>OZ010585.1:29217033-29382033 GCA_963932145.1 Acanthosepion lycidas | reverse complement strand
TATAAGCAGTGAAAGAAAGAAAGAATTACTATAACCAAAAAAATAACATGTTAAATGCAACTAAGTTTGGATATGAGCATTGAACCAAAGGAAAAAGAAAGAAAGAAAAAAAGATGGTGAGAAAAAGAAAAAATGGCTAAAACCAAAGAAGTAAAGAAAAGGTTGAAAGGCAAGTAGGAGTTAATATAAGCATTGAAAGAAAGAAAGGAAGAAAGATGATGATGAGAAAAAGAAAGTAATAAAAAAGGTGATGAGAAAAAGAATCACCAAAACAAAAAAAAAAAAAAAAAAAATTGAAAGGCAACTAGGAGCTAATAAATGAAACGAAAGAAAGAAAGATGATGAGAAAAAGAAAGAAAGAAAGAAAGTAGGAAAGAAAGAAAAATTTTAAATGTAGCTAAGAGTGGATATAAGCATTGAAATAAAGAGAAAAAAAGAAAGAAAAAAGGTGGCGAGAAAAAGAAAGAAAGAAAAGTGATACGAAAAAGAAAGAAAGAAAGAAAGAATGTCTAAAACCAAAGAAAAAGAAAGAAAAAATTTTTTTAAAGGTTACTAAGTGTGAAAAAGAAAAAAATGAAAGGAAGATCGAAAGAGAAAAAGAAAAAAAGAATGAATAAACCAAAGAAAGCAAAAAAATGTAAAGGCATCCAAGAATTAACATAAACTCTGAAAGAAAGAAAAAGAATGAAAAGAGGGAGAAAATCAGAAAGGTAGAAAAAAGAAAGAAGGTAGAAAAAAGAAAGAAAGGTAGAAAAAAAGAAAGAAAGGTAGAAAAAGAGAGAAACACAGAAACGTAGAAAAAAAGGAAGAAAAAGAAAAATGTAGAAACCGAAAGAAAGAATGTACAGGAGAGAAAGAATAAAGAAACTCATCAAAGAGGAAGAAATATAGAGAAAGCAAGTAAAAATAAATTTAAGTTAAATTCCTTTTTATATCCGTTCTGTTAAAACTGAATTATTTTCCGAAAACAATAAAATCTTTCTTTGTATGAATCTGTATTTTTTTCTCATTTTACCGCGTTGCCTTTCTTCCCGCGTTTGTTACTTTCCTTCCTTTCTTTCTTTCTTTCTTTCTTTCTTTCTTTCTTTCTTTCTTTCTTTCTTTCTTTCATTCATGTATATACGTTCTGGTTCAAATTAATTATTTTCCAAACACCTTAAAACTTTTCTTTGTATCAATCTGTTTTGTTTTTTTCATTTTACCGCGTTGCCTTTTGTTCGCTTTTTTTACGCTTGTCGTCTTTTTCCGCGTTTGTCGATCTATTCTTTTCTTTCTTTTCATTTCTTTCTATTTGATTTGTTTATTACTCGTTACGCGATATTCCCTCTTGAATTGATATCTTTCTCTTTTCTATTCTTCTGAAAATACATTTTTGACTTCCATCTCAAATTTGACTCGTCTCCTTTTGCCGTTCTATCCCCGCCCCGCCCCCTTTCCTCTTTCGCTTCTTCCTACCGCTACACTTTTCATCTAGAAGGTTAGAATGTCGCATCTGCTCTTCGGGCATTTTTGGTTGAGGGGCTGCCAAGACTGACAACACAGCTATCATCTACACGCAGCCAAAAAAAACATCGTCGAACATTGACGACATAAACATGAAAGTGATGGAATTCCAGGTAAATGCAAAATGCATGCAAAAAATAATAAATATATAAAAGCCAACGAAAATATCCCCCCCCCCTGCACGTTTCGAAGAAAAATAAAACAAACGATAGAAATAAGATCACAAAAACAAATAAAGAAAGCTGGAAATCAAAGAGAATTTTTTTTCGTGAGAAAAGCGATGCCAATTTGGCCATCAAGACAATTTCGACTGAACGAAAACAAAAATGACTTTCTTCTTCTTACCGTAAAACATGTTCATCCTTCTTCTGGCGTGGTTTATAAAATAACATTTTTCAAACAAGAAGGAGTAGACAGGTCGGATAATTGTAAAAACAGTTACCTTTCTGCCATTTTTTTTTAGGAATCCAGTTAAAGAAAAAATGTGAAACACCGGAGAAGGCATTTTGCACTCAGTCGACATTGACTTCGTTATTTTCGCTAATGTTGTGAGCATAAAATAAAAACAGAAATTCTTGGTACCATAACCTTCATGATACCATACTGATATTGTCCTTCAAGAAATTTCTAAGGGAAAAGTAATTAGCTCTTCTCAGTCCATTCTTAATAAGACGAGTCAGCTAAGATTAGATTACACGATACCTGTTATAGATAAGAATCTTTGCTCTGAAACCAATCACATTTATCGCATAACCTGGATATATCAGTGTAACGTTATCGTTCTAAAGACGAATAAGCATAGACGACTGAATCTCTCATACGTAAAAATTATTCTTTACTCACATCACATCCCGGTGTAGTCAATTAATATCGGCCTGTGGGTGTGTGGCTTTGTACATTTCCTCGAACGTGTATTTTATTCTCGCCAAGACGTAAACGATTCTTTCGCTGTTCCCTCTCGTGTTGGGCGCATATATACCTTTCAGTCATCCGGTGTTCCCACTTGTGCACATCCGAAGCTCAACTAGGTCAATAACCTGTTTATATGTCCGGGGCAGCCACTGGTGGCTATGCGGACACTTCCTATGTCAACCCACTGATATATCTTGTTTCTCTGATACTACGGTGTGACGATGAGTGCCGATTTGATTTTGATCTGTCGTAGGGTGAGTCGCGTCCATATTGGGGTCACCTCAGATAAATTTTCCTTAGAACAAATATCCTTATTGCATTCATTTTTTTCAATGTTGTATTTCCTGTCGTAAATGCCGTACTTTATCAGTGACAAGATCTTTGTCAATATATCTTGCTCCGCCGGAAAGGAAGACACTGGCACGCAACCGAGACATAGGAGAGAGCTAGTCAGGTGATCAGCTGAGCGCGATCCAGGCTTTCGACAGATGATTACGATGTTATAACGTCTGTTGTTTGGTTGGTTGATTTACTAAGTGTTTGTGGCATATTAACCTCTATGGGTTATTTAATGCAGAAATCTAAATATCTTATTTATTTTTCATTTTTTTTTTTTAGATAATAATGCTTTTAGTGATACAAGTCTTGCTATTTAACCCATAGCGGGGGGAAAGTAGTGGATTCATATTTTCTCGAAAGGTATTTGCGCGTAAGTGAATATAACGAATTCAACGGAAATTGGAACTCGGCTCTCCGATTAACAATTCCGAGTAATTATCTATTACACCACCCGCACATCCAAGATTATATCCAAGATTACAGCACGCGGTATTCAATCAAGGTAATGACCAGTGTCAAGGTTACTTAACTTCCATACTCGTACGGGAACCGGTGTTTTAACGTGATGTGGCCGTAAACCGATAACGTTTGTTGGTAATCATTTCTATGACGAAAATGGGATTATATTTGTCTTCAGTTATAAAGTTGAGCCCAAGTTCGCATTTATCTTTACTAAGATTTCTCGAATGCGTGGGCCAATAGACGTAAAATACACTGTTTGATATACAAAAAACCGCGAGGCTTTTTCAAATACGGGGTATTCCCTATTATAAATTTTGAATAAAAATGTCAGATTAAAAATAAGAATCCATTAATTTTTGAGGAATAGTTTTGTTTATGTTTCAGATACGAAACTAGGCAGATATGAAAATTTCCATAAAATAATCTGCACGAAGGTGACGTGCTTCCTTTAAAAAGGGAAAACAGAGCCTTGCTTGCTGCTGAAGTTCTCCGTTGCCGTACTGTAAAGCACACTGGATCAAACTGTTTTTTTACCTACAAAGAGGGTGCATATTTCTACACTATGATTTTTCGAATGGGCAGAGCGATAGACGTAATACACATGGCTTGATAAATAAAAATGGGACGTCTATTTAAAATACGGAGTATCCACTTTAATAATGTTTGGAGTCATAAAAATGTCGGATTAAAAATAAAAATTGATCAGATTTACACTTGAATCTTTAAACATTCAACCGGAAGTGGAACCCCTTTTATTTGGGGATTATATTTCTCTTTCTGCAGAAGCAGTCTACGTATTCTAGATTTCAGCGACTGGACAGCTAAAATGACCTGGGCTAATGAGTAAATATTCTATTTGATAAATATCGAAATTAAATCGAAGATTCTTATTTGTCATGTTTGCAGTTTGTTTCAGTGATATTTGTAATTTAAAAAGAAATGATGTCCAATTAAACTGAGATTAAAATAAAAAAAATGGCCACTGATTAACTCAAATATGAATTTAACGCTATTTTTATTCGCCGATCTTTAAATACTTGAACATGTCAGTGATGAAGCCTTTTTTTGCCAAGCCGTAAATCAGAGTTTCTCATTCTATGTGCTTCTAACCCGTCAATAAAAGCCAAAAACATGATGGTAGCCACTTCTGCACGATTTTATATCTTGAAAACCTGGAAGGCATTTTTCATTGTCATTTCCATCATACGCCAGCGTAAGAGAAGCGTGCAATGCAGACAATCACATTCAATAACCTCAGGCAGGTATATTGAAACCAATTGATATATACGTCAAATAGACAGCCTTTTGTCCATTATCGCAATGACAGATAAAACTTTGTTTTCTCTGTTAAAGAAACCCATAAAAAAAGATATCTTCTTGTTGTTGGAAATGATACGAACAGACTTTTCAATCTATAATCTAAATTGTAGAGTTTTTCCATTTAGATTTGAACTGAACTTTTCGTCAACAGATGTGACTAAGTGTTATTGGGTTGGAAGGAATCTTTGTAGCCTTTCTTAATAGATGCAGTTTAAAAAATGCCTTTTCGTTCCAAACCTGAATGAAATATATGACCTAAATATCGTATATACTTGAGTTTAGTACGACTTTTTATTATCCGTTTTGCGAAAAAATAAATGGGGTTCGCACTATACATACAGTGTAACCCGGATATAAGAGACCCGGATATAAGAGACTTATTCTCCGGTCCCGACAACTCTCTTATATCCGGGTTACACTATATATATTTTTAGAAGAGGTTAAAAATGATACATTTGTGGTGACCGATTGCACTATACACGGATATTTTTTCAAGAAGGAGTTAGAATTCAAGCAAAACTTTAGAGGTCTCATTATGCATATAAGTCGTCTTATACACGAGTGTATACGGTGCATATCTCGAAGAATAACATTTCAAAGGATCGTCACATACAATTTCGTAAGTGGATCGTGAGTTTTAAACATTTGTCAAAATGGAGGAAAACAGGAAGCTTTTCGTTAATCATTTCTTGTTTGTTGCGGAAAAAGTAAAAAAACAAACAAACAAAAAAAAAGCTGTGCAAACAACACGATGACGTATACGTTGGAGTAATTGATAGCGGCTTGGATTGAAGAATCGGAGAATCGAGTTCGAATTCCAGTCAGATCCATTACATTCATTTGCGTGCTAATGCAGGTTGGTTGGTTGGATTTTATGGCATATCAACCACTGTGGGTCATTTAATGCCAAATTAAGGTATATATATATATATACATATATTAAATATACAGTACTATTAAACATATAGCTGGCAACATTATTTTTTCAAAAACGCATAGCTGGCAACATTATTTTTCAAAAGCGTATAGCTGGCAACATTTTTTCAAAAAAACGTATAGCTGGCATCTTCAGGCATAGAAATTATTTTGTTCTTGTAAGTCGAAAGTACTTGCGTATTAAAGAAAGACCTTATATAGCTTATAATTGAAAAAATACAAGGGTCATAAAATTCATCGAGTGATTGATAGGTTAATGCATCTTGAAAATTTTGTTAGCGAAGGGATTTCGCCATTTTATATCATTAACTTTACTAATTTACTCTTTGTATGAATGATTCATTGTAATATAAATTGAACTGTACGACATATTTGATATATATATATATATATATATATATATATATATATATATATATATATATATATATGTGTGTGTGTGTGTATTTGTGTATGTGTGTGTGTGTATATATATATATTTTATAAGGGTAAATTTGTTTTTTAGCACTTTCTATAGTGAACGGTTGTACTATTTGATATATATATATATATATATATATATATATATATATATGTATGTATGTATGTGTGTATATATATATATATTTTATAAGGAAAAATTTATGTTTTTTAATACTTTCCCATAGTGAACGGTTGCACTATAAATGAGTCTCCTTAACTGGACCGTCTACTGTGACTCAAGCTCCCACTAGGCCTGAAGTGGATCTTGGATATATAATCCATCGCTAAAGACTCTGGAAAATTGTTGGCTCCCTGTACCGCCCCTAACATGCTTTATTTGTAAAAGAGCAAACTCTGACAAAAACGTGGGACGGAGCTGCACAATATCCACTTTCCCGCCTCGACTGAATTGAAAAGCCTTTGCGATCAGTGTAGGCGAGGTATAGTTTTCCATCCTACAGCCCCTTACCCACAACTGAAACGTATCTACTCTTTCGCTACTCTATCGCTATTCCTTGGTTACACTAGTTCAAACCTTCAAAGTTAAGATCCGCCATGACAGACGGTGAGCAGACTCATCCTCATTCCCTTCATATTCCATTTGGTTATAGATTAAGTTCCACTGAGACAGATTCTCCCTCAGAACTGTTGCATTTTAGAACAGACACCCGAGGGAGATGCTTACCTGATCACTACATTCTTAAACCTGTTAAGTCGATAGTCAACACTTATCTATCCTACATATCCTCATAATATGCCACCGATGCTCCTGCCTAATGCGCCCTTACAACATCTCCAGTCAGCTACCATCTACCTTGAATGGCGCTTAGGACATGTATTTCGTGAACATTAGTAAAATGATCATCGCAATATATCATTGCAAGACAGATTTGTGACTTAGGATATCAATCAATGGCAGTGCAGGAATTTCTTTTAAAGTGGAGAAAGATGTTGCACTTGGTCAGTTCTATTCTTTGGAAGAACCAATCAACATCATTGTATGTTTTTAAGCCATTGGTGCTACGCCAGATTTGTCCTTTTCATATTTGGGTGCTTAAATGAAGGACAATGCTTCAAATACTCCCAGTAATCTCGCCGCGCGTTTGGATACCAACCCAGATATTTCTACACCCTCCTACCCGTGCTAGATGCCCGTCGATTTGATTGAAAGGTTTCATCCAACCTTAGATCTTTCTTCTTTTTTAATCCTGCATGGTGTCTCACCAGCCTCCGCATCATATGTGCCTGGTGGGGGAACCGGTAAATTCGCCGAGAACCCTACCATGCGGCAGGTAATACTGGGTTATAAGTTACCAGAAGCACGCATATAGTCACTTGACTACAATATTTTACATACATACTGACTGGCTATTCGATTTTGAATCACACCCGTCTGCCCAATCGGCTAGCCAGTCTCTGTTTCAGCCGCCTACTCTATTTTGTATTTCTTCAACGCTCACAGACCCCATCAGTGGTTTGCACTAAACTATGCTTCTGAGAGAAAGAGCTTTATAATCTGGCATGATCAGCAGTTTGGATAACGCCTGTACCCTCAAACCCTCGGTGAAGATGGCTTGCGACTTCATACCAGCATAAACATGGACGGCTTCCAAACTGTTCCATCTGGTTTGGTTTGGTTTGTTTTACGGCATATCAACCTCAATGGGTCATTTAATACCGACAACTTTTTTTTCCTGGTAATATTTTGTTTTGTCAAATATCTATTTCTGCTAATATTTCTTTTCCTCAAAAATGTATAGATTGTAATATTATTTTTAAAAAATGTATTGCTGATAATATTTTTTTTTTCAAAACCGTATTGCTGGTAATATTTTTTCCTTCAAAAATTTATTTTTGGTAATAATTTTTTATAAAGTATTTCTGGTATTAAAACCTATTTTTACATTTTTATAATGCTTTTTACCTCAATTTGCCCATATCTAACAGGTGCTACCACACCAGGAACACCAGCAAGCAAGGGGTGGTGCCACGTTCCTCAAAGCCTCCTAATCATAGGCCTTGCTGTTGGATGTAATTTATCGTCTTACCCTGGACGCTGATGTAGTTTATTGTCATACCCAGGACGGTGCTCCATCTGGCTTAGTTTAATCTGTAGTATACTTTTCAGACACTTTTCCAAGTGTGCCGCACACTGGGATCGCCTCCCCAGGTGGCTAACATAAAAAAGTCCGTTATGTGACAAATCGACAATCGTGAGATACCACCCAGATCTCATGGTCGGAAAGCGAACATTCTAGCCTACATCCATACATACATACACATGTTTAAACATACACAAGAGATAACATGTTTATATAGGCATTTTATGAATATTTAAGTTCCTGGATTAAGTTTGCATTTCTCAATTGTAGCAATCAAAAATTTTAGGATGACTATATTGTACTATTCAACAGAAAGATGCTGAGGATACCAATGTGAGCAAAAACGAGGTTCTAGATAAAAAGGAATCTTATACTTAACTACAGGAAGAGGCAGTTGAAAGTCTTGGGGCACGTAATGAGGAAGGAGGGCTTGGAAAATCTGATACTCACAGGACAGATTGAGGCAAAAAAGATAAAGGAAAGCAACAGAGTTGATGGGCTTGAGTAAATGGATTGTAGGACAGGGTTTGGGAGACGGAGGATGTGGAGGACCATGAAAGCCTACGTCCTGAAGGGACACGGCAAAAAAGAAAAAGAAATATTGTACTAAATTCCCATAAAATCTCTCTTTTTAAAGAAGCTTTATTTTCTACACGTTCGTATTTTTATCCAGTCATCCATCTTTATTCTATGCTAACAAATTAAGAAAGGCTGTCAGCTAATGATTTGTTAATTACAATTTGTTCGGAGCGTTCGAAAAAAAGAAAAGAAAGCAATATAAATGTGTCAAGGGATGGGCAACGAGTTTGAAAAACCTTGTAATTTGATTGGTTCCCGTGATGAGTCTTCTGATTAGTGGAACTAGGATTTCTGATAAGTTATAATTATCGGCTAATGGCGGCAAAATATGATTCGGCATCGGATACAGAAGTGTAATTGTTACTTTTTGCCACTGAGTTTCCAACCTTAATTATAAGCTTTGATTGTTTTGAAGAGAAGCGACGATGTTGAAGAAAGCGAAACCCGAATGAAATTCTTCACGTTGTCATAACGTACGTTGGAGTTGGATGTGTGTTTTGACAATTATAGCCATAATTACATCCATGGAACATATGTAAGGTTGAGTGATTTAAAAAATATTCAGGGAGATATTTTGGTTTTACACTGCCTGACAACACAATTAAATATTGATATGTCACTGTGACAGGGGAGTTGAATTCATACCTTTCCCAAGATACTTGATGTGAAAATGAAGTTTCATCTAGAATTTTGCATTCTATTCAACGACTTCACTACATATATATACAGGGTTATTAAAAAAGAATGAACCGATTTCATGACGCATTGCTTCCGTTCCCAAGCCTCGTCATGGAATGAGTCAGTGAAAGAGGAGTTTTCTAAGTTTTGAATGGCTGCCACAAGGGTCCTGCAGTCGCGTTGTATCTCTGGCAATGTTCAGCTGTTTGTCTACCCCCGGAATGGCGAATCTTCAGCAAATGGCGTTCTGCTTTCTCGGGTTGGCGAAAACAAATACGGTTGTCACGGTGTAGTTAATCCCACCATTCCTAAGAACATTCGACGGTGGTTTAAACAGTTTCAAGAGAGCGGGTGTCTGTGTAAAGAAACACGTCCAAGATGACCACGAGTTTCGGAGTAACAAGTGGCGAGAATCCGTGCTGCATTTGAGCGGAGTACACGGAAGACCAAAAACTGATGGAGCCGTGAACCCGCGATCTCTCAATCCACTATCTGGCGTGTGCTAAGAAGACGTCTAAATTTGAAACCTTACAGACTACGCCTCGTTTAGGCAATTACCAAGACCTTGCTCTTTGTGATTGGCCTGCGAGATCCCCAGACTTCACCGTGTGTAATTCTTTTCTTGTTGGGATACGTTTATGTTTCACCGCTCGATGACCTTAAGCATCGAAGAAGAACGACTATCAACTCAGTAGATCGTGATATTGTGATACACGTCTGGGAGAAATTCTCTTATCGCATTGATGTGCTGCTGGTGGTGGCCACATTCAACACTTGTAAGACAGGAAATAAAAGTTGATTGAGAGTGGAATACTTGTGAATTGGCTGGAGTTTTCTATTGCTTTTCCTTATTAAAATATTGCGTAATGAAATCGGTTCATTCTTTTTAAATAACCCCGGATATATATGTGTATATATATATATATATATATATATATATATATATATATATATATATATATATATATATATATATATATACAAATATAGATAACTATACTAGTTTCGAAAAACCTTCGAATTTATGATTTGCCAATAATCAAATCAATCTCGAGGGAAAAAAAGGTTTTAAAAAAAGAAAGAGCTACAAACATGTAAGTCTGTCGAAAAAATCGCACAGATGCAGGTTTGAAGCCCAAAGAAATATATATATATATATATATATATATATATATATATATATATATATATATATATATCGTGACGGATGCTACTTGTAAACAAACAGTTATTTCTGAAGAAAGATTGAGGCCAATCTGAAATATCAAATATATATACAAATAAATAAATACTTTCATAAAAGAACATTATTATTTTTTTAATTTGCAATTTTTTCTATATATATATATAACTTTGCGCATTATATATATATATATATATATATATATATATATATTTATATAACTTATCGCATTAGATATATATATATATATAACTTATCGCATTATATATATATATATATATATGTATATATATATAACTTAGCACATTATATCTATCTATATATATAACTTTGCGCATTATATATATATATATATATATATATAACTTAGCACATCATATCTCTCTCTCTCTCTATATATATATATATATATATATGTAACATTACGCATTATATATATATATATATATATATACATATAAATTTGCGCATTATATATATATAAATACACACACACACGCACACACACACACACACACCCACACACTTATATATATATATATATATATATATATATATATATATATATATATATATATATGGTGCCATGGGTAAATTATCGCCATTTTATATTTTTCCTTTCGTGCATGCGCTTTTTGTTTTTTTGATTTTGTACCTGCATAGGATACTAGGGTCAGTTGGGAACCGTCTGTTAGAGAAAGAGCACCATGATGCAATTCCCTCCGCCATAAATTTCGAAACGGCATGCTGTACTGCTTGGTATTAGCCACGGAAGTTCCAATACGAACAATTCAGAATGTTTAGGAGTCAATCTGATGACAGTTCTGAGGATTCCGAAAAAGTCTGGTAGGTCTAATGGTGATTACGAAGGTTTTTAGAGTGAACACTAGTGATGGCAACGCTATGTCTCCATTCACAGGGCCTCAGACTCAACACCGATAGTTACATCAATTGCAGTGAGTTGAAGCGTTAGTGTTGCCCTTGGTCAAGAGGGTGGCTGCTGGAAGGTCATATGTCAGGAGACAGGGCTTCGCACCATGAAACACAAGTGGGAGTACCTAGTCATGCCTGTCAGACAGTTTCTCAAGCACCCCCTATATCTGGCCACCTTACTCTCCAAACTATAACCCCCTTAATTATTATCTGTGGGGAGCAGTTAAACGAGAGACCAATAAAACTCCTTGTAACACAATCGATGATCTAAAGTTAAGTATTATGGCAGTATTCACCAACTTAAACAAGGAAATCGCCCAGAAGAGTTGCAGGAGATTCCGAAGATATCTAGAGGCCATCGATTCTAATAAATTCTTATTGTTTACATTTCGATACGAAACTATTTCGAGAGATCATGCTTAAAAACATCATATATATATATATATATATATATATATATATATATATATATATATATATATATATATAAATACTGTTTGTTGATACATAAAATTATACAAAATTATATATCTTAATATATATGTTTGTGTGCGAGCTTATTAGTTTTCTTTTTATAGCACTTTCTTCTAGTCTCTATTTCTCTTTCTATCACTCTCTAACACCCTATATATATATATATATATATATATATATATATATATATATATATATATATTGTAAATTAATTCATTTAAAATATGGTTTTTCCGCTACGCAGTTCTAACCATGTTTCAAAAATGGAAGGTCTGAATTTAATTTTGTAATTAAATTAAACACATTAGTTCCATTTCATCCTCAAGCGAATTTTGGAGTAACTTTTAAAATTACTGGGTTTTAAAGACACGTCTAAAATCATAATTCATGTTTGCAAGGTTACAGATTAATTCACTTCTACCAGACAGGGGTGTTTGCGTGTTCTTTATGTCTATATTTTGATGTATCAGTTATTAGCTACGTTTTAGTAGTGGGTAGGGATGTATTCTTCAATGAAATCTGACATCCGTTAAATGCATGTCGTCTGGATTTTTTTTTTAATTTTATTATTAACGGCAAAAATTCTTACGGCATTTTTTCTATTTGTATATTTAAAGATTTTTTGGGGGGTGGGTGGGTTGTTCAGGTTAGAATACGTTTTATTTAGCTACAATTTGAAAAATATTCTCACTATTAATATACTATATTTCTTTTAAGAACAAGTAAATGTATTAGAATCCATTACAGTATGTAGAGTTATTTTCACATCAACTATAAGTATGTATATTATTAGGTAACAAATATCTATAAGAACACCGGATTATATATCTTACTGTTCTTTCTTTACACACACACACACACACACACACACACACACACACACACACACACACACACACATATATATATATATATATATATATATATATATATATATGCATGTGTTTCAATGCGCGCGTGTGTGTATATGTACGTAACAATTTTTATTTAGTTACCTGTTAACAGTTTCTCATCTGGCGATTTGTCAAAATGGGTGCTTGTTTATTTTGGTCGCTCCCGAGATCTATCGTTGTTTCCTCGTTTTTCAAAAAGAACGCATCACCGTTCAATCTGTTAAATTCCATAATTTTTATTGCAATTTCTGACTTTTATATGCAATCCTACAAACAGTAATTTCTCTTTTATTTCCAGTTTCCCTACATATTTTGACAACCTGGTGTTTTTCTGTTTTTGAATGATAGCTAATAGTTGCAAGTCTTTCTTTAAAATCTTTCCTATTGGCACCGATGTAAATCTTTGTTGTCCCCTTCGGCCTATATATATTTCATTTTAGAAATTCCTTAATATAGACATTTTGTTTTATTTCTAATATTATATTTTTATCTATAGGCTGGAAACAGGTTGTTAATAGTTAATTGAATAAAAAATTTAGTATCGATGTAATATCCATAATCAATACGCAAAGTATTCATCAAGAAAACACGTGACCCCACAGCACTGAGTTAAAAATAAATCTAAGAAAATTGAAAACCTTATCATAGAAATCAACCTTGAATACATCAACTACTGCCTGGATTGAGGAATATATATGTAGCTCCATCAAAACTACAGTTTGCAATAACACAACCTAAATGCTTGAAATTATCGAATAGATTAGCCGAAGGCTATACGAATGAACTATCATTTGGACAATTTCTACAGACACTAACTTCCAAAAAGATAAGGGGGTTTGTTAGCATAAAAAGGAAAATACAATAAAATATCTTGACTACCTGGTTATATATATATATATATATATATATATATATATATATATATATATATATATATATATATATATATATATATGTGTGTGTGTGTGTGTGTGCGTGTGTGTGTGTGTGTGTGTGTAAATACGAAGTGCCCTCACAAGTTAAAGGGCTTATATTGCCAAATCGTTTCCTTAAAGATAGTAAAAGATTAATAGAAAATACATTAAATTGATCAAAAAGATTCTTTGCATATTATATATATATATACATACACACACACACACAAACACACACACACACACACATATATATATATATATATATATATATATATAGTGACATGTGTAAATTGTTGCCATTTTATATTTTCAACTTCGCGCATGCGTTTTGTTTGTTTATGCTTTTGTCGACTGCACAGTCTCGTAGGCTCAGTAGGGCGCCGTCTGTGAGAAAAACGAGGATAATGACGCAATTCCCTCCGCCAGGAAGTTATAAATGGCATGCTGTACTGCTTAGCATTCGCCAGAAGCTCTAGTACGAACATTTCAGAGTGTATCGGTCAATCAGAGGACAGTGCAGGCGATTCGGAAAGAGATGGATAAGTCCAGTGGCGATTACGAAGGTGTTTGGTCTGATCACTAGTGATGTCCATATTATTCCTCCATTCATCTTCCCACGGGCAAGGATTATGGCAGCATTCACCAACTTAAACACGGAGACCGTGTAGAAGAGTTGCCGGAAATTTCGAAGTTGTGTGGTGTTCGTAGTTGAAGCCAATGCCGATTTTATTGAATAAATGTACTGTGTTATATCACCCCCCCATATATATATATATATATATATATATATATATATACACACAATTACTTGATAACTGGTAGGGATAATGCCAACGAGGATATAAATCCAAAGAGAGCTAATTCTAAGAACACCGCATATATATATATATATATATATATATATATATATATATATATATATATATATATATATTCTTTGCCTGACGATCCGTTTAGGTGAAACCTGGGTAGGTTTTGCTGGCTCACTAGGTTTATCTAGGTCTGCTCTACAGTTGTATTCAGCACTTTTGTTAGTTAGTTGTTTACTCGTATCGGGGTTTTTTCTTTGGGCTTCAGACCTGCTTCTGTGCGATTTTTTTCGGCAGAAGTTCATGTTTGTAGCTCTTTCCTTTTTTTAAAACCTTTTTTCCCTCGAGATTGATTTGATTATTTTCAAATCAAGAATTCGAGAGTTTTTCGAGACGAGTCTAGTTGTCTATATTTGTATGTATGTATATATATATATATATATATATATATATATATATATTATCATCCAGAGGCACATTGTTTCACTGTATCACAGCTGATCAGTGTGGCTAATCCTCCGATTGCCTCAAGCCGGGATCGAAACTTGACTGATTTGGCATCAGTAGGAGATTTTTCTTCTAAGCTATCAGTGCCTGTTAGAGGAAAAGGTCAATTTTTGCGTAGTTATTCTTTTCAATAAACACGCCAGTAACCTAGAGGGCTCAATTCATGGAAGAGCTTTGCAATATCAACAGTAGTAGCGAATGTTTACAAATTCACTCTCCAGAGTGTTCGACCGAAATTTATTTTTTCGGAACGGTGTATATACATACATATATATATATATATATATATATATATATATATATATATATATATATATATATATATAATATTTTTATTTTATAAATATTTTACATCACGACACAGAAACTTCAATGTTTCGGAACTTTAAATTACCAAGCGATGTTAGGTAACATTTGATGAAAATGTTTTACTTTTGAAAACAAAATGGTAGTTCATTGAAGATTTAAGAAGGAGTGAGAAACAAGATTTAAAAGTTTTATGGGTATCTCATGGTTGACCAATCAAAAGACAGGTCAAAGCTAAACAGAAAAGTGAAAAATATAGATTTTGTGTGTGTGTGCGTGTGTGTGTGCGTGTGTGTGTTAGTCATACTTGTCTAGGTAAACTGTTATTTTTAGACGTGTCACCATAGCACCCGGTTAAGAATCTAATTTTAAGATACGATGAAATAATATATATATATATATATATATATATATATATATATATATATATATATATATATATATAACAATAGGTTAATTTTAGGATTTTATTTTTTAAAAAATATATTATATATACTTTAGAACTATCTTAAAGGGGCCTCTAGTATGATTAAATCATTTTTATATATATTAAAATATTTTGAACCTAAAATACATTACTTATTATATTCAATGAGCCATAAGACATGTCAATATTAAAATTAAAAATCAAGGAATTAATTAAATATTATATGTACTATTTGTACTATTGTATATAATAAAATAATGGATACATAATTGTAATACATAGATTTTTATGAAAAATTCTATTAACTATAATTTAAAGCGAAAATTATACAATGCCTACATATTGCAGATAGTTCATTCCGCTGATTTAATAGGTCAATATTTTCAGGAAACTTAATAATATGCAGCTTTTCATGTAGACACAAGGAAAATGGGTCATTAAATGACTTACAGATTCTCGTTTAAGTAATATAGTTTTAGGGTGTGCTATATTTATGGGATAAAGTGCTCAATATCAGAGATAGAGCGTATGTAAATATAAAAGTGAACATTGAAGTCAACACTCAGAGTGTTGACCTCAATGTGATGGTGTTGCATGTAGAATAAAAACTCTCTATTTTACATCACTTGAGGAGACACCAGAAATGTTGAAAGTTAATGGCTATTTTTGAATGAATAATATTTACTCTACTCTGTATTGAGCACTCTTTTAAGAATAGTGTTTTTGGTTATTGGAATTTTATTCCGTCTTCACCAATCCTATACTTACATGTTTACAAAGAGCAGGTCGCCTGGACCTGATGTACAGCGTCTCCAACACCTTAAGATGGAATAATGAGTTAACAGTTCTGATGAGAGGGGACGAAACCGGTCGACTGGTGTGTGTGTTTTTGTTTTTATTTTAAATCTATCATGGCCTATAATATAAAATTTCTTGCTTTTTATGCCATAATACGTTTCTGTACTGTTTCAAACATATATATATATATAAGTTCGATCATCACTGTGTACTTCTTTGATGTCTTGTTCCAAACTATATCAGAAAGTAAAATATGAGTTTTACATTTACTGTCTCGCATTTTAAAAAGTTAATTAGAAAATAAATATTATTACTTTTTAAAAAATTCTTATAAAATGTTCTCGCTATTTTAATGCTAATTGAATTTTGAAAAGTCTTTTTCAGGTGTTTTGTATATTCTTCTAATGAGACTAATTATAATATATCTTATATGTTAATGACGTCACGATAAAATTCCATATAAGCATAAAAAAAGTAATTCTTGAAAGAATATATCAATATTATTTAGCCTATCTAAGTAGAGCACAAGACTACACGTGTAAGATATCCAGACATGATTGAACTCACTGCTCAGTAAATATGAAATCATTACTTCACATTCACGTGCTTTTGTTATGAGCTTAATATGGCACAAGGGCGTAATAACTGGAGGCAAGCTAGTATGAGTCGAACTTATTACGAATTTTACTGAAAAGTTCTCAGCCCAGCCATAAAGAAATTTTTTAAAGAGTCTGATGTTGGATCATGTTGTCAGATTTTGGGAATCGGAGGGGAAGAAGGGGAAAGTTTCAGTGTTAACACGTCAGTAAAATCACCTGCTAACAAACTTCCAAAGCATGTGAGAGAGAGAGAAAGAGGAAGACAGACAGAGGAAGAAATAAAGACGGAGGAAGATAGAGTGTGTGTGTATTCATGTTTAAGACAGCTAGCTATATATATATATATATATATATATATATATATATATATATATAGAGAGAGAGAGAGAGAGAGAGAGAGATAGAAAGACAGACAGAGACAGAGAGAGAGGAAGAAATAGAGATGGGGAGAAAGACGGAGTATATGTGTTTAAGACAGACAGACAATTAGATACATACATAGGTACATAGATAGCTAGATAGATAGATAGAGAGAGAAAGATAGAGAGAGAGATAAAGAGAGATAGAGAGAGATAGACGGAAGGAGAAATAGAGATAGGGGGAGAGAGATCTGTGTATACAGATAGATAGATAACCACACACACACACACACACACATATATATATATATATATATATATATATATATATATATATATACATACATACAGAGAGAGAGAGAGAGAGGAAAGAGATAGGGAGAGAGAGGGAGAATGTGTGTGTGATCAAGACAGACAGACAGACAGGCAGATAGATAGATAGATAGATAGATAGATAGATAGATAGATAGATAGATAGATAGATATTGGGTCTATAATGGGAAATAAGACGTGAATGTTTTTTTAAAGTAAAAAATCTTTGGGAAACCAAACATTTGGCGAATGTTTTAGAACAAACAATTTCTTATTGTTGTTCTGACATTTACACACACACACACACACACACACACACACACATATATATATATATATATATATATATATATATATATATATATATCAGTATATATATATATATATATATATATATATATATATATGATTTTTGTTAAGTTCATTATTTTTGGTTCTATTACAGACCCCCAAATTGGAATGTCTATAAACAAAACGGCCCATTTTCGACACCTTTTGATTTTTGCAACGTAATCGAGGGTTTAACGCCGCCAAAACAAATTGTGAGGTTTTTGACATGCATAGAGATGGCGCAATGCCTCAAATTACCGCCCGACGTTGCTTTTCGCGCTTCAAAAAAGGAAATTTTGAGTTGGAGTATGGCGAGTTCCCCAGTTGACCACTTGAATTTGATGAGGACTAAATAAACAAATTTCTTAACGAAAATCCACGTCGGTCGACCAGAGAATTGGCGGAACAAATGGATTGCGATCACAAAACTGTAGTAAATCACCTTCATTCAATAGGGAAGGTTCAGAAACTTAGTTCATGGGTGCCACACGCGTTGAATGACCACAACAAGAAAAGTGAGCAACAATTGTAGTCAGTTTTCTGGCTCGGCATCGCTCAATATACGGTCATAAACAACGTTTCCTTTATCGCATTGTCACTGGATGAAAAATGGCGTCTTTACGTCAATATGAAGCAGCGTAAAAAATGGCTCAACCCCAACAAACAAGCGAAACCTCGAGTAAAAGAAGACCCTCAATCTCGGAAGATTATGTTGTGTGTATGGTGGGATTGAGAAGGCATGATTCATTATGAATTGCTTGAGCGAAACCAAGCAGTAAATGCCGAGCTCTGCGTTCAACAACTGCACCGTCTCCGTGAAGCAATTCAGCAAAAAAGACCGAATCTGTGACAGAATGTTCTTCTTCAACACGACAACTCCCGTCCTCAATCGCCAATATGACCAAAAACCGTTATTCCAGAATTTTGATCGGAAGTGTTGCCTCATCCACCGTACTTACCAGACTTGGCACCATCAGATTTTCATCTTTTTCGTTCTCTTTTTCATGCCTTACGTGGTGTAACGTTCAATACTGATGTTAAATTGAGGGTTTGACTCGACGAATTTTTCAGCTCAAAACCAGGAGATTTTTATCGTCAAGGAATAGAAAAAATTTGTGACCGACGGGGAAAAAATTATCAATAGTAACGGAGATTATATTCTTGACTAATTTTATGTAATTTATCATTGTAAGACCCTGACAATAAAACATTTTGAAAAACATCTACGACTTATTCCCTAACCCAATAGTTAGAGAGAGAAAGAAGGAGAGAGACGGAGGGGGAGAAAAGAGGGGGGAATAGAGATGGGAAGCGATAGGGAGTGTGTATGTATTTAAGACAAACAGACAGATAGATTGATACATAGATACATAGAGAAAGATGGAGATAGATAGAGGGAGAAATAGAGATGGGGAGAGGGAGTGAGAGTGTGTGTTTAAGATAGATAGATAGATAGATAGATAGATAGATAGATAGATAGATATGAACAGACCGGGATAGATAGATAGATAGATAGATACAAGATTTCTGCTCATTCAATATCAAGTATAGGGACCGAATGTGTTGTTGCTACGGATCCCGTAGATGCTAGTAGTATCCTTTTTTACGAGATGGAGTTGCCAGCGCCCACGTCCACGCCCGCGTCCACGCCCACATCCACGCCCACGCCCACACCCAGGCGGTTTGGAATTCATAATTATCCTTCTTCTAGACAGGTTTTTTTTTTGTCAGCAAAGATTAAAGAACCTCGTCTGTTTTGCCATTTAACCCACAGCAGATGGCTTCGTTCCTTTCACAAAGATATTTATGAGGAAGTGAACGCATGGCTCTCAACCTGAATTTGAACTCCGCATACCGCTCCCCGGCGATAGCCACTACGTTACGCGCACATTCCAGGCGCTCCACTTAACCTAAAAATAAAGTTACATTAATCGCTTGGAGGAACAGCTATTAAATGGAGCTTAGTTTAACACAAAATCGCAAGTATGGAAAAAACTACTTGGTATATTTCCAAACCCCAGAGAATATTCTTTAGTATTTACTAAGTTCTGGCATATATATCACGCTCCTAATAATATACATATATCAAGAATCGAATTAATAAATTAGCGAACAATTACGGCGACGTATCCATTGAAAGCGTAATATTAAGAAGCCGACTAATAGCTTGTGAAGTTAATTTGCTCTCCAATTATATAATGACTAGCAACATTGGTAGATATATGCCAGATTTTGTCTTATCTAGCACTGTAATATATTTAGTAATGTGTCTTGATCAAAGAGGGTCATGGATAGGGCGATCAGAGGACGTGTCATTCATTCGGTGATATATTTGTCTGAATGAAGAAAAGTTTTTAACCTAATAGTTAAGTAAATCTTTAGAAGAGTGAAGTGGGATCCAACTGCTACACTGTCGTGGCTAATCAGATAATCTAAAATAAAGAACCTTGTTCCACCTCCCTTTTTCACTGTATATCCAAATAAATGACCAAATTGAGTTGTATTTTATCCTATACATACTAGTCAAATGATCATTGGCTGCTATATATCTGCATAAATTACATAGGTAAGTTTTCATAAGAACTTATATTTTATTAGAGAATAGTTAAATAATAATAAACAAAATTATTGACGTAACTCTTCTTATATCTTTCAACGCTTAGAGAAGAAAGCAATTTAAGAACGGGAAAAGAAAATAGTTTTTCGACAGTATTTCTGTCTTTTTAAGACATGCTTAAAAATTGTATATAAATATGCAACGGTGACTTACCTCGGCGACCCAAAAGGGCCAGATTCGCGTGTATGTTTTGCAATGGAGTGGGGAAACGGCGAATCGGAGTGCTTCGGACGGACGGTGAATCCGGCAGCACTTCCTGTTGATGGAAGTGGTGTTATCGCTTGTAGCCATTTTTATTGGCTGGTTCTAGGCTCTCATTGGCTGAGCAATGGCTGGGTCAGCTGCAAAAAAGCATGGTACACTCAGTCAAGAGCAGTTTGTTTTTCGCTTCTGACGCAGTGTATTGGAGATTGAGACGCAGAGAGAAGTATGGACCGATTGGACTCCCTCTACCTTTGTTTCCTTTTCTTTTCCTTTGTTTGCATCCAACAAATTTTTACACAAAATATTAAAAAACTCAGCCAAAAATTGTCTTTCTACAAACGTCGCCCGCACAAAGAATTATAATATTTTGTAAATTTTTTATATTTATTACAATCTATATTTGATATGGAAATATGATTTTTTAATATTCATAGCTATGATGCATTTTCATATGTGATATGAAAATTCAATATTTCATCTCAAATTAAATGTTGAATTTGATTTCATATTTATATTTTATATATTTTCATATTTCATATGGGACTCTTACATCTGATTTCATATCTATATTTAAAATATTTGCTTATTTGATTTGAAACTATGATTTTTTATTTTATATCTATTTTTAATATATGTTCATGTTTGATGTCCATGTTTAATCTTATGAAATCAACCATCCTATTCTGTCTGGTAAACTCTCCCAAGTATTCACTGATATTTAGTTTCTTGATGATAAAATAAAAGAAATGAAGTAACTGTTCTAGGAATAAAAACCTGGAAGCATTTCAAGACAATATTGTACTAACATATATTTATCAGATTTTGAGGGAACTTTGGGACAAATCATAGATTTCCAAATGGCGTTTTCTTGCCTGTGTGATTTTATAAATATGTACTGTCGCAACAATTGATGCACTTTGGAGCAGACGTCACAAGTGTTTATATTAATGTACCTCTGTTGAGAGCGTAGTATCTTTGGCTGCTTTTAGAAAAATAATTTATGGTTGACTTTGTCCCTACTAGAATCGATTCGAAGAATTCCACGGAAAGTTTTCCATTACATTGCATATAATCTATCTTTTAACCTATCTCAGTTTATTCCTTATCTATCTATCTATCTATATATCTATCTATCTATCTATCTATCTATCTATCTATCTATCTATCTATCTATCTCTTTTTATTCATTATCTATCTATCTATCTATCTATCTATCTATCTCTTTTTATTCATTATCTATCTATCTATCTATCTATCTATCTATCTATCTATCTATCTATCTATCTCTTTTTATTCATTATCTATCTATCTATCTATCTATCTATCTATCTATCTATCTCCTTTTATTCATTATCTATCTATCTATCTATCTATCTATCTATCTATCTATCTATCTATCTATTAGTTTTTCAGTTTTTCCATAGATATTTTCTATGGGACAGTGGTTTAAAATAATGTAAAATAAACAAGATACAAAATTTCATTTGTTCTCGGAGATGCAATTTTTGTATATCGCCTGCAGATTTAATTTTGCAAACATAACAAAAGAGATAGAAAAGACGTATTCCAACGAAGAGGTCTGCAGACGTAAATTATACCAGAACTGCGCCTCTGTCTATGTAAGGCGGCTTTACTATGGAGGATTGCGTGTATTTGTGAACGAGACACAAATAGCGAAAGGACAGAAAGTGAGGAAGACAGAAAATAAGTTTGAGCAATCAAGTAGGTTTTCCAAACTAACCAGCTTAAATTTGTAGTAATATTAGAATAACTTCACAAAACAAGATTAGATACTCAACAAAAGAAAATTGCATTTACACGTGCCCAGCTTAATATTACAACTAAAACAGGAAAAGAGTTTATTTGAATCATATTTCTGAGTCCGATGGCGCTGTCTTTTCATGTCCCGATGAATACAATTTATAAGACTGTCGACATGTTTTTTAGAAAGCGTTGGATAGAAATGGCATTGAATATCACAGTGTCGAGTGAACTAGACTGCAGCGAGCGTGAGGTCGTTTTATCAAAGCAGACGTCTCTTTGTTAGTTTTCTTTGAATAAAGATAAGTGTAAACATTAGGATCGTTTTCATTTTAACACCCGATACTGAAAGAACATTTTCATTTTGACACTTAGAAAAGATAAGGATTATTTATGAATATTGTTAAGATTTAGGATAAATGGTAACACACAACTAATTTCGGGGTGGGATGGATAAATTGTCGCCATTTTATATTCTTCATTTTGCGCATGCGTGTTGTTTGTTTTTGATTTTGTCTACTACACAATATAGTAGAGTCAGTTAGGAACCGTCTGTGAGGAAAAGAGCGCCATGACACAATTCATTCCGCTAGAAATTTGGACACGGTATACTGTCCTGATTAGCCTTCGTACCGGAAGCTCCAATACGAAAATTTCAACGTTTGAGTGTCAATCTGACGACAGTGCAGATTATTCGGAAAGAGTTGGATGAGTTTAATGGTGATTATGAAGATGTTTGGAGTGATCACAAGTCAGGGCGACGTTATGCCTCCATTCACCATGCCTTACAATCAGGAGAACTCAGTCATGGCTGTCAGACAATTTCTGCGACCACATCACCATTTAAATCTGGCCACGTAACTACCCAGGCTTCAACACCCTTGATTATAATGTGTGTGGCGCAGTTGAGCGAGAGACCAACAAAACTCTTTGTAACACCAAAAATGAACTGAAGGCAAGGATTATGGCAGCATTCACCAAGGAGACCTCCTACAATAGTTGTAGGAGATACCGAAGTCGTTTGGAGGCTGTGGTTGAAGCCAATGGCGATTTTATGGAATATAGATTTACTTTTTGGTATTTCAAGATATTTTTGTGTAATTTAGGTAAATATATCTGTTAAAATGAGATGTCAACGTTATTTTCATTTTTTGCGTTATTTAGACGGCAATTTATTTATCACACCCTGTATGTTTGTAATATGAATGTATTGTTTATAAGACTTCAGGACGAAAAATCCGATACCTTAATTCGAAGATACAGTAGATTAGCGAAAGATGTCTTCGAAAACCTAAGCAAAATAGAGGGTTTACCTAAAGTCCGGACTCATAGGAAATCTCATTAACTATATTTCTTTTGTCTCCACAGATTAAACTTTTTTTAAAGTAGAAAGAAGTGACTTCTTTTTCTGTGGTAGGGAAAAGGAGAAGGTATACTCAATGAAAATCATAGATGCAACACTCTTTATGCCTTCAACAAGAACGCATAAAGAGTGAATGTGCTAAAATTGGCGTCAATGTGGTCTTATTTCCTCAAGTTCACGGGAATCTTCCAAAGCGCATCAATCTATGCAACAGAAATGAAGGAAATCATATTGAAGATATCTGTTAATATTCGAATTCAATAAATTCAATTGAAAGTTTAATTTCTTCAAAATATGCATTTTTGCCGATGTCTTTATACTCTGGAAACAAAGAAAACAGTGCTTAACTGCTATGTAATATCAGTTCTCCTACATAGCGGTAAATACTGGACAATTTCG
The DNA here is from genome assembly GCA_963932145.1 of Acanthosepion lycidas. Taxonomy (NCBI): domain Eukaryota; kingdom Metazoa; phylum Mollusca; class Cephalopoda; order Sepiida; family Sepiidae; genus Acanthosepion; species Acanthosepion lycidas. The sequence goes on along the minus strand of OZ010585.1, from coordinate 29,357,549 downwards.
TCACAGATGAAGAAGAGACTTGAGGCAACAGGAATGTATTTCAACAGAAGCATGTTGAGAATACCGTGGACCGAACATGAGAGCAACTACAAAGTTTTTATCGAGAATGAAAACAAAAAGAGCACTTATACTTAGTAACAGAATGAGACAGTAGAAATTTCTAGAGCACATAATGAGGAATGGGGGCTTGGAGAATTTAACACTCACAGGACTTAATGAAGGCGAGATGGAGAGAGAAAAACAGCGCACAACCAACCTAACGAGCTCGTGTAAATGGTTGGCAGAACAGGAATTAGGAGAGATAGCAAAAGGCAACATTTACTAAGAACGACAAAGAACAGGAAATTGTGGAGAGTCATATTCACCTGCATCTCCAAGGCACGTAAAAGAAGGGCAGTTTAGGGCAACTGTTATGATGGCAACAGAAGTTAGAGGAATGAGTGAGTACATTAAAATTGATTTTCTGATTTCTTAGATTTTCATAGTAAAATATATGAATATTAAATAAAACGCAAGATAGATTTCTTAAAGAAATATTTAATTATAAAAGATGCTTATCTTTGAAGAAAATTAAAATTAAATCGGCAGACGTTTTCTGTGTAAAAGTGGTAACGTCTGCTTTCTTTTAATTTTTAGAAGATAGAAAGAGAACGAAGAAAAAACAAAGAAACGCTGCATACCCCCGTGCTCATCAACATAGAACCTCAAAAGGAAATAGGATTCTGTTTATAATTGGTTTTGGCTCCACCATCTGGGGTATCGACTGTGGATATATTTAATCGGAGGAAAATTAAATTGTCTTTGCTTTTATTCTCTTGTGGAAGAGTCGTTGATGCCAAATTTTAACAAGAGCATTTTCGAACATGTTTTTTTTTCTGTTAGCCAGCCGAATGTAGGAAGATAAAAGTTTTAAAAGAACGGCACCTGGTAAAAACTGGTAAAGAATTCGTCATCAAGGGAAGCCTTTTTCCATGTCTTGAAAAAGTAGAATATTTGGCCAGAAAATCGATTTATTCCATCCAAATGGGAAGATCATCTGCAAGAGACGAACCAACTATTCGAAGTATATATTTTCCATTCATTAAGAAAGTTAATGAAGATTGTCTTTAATTTACATTATCATTTTATTCATAGTGAATAAGTTCTTTTCAATGTCAAGTTATACAATTATAAATTATGTACCCCATATTACAAGTGTAGTGACAGGAAAAATGAACTTGCCATATTTTGCAGGGTGTCCAGTGACTACTATATAAGTCAATCGTCATTCAGCAGGTGAAGGATTTCTACGTCATAGGCTAGAAGACATCACAGCAATATGGCATCGCCGACAGAATTTCTAACATTGGATTAGCCGGACTTTGTGGAAACATGGCTTCTTTGTTTTTCTGCCCGTGCGCGAGCCAAGAAGTTAAAAGACCAGAAAAGGGTCGGAGGATAAAACAAGTTTACAGATCTGTTTTCGGCAGGACGTGAGGCCATCAGAATGATCTCTGTCATGGCGTAGGCCAGAACACTGGATCATTTGACCTTTTCACAAAATGGGGGCATTATAAAGAGAAATTTGCCACCGAAAAATAAGGTGGTTATTACTGAGAGGACAAAGTTTATCGCCAACAAACAGGAGCCAAATGAATCAATAATACAGTATGTACACGTGCTACAAGAGGCTTCCAGATTTGAAAACCATGGCACTGGAGAAATTACCATTGAAGATGAATCGATACAGTTGAGATCAATTGGAGGTATGTGGGGTGCTTCATACAAACACAACATTTTGGAACGGTTACAACTGACTAAAATGTTCTTGAATGCATCTATAGAGTCTTTGAAACAATTAGAGTTAATAGAAAAAATCCATTGCATCCAAGTGTAATGTTGAAGCTTACAGCATATAGAATTACTTTGTACTATGCAAATACTGTGATAAAAAGCATAAACGGGACAAGAACAAAAGCCCAGCTTTAGAATAAATATATTGAAATTGTTAAAAGGAAAAACATTTTCAGCCAATGTGCAAACATAAAAGAAAAATATAAAGGGTAGAAAATGAAAACCCACTCCAGGAGAATTCAGTTATATTTGCGATACAAAGAGATAAAGTAAGAAAATGCTAAAGTAAAAATTAAATTGAAATGCTAAAACCTTTCCTACGCAAATAGCTACTGGGAGTGATGTCACCCTAATCACAATAAATTACTGCGAACGAACGGCCAAACAGAAATTAAAGTAAAGCTAGCTTAAATTAAGACAGTTCGATAGCTCTTTCATCAAAACGTTAGTTTGTTCTGAAGGAACATTTCAAACCGACACACGCTTCGAAAATATTCTCATCACTGTATTGAAATGTGAAAGTCATGGACTCGTGTGTATAAGTGTCTTGAAAGCGGATACAAGAGAACTAATTAAATTCGAGCAATTTCACACTCAATTAGTTTTCTTGTATAAGTAATGACTCGGGCATTTTAAAGGGATACAGAATGAACATTCAATTAAAAGAAAATAGTAAACACTTTCACTTTTGGTTTCTCAGACTGCCTCTTCACCTCTACGTTTAGTACTTGCGAAACGAAAACAATGGTGGGTCAAGGAATTTTAGAGCATGTTTCAGCCTGGTGATAGTAACTGGGCCTTATCCATTGTTGTTTTATGAAAACCGGGTGGAAATTTAAGAATGTGTGGGGACTACAAAATAGGAATAAACCACAATATATACACAGATTCGTTCCTTATTTATAACATTGAAACTGCTATTCACGACTTGTCGAGGATGAAATACTTTGCTTAAATAAACCATACATCTAAAGATTTAAAGAGATTACTACAATTAACTCTCCAACAGGCTTACTCAGATTAAATCGTATACCTTATGATATAAAAAAAACATTAAGTATTATTTTTCAAAGATCCATTGAAAATGTATTAACAGGTGATGTTAAGTCATCTATTAAGATTATATATGTATTTGTTCTACTGGTAGAGAAGGGCTCAAAACAAAAAGCAGAGATTTTAAACAAATTTAAAAAAATGGGTATAGCCATAAACAAGAATAAATGTATGTTAAATTGCGACGCAATAATATATCTAGGATATTAGATTTCAAAAAATAGAATAAAATATAAAGATAAATAAGATCGCAAAGGTCTTTACACTCACAAATAAAAAAAAGAATTGGAAACTTTATAGAGTTAGCAAATGTTTTAGAGCTGATATTTGGCAAAGTATAATGAATTGAGAGAACTCCTTGAGGATTTACGAAAATAGAACAGTGAATTTAAATGGACCCAATAACAAGATACAACATTCAATAATTTAAAGGAAGAACTAAAAAAAAAAACGTGATAAAAACAAAAAATAAAAAAGTAAAAAAGAGAGCGATTTTAACTACGGGCGCAATTTGAGCCCGCCGTATCAGCAATTTTGTCTCAAGTAGGTCATGCTATAATGTACCTTTCCAGAACATTAACATCAGCCAAGGTGAATGATTAAAATATTAAAAAAGAAACACAGGTAGAGATCGCCAATTTTTATTAGGAAGTTTCTGCTTAGTTCTGACCATAAACTGTTAAAGTTAATTTTTAATCACAGGAAGAAGTTACCTACAGTTACATTTTCTAGGATTTTAAGATGGGCCTTAAAGCTCATAACCTTTGATTTCGACATAGAGACCCTATAAAGAGATAAAGCACAGGTTAACTATAGAGAAGGGTCTTATATGTAATGGAGATGGTTTAATACCACCAGAAACATTACAAAAAAAAAGTATTAAAAAGCGTAAATGATGATTTTTATTGGTGAATAACAGCAACACAGAGATGATTAAAATTGGAATCAAGGCCGTCTGGGTATTCTCGTGATGTAGAAAAATACGAACAAATGTCCCCAAAATGTAACGAAATAAAAAAAAAAAAAAAAAAAAAAATTCGCCAAACGAAAATATATTCATGGCCGAAAGAAATAAAACTCTGGTCTCGTGTTTATATGGATCAAGCACCTATTAAAGGCTTAGAACTATTTTTAAATTTGGCTGGGTCATTATCTGGATGGCCTGAATTGTTTAGAGATCAGGATAGGAAAGCTGTAATGGTAAAAGAAATATTACGGGTAATATTTTCCTGACTCAGGATGCCAAAAACGTTTGTCCCTGAGCATTCACCAGAATTCTGTGATGAAACTTTGTATCCGTGGTTAAAACAAATTGGATGCCACCCTTATAAAAATAAAACCCGTAATCGAATGGAATTCCAGAAAGAATTGTGCAGCGGGTGAAAATACGGTTGAAGGCATTTTACCTTTCTAGAGACATCATAGATAATTATCTACTGAAACTATTACTGAGTTATAGAATGCTGGTAGAATGAAAAGTCTCTTTTCATTGACGGAAAGACGAATTAGATCGCCTATAACAGTGTCTTATTCATTAAATGAAAAATGTGACACAAAAAGACAGTCAAGACCTGAGAAGGTTAATTTTATTACACGAAAGGGACATAATACTGTAATAATAGCAACGAATGGACAAAATTTATTGTCTTATTGTAACCAAATAGGATCTAGGGGGTGACGATGAAGAAGTCGGGATGAAATAGAAGGAGGGACCGAAAAGAGAGGGAACATGGGTGCTTCTGATGGCGAAAGTGAACACAGTAATAAAGAAACTTCGAAAGTAATTCGCACGAATCTGACATGGAGATGGAAGATCAAAATGAAGATCAGTCCACACCTAGACTCAAATACAAAGAATCCGGTACACACCTCAAGACAGAGAGACAAGTTCTCATACTTTTGTTCGGAGAAGTCACAGAACAACGAAGGTCATAAAACTTTTTCATTTCGGGAAGGTGTAGTGATATAAACAAAATGAATTTTGAATAGTCCAGTGACTGCTATAAGTTGATTATTCGTCAGTAGGTGGAAAATGTCTACGCCACAGACTAGAAGACATGCTAACAGAAATATATATCAAAACCTTTTTTTGTAAAGTCCTAGAATAGAGATAATCAGTGTCTAACGCTATGTTAACGACATTTTATATAAATGCAGACATTTCTGTGAATGTGAGTTTAGAATTATTTTTCTTTTATTTCGAAGGAGTTGTATAACATACGCATATCTAAAAAAAAGCAAATAAAAAATAATTTGTTAAACTGTGTTCATGGTCTAAAACTCTTCGGCCCAATAATAAATTTCATTTTATTCATTGTCTTAAATTCCGTATTGCTTCTATTGTAACTATTTTTATACATTAAATTTATTTTCAATTGTTAAAATAAAGGTTTTTTCTTCAAATTATATCAAACATTAAGTCATCTATACATTTTTCTCCTTTACTTTTTGAACTATCTATTTTTTTTATTGTTTCCAGCATGTCGGGAATGTAAGTAAACATATATTCATATTTTGATGAAAAATGATCTGTAATGTTTTCTTTAATGTGTATTCCGATAAGTAACGTATTTAAAATTTTTGTGAATAGATGTCAAAACATGGACAAAAAGCAACGGTAAAGAGTCAAAAGTTCACGGAAACAAAACAAAAACACAATACAACGTTGTGGAGGATAATGATCGTCCATATCCTGAAGGGACATGGCGCAAAAAGAAGATATAAAACAATAAATGATACGACGCTTGATGGAAGTTGAAGACATTATTTATAAACATTATTAAGATTTCGGATAACTGATCGAAACGGCAAAGGATCCGACGTTTGATGCTTGGAAGATGTCGGCATGGTTTATAAATGTTAAGATTCAGGTTAACTAATCAAGACAACAAATAATGAAAGACGAGGACATCATTTATATGTGCCATTAGGAGCTTAAATATAATGGGAAAAAATTGAAATTACAATTAAGAAACAAGATGGAGGCTCTGAAATTTAATCGTTTGCGATTCAAGTATATTAGCTTGTTTAAAAAGTATTGTCTTATTGTGGGGAAGCTTAAAGCTTTTCATATGCAAAAAAAATTATAGCTGTTATCATGTTGGCCATCATGATTTGCAATATCAAATATTTCCTGAGACACATTAATATTCTGTTCCTTGTTGAAAGAATCTAAATATTCTTATATAAGAATTCTGATAATACTGCATTGATATCATTAAAACTTCTAAAGGTTTTGTTTCTGAGAATATGTTTATTTGATGTGATTAAATGAAAAGCTGGGTGCGTTTAGTCTGTTGAGTTAGGAGTTTGGCGTAAAATAAATACGTGACCGTGCACACTCATTTCAATTTCCTCGATCGACCTTTGAATACAGAATAACGAAAACTGGCCAGCATTTTTTTTCTTTTCGATCTAAGGATTACATTTTTATCTTTTTCACTTTTTGTTTTAATGTCTTTAATTAAATTAACAAATTATATATCACAGAATAATTACCTCTTTCTCTGATCTTTTTTCATTACTGAAGAGACATTAACATTTTCTTTTGATAAAATCAAGACATATTCACTTAAATATTGTAATCTTCACACTTGGAGAGTACAGATATATCTTGTTTCTTGAGCTCGAAATAACCTACATCTTATTACACAGATTCTCCCTTAGATCATGGCGGAGTTTTATTTTAGATGTTGAGAGACTTTTCGTTCGTAATTTTAGATTCATTCGAAAAGAAATAAAACTCGCGAGACAGTTCTAATTACCCTTTTTTTTAATATACGGGATATCCAAAAAGTTTCACCCTATGTTTATTTAATTTTATTTTATTGTATTATTGCAGTTTTTATTCTATTGCAATTTGGTCTTCGAGGCTTCAGGAACATGGCTTTTAGACTGAATCAGCGAAGAAACTTGTATATTAATTTTTAACTATTATAAATTATAACCTATTTCTGATGCAGAATACTCCGTAAAAAGATCAAAGAAAATAGGAGAAAATGAAAGCTGAAATGTGAAAGAAATATCAACGAAAACAATGCTTAAATATAGAGACCGTATTTTCGTACCACTAACATCACTATGTCTCTACGTGTGTTCATGAGATGTTTGGCAAATGTAGGGCAAAAAAAAGTTAGTGAATTTAAGTCCTCCAGTAACGCTTGGCATATCATGTCCGCCATTTTGCATGTCCGCAAATAAAGAGACAAGAAAGAGATTTTACATTCGTCATTGGTTTTATAAGTGGTTACTGTAGTGTTATGCGGCTGCATATCCAAGCAAGAACGCCCACTTATTCATGCCACTTATCTTTTATTCAGTTCATTTAGTTTTTTATGTGAATGCATCATTTTTATGCTGCTTATCCATCCTTTTCTTTACTAATATTTACCCCCAAAAATGTTCAAGACACGCTTAAGGTGGAGGGGACAGAGGTGTATCAATACTAGAATAAGAAGTAGGAATTGATGCTTATGTGTTTATAGTGGATAAGTAACAATTGGCTTAAAGAGGTTAAGAATATAGCGTTCGGGTAACATCCACGCGGTATTCCGTTCCCTAAAACAGCAGTTCTTGGAAAAAAAGCTGTCTGAGTGGAATCTCATCCTTAGAGTTGGAATACGGAGAGTGTTTCGACTTCGTGGATGTTGCGTGATGGGCCTCAGCTGTATAGATTTGAATTGGTGGAACAGATGAAGAGGGCTCATTCGAATATTTGCCATGCGAATAGTGATTAGTGAGAGCAACACATGTAGGAAATAGGCTGCAGGGTGGGAACGGGACATCTCACATACGGAATTTAGGCTCTGTCAAGGTTGAAATGGGAAGATTGAGCATATTCAACCAAGATATGACAGGGACTGTCCATTTCTTTTGTTCTAATCTCACTCTTGTATAGAAAAAGCATGTCAGAAGAAGTCAAGTACTTTGTGGAGTGTTTCCCCAGCATCTTTGTCAATTGATCGTACATATGTATTATGGGGTCCACCCTTTTCTGATATAAATGGACTCGTCCTGCTGCCATAAAATAGCCACAGTCAGAGAGAAGAGGGTAGAGGAACAGGTAGAGGAACAGGGTGGAGAAACAGAGTGGAAAGTACATAGACACTGTGATTGAGTTGACGTTAGAAGTCAGTTACAAGGACACCCGGCTCTAAGGAAGTTTATTTCGAGACTGTATATAGCGATCTTTGATTAATACTAACCGGCGTTCCTGGATTTTACTAACAGCATTAACTTTTGTATTTTGTGTAAATACATTTAATTTCTTAGCTTAAATACTTGTGTTTGTCATTTATTGGAGACCGATTTTTCACGCGGAATCCACAACAATATCAATTCCACTTGAGGTCTGAAGTGAACTCGAGTCACGCTAGATATTCGAAATATGGAGGCTCATTGACAGAGCAGCCGTTCATCGTTACTGGGGAAACCTCTTAGTCTGATCAGTTGAGCTGTGAATATGAAATATTAGCAAATAATGATCATGATATTGGCAAATGTTACATTTGCTACATTGCGCTTGACGAAACGAATTTCAACAGTAACATGTACTGAGTGATGAAGGGATGTGCATTTATGAATATATATATATATATATATATATATATATATATATATATATATATATATATTTGTGTATTTAGGCAGCAATACTTCTTTCATGCACATTTCATTGAATACGACAGCCAAGGTGCTTTTATTTACTTTTTTATACAATTTCTCATGCAACCTAATATTTTTTCTTTTCAGATGATAAATGATATAAAAACCGTCCGAATGTTCTTTTAATAGCGCTTTCAGTTGTACATTAAATATTTTAATTGTTAAAATAGTTTGTTGCATGTATGTTTTATAAAATGTTTTCATTTTTCAAAACACAGTCAGGATATTGTGTCCATGTTCATAGTTGATATTATATATATATATATATATATATATATATATATATATATATATAATATGATAGCCATAACATAATCTACTATTTATTCTGCACCTTATTTCCTAATAGTGGATATATTGGTGAATTTGGAAATAATTTTAGATTTCGCTTCAACAATCGTAAACAAACCATACGTCAAAACAATCCTTATTCCCACATAGCAGAACACTTTAATCAATCAGGACACTCATTAGAAAACTGTAAATGTTTATTGATAGATTCTGATTTCAGTTCCACACACACACGCAAAAAAAGAGAAAATACTGGATTTTAAAATTAAATACATATAAACTAGGTTTAAATAAAGACTTGGGCATTTTAAATCTTTATAAATATTTCAATAGTTAAAAATTTTTTTAGATATAGTTAAATTTTAAAAAAAAATTTTAAACAACATCTAAAATATTATTACAGTTAGATTTACGTTAAGGATATTCAAACACAGTGGCGTTCCATATCACGTGACGTCCGCGGCTCGCGACAGGCGCTACTTGTAAACAGAAATTTTAATTTATTTGTAACAAACAGTTATTTCTGAAGAAAGATTGAGGTCAATCTGAAATATCATATATATATATAAATAAATACTTTCATAAAAAAGATTATTATTTTTTTTTAATTTGCAACTTTATATATATATATATATATATATATATATATATATATATATATATATGAAGAAATATAGTTTTAAGTTGTGGTATATTTATGGGATAAAATGCTCAATATCAGAGATAGAGCGTATGTAAATATAAATATAAAAGTGAACATTGAAGTCAACACTCAGAGGCGACAGTGTGTGTGTGTATTATATAATATTATATATTGTTCTATTGATGTGACTATATTTGAAAGTTGAGTAAATCGGAGAGCTGAGTTTGAATTCCAGTAGGTTTCGTTTCATTCCCTTTAGCGCAGGTGTTCTTGGGAAAGGCATGAACCCATCTATTTTCCTCTCAGTTATGGGTTGAATATCAGGACATACTGCATCCTATAGCTTTGGTCTACCACAGAAAGAAACGGCAACTTACTGACGGAAAATCTCCCTCGGCGGTGTGGAATCGAAAGAGACATGATCGCTAAGCCACGTACCACGTATGACAACTAACTGATCGATATGAAAAAGATTTACGACTGAATTAAGTTTGCTGATAACTTAAGACCTTCTTTTATCATCACTAAGCTATGGACATATTGTTTTATTTCCGTAATTTATTTCTGAACAGTGTCTTTTTGCCCGCCTGATATAACCATGGTAAATATTTAAAAGCCGATAGACAATAAGCAATAAGCGAGAATTGTACTGACGTTTGAAAATTTCTACATAGAAACTAAGGCGTTCCATAGGGTTTGGTATGCTGGCCTTCTCCACAAGCTCACTAGCTAGGGTATCACTGGACGAATTCTTTCATTCAAATCGTGTAATGTAATTCGTGTTGAACGGACACACTTATAGTTGATTTCAATTTAATAGAGAGGTCCCCCATAGCCTTATCCTTGGACCTAAGTTGTTTCTTAACTTCATCAATGAGTACTCTGATGTCATGAGTTCCCAATTGAGAATTTATGGTGATGACACATTTACTCCTGTTTTAGTTGCAAGTCTGGCAGGCCTGACAAAGTAAAACTGGAAAATGCTCACGGAAAGGGTCTCCAATCAGTGGTTAACTGGGGCAAGTAATGGCTTCTAAATTTTAACATCTCCAAAACAAAACTGCTTTCTTTTAATAACCATACGGAATCTTTTATGTCTGCTATCAGCATGGCTAATGCTAACCTTCAGAAGAGCAACTCTTTGAGCTTTCTTTTGCTCACGTTTCCCACTGACCTGAAGTGGTAAGTCTACTGCTATGAAAGTTGGTTTACTCTATCTTATCAGACAATTATTTCCCATCAGAATCAATGATGCACATTTATAAATCTAATTTCCGCGTGCATTAACTACTTCTGCCATATATGGTCTGTACTTCTAATAAAAAAATAACTTTTACAAACAATTGAGTATCTTGGAATAGTAAAGTTTGGACCATTTGAAGCTTGTGTGGAAACATTTTTAAACCCAGTTCTGGCGATGCCAAGTTCAGCGGAGCGACGACGGGTAGAATATGATGGACGCTCAAGGACACTTTGCCCTATAGATTCCATCGCAGCATCAATGCAAACAGTGCACTTAGGACCTCTTCCCGGAAGATCGCCGACTGATCCACTTCTTTGAAACCAGGCGATTACGTTCCGAATTATGTTATAGCAAGGAGATACTCTGACATTAAAATGTTGCCGGAATTTTCTCAGTTTGTATAATTGATCTTTGAATGGAATAGAAAAAACACAGTGAGTTTTATTCGTTGCTGAACATCATACGTAGCCATTTTAATCTCCAAGGGGCGCTCCATAATCTGTAGCCATTTTAATCTCCAAGAGATGCTTTATAATCCGTAGCCATTTTAATCTCCAAGGGATGCTTTATAATCCGTAGCCATTTTAATCTCCAAGAGATATTTTATAATCCGTAGTCATTTTAATCTCCAAGAGATGCTTTATAACCCGTAGCCATTTTAATCTCCAAGGGATGCTTTATAATCCGTAGCCATTTGCTACATAGCATTTACAAAACGAGAACGGACGTTGTTACGCACCAGCGATCACCACAAAATGACTTTTCTATTCGCAGCCATCCTTCTAAGAAGACAGTACAACAACATTGCTTGATTGATTCGTTTTCTACGTCTTGTCAACCCATTCACTACAATAACAGTTTGTTTGGATTTCATGAATAGGTTATAAAATAATTTCTCTTGAATCCAACCATAGACAGAAAAAGAAATTCTTCTTTACTATTTACATTATTCGGACTATTGTCGTCATCTTTGTCGCCATATTTATTTACTTTTCGGCCGTTGTACGTTCCAGCCTTCTTCAGGTGGTTGGAATGTCGAACTGAAACCTTTATTTCGCTCACTGCCTTAACTGGGTATCGAAATCATACACTTTGAGTCTTGTCACTGGATCTAATCAACGCCTTTATCCACTCTGCTAGGTGCCCTTGAGGACTTCTGTGTATGAATTTCTGGGCATTATAAACCTAATGTTTTTACCATTTTCACCAGGGCTCGTATTGCAATTTTTGCTGTTATCAAATCATGTTTTTACCAGAGCTCATACTACAATTGTTTTGTTATTATCGCTTTTCTCTTGTACTGTTTATTACTGGTTCCCATATTGTAGTCATTTCTATGTTTGGTCATCTTTTTGTGGTTTAACATATGTGCTGATTCATTAAGTTTACGAATTTTCCAATGGTGTTCTTTGTCTATTATCTCAACCTGATCCCACAGAGGGCAGTGATCTCCCTTTTCTCTCCATATGTGGTCAGCCTTTTCTGGTGTTCTTGAAGCCTTACCTTAAGGGGCGGCCTGTCTCCCCTTTATATTTCTTTCCGCAGCTGCACGGAATAGCATACGCACAGTCTGTAGTAATGTTCTTCTCTATGGGGTGCATCTTATTCGGGAGAGATATCTGCTAAGTGTCGTCCAGCTTTTGAAGGTTGTCCTGATGTTACATGGACCACAGTTCCTTTGTATTTTCTCTGATAACCCCTTCACATAAAGCAGGCAGACTGTTTTTTGAGTGTTGTCCTCCACTTGTACCCGCCTATCCCAATTTTTGGGGGCTACTGCCATGTACCCAGGGTAGTTATTACTTTGTAGGGTACTACTTATACTGACCAATTCTTTATCTAATGTCTCTGGGTCACCACTTATGACTTTTGCTCGGTGTTGTAAGCAGCGGGCGATCCCTTTCTTTACACTGTATAGAGGACGGGAATTGAAATTGAGTTAATGCCCAGTGAATGTCGGTTTACTGTATACAGATGTCTTGAACCCATGCTCTGTTCGAGATATTAGAACATCCAGGAATGGGATTATGTTGTTACTTTCTTTCTCCATCGTGAACTGTATCGAAGTATTGAGTTCACATGGTTCAGTAGAACCTGAACATCTTCTTGCTGTGGCCAGAGTATGAAGGCGTCATTTACGTACCTTAACCATAAAGTTGGCTTTAGAGATATATATATTAATGCCATTTCCTCAAAGTATTCCATGTATATATTCGTCATTGATGATGATAATCTGAGATGAGGTATTATGGGGTTGGAATGTCGAACTGAACCAACCACCTGAAGAAGGCCGGAGCGTACCACGGCCGAAACGTTGTAATAATTATGGCGACAAAGATGAGTACAATAGTCCGAATAATGTAAATAGTGTACATAATACCCCATCTCAGAAATATAGACAGATACATTGTATTTAGTTTGCTATTTCGAATGCTGTCATGGATCGTTATCTTCAAGATTTTGGATTCTTGTAATAAATCAATTCTTCATTCTCATTGACTCTATTGTCCAAAAATGTGTGGGTTTTGTGTCGGGCAAGAAAAGACTGGCAAAAGGTCAGCAATGCTTCTATAGATTTATGAGAAAGCTTCTGATTTTTTCCTCGGGTTTGTAGACGACAGATTACCTTTGACTCATCGCACAATTAATACGTCAATCATATATTTAAGATGACCTTAATATTTTGAAAAAGATGGCACTGAGAAAACTTACATCATCCTATTACGATCTATCCTGTAATTATCCGATCGTTTAATAAAAATCCTATCTAGATCAGTGATGACATAGTCAGCTTCAATGACGTTATCTTTAGACATCGCACACTTATCTTTCTCAATTTTCAAAACAGTATGTAAAATTTCCTTTCGGGATCACCATCAGCTGTCTTGTCAGGTTCTCTTTAATCTCGTCCAATGGCGCTTCAGCGGTAAATTCAAAGGCAAAAATTGCAGGGTGACAAATTTTGACAACGAATAGGGAAGAATGTATAAAACCTTTCGTAAAAATAGAAAAGAAAAAAAAGAAACTGTGGGGGACGTATTCTGGAAGCCATTGCAAAAACGACACTCAATAACATCTTGCTGGAGGAATGATGCCACTGATTAAAATAATCTTCACGCATGCGCAGTAACGTTACATCTGTTTGATCACCAAGTTATATCAAGCCGCCAGAATCGGTTCTTGAATAATCCTCAAAACGTCAAGACACTTCCCGGATACAACATGTCTATACGAACTCAAATTGTAGATTTTACACATCTATAATTGATTAACAAAATATTATCTCATCATCTCGTTATTAATGTAGAATAACAAGACAATAAACAGCACTTACCGGCGTAAGAGTCCCAGCTAGCGTCCAGCTGGCAGACAAAAATAAAGCAAGTTGTAACTTAATACAAACCCTGCAAACTAACTGATGAATCAAGCTGGTATTTATATAGAAATACCTCCACTCAGGTACCAGCAGCCAATCACAGCCCAAGCAATGGACTATCCCACTTTAGCACAATGAGAGGCTCCATTGCACCATAAATAGCTCTCTTCCTGAAGGTTGGATTACTTTTCTTTTACCTCAGCTTGCTCCACAACTGAGTGTTTATCTTGACCACGTGATTGTTCCACAATTAAGTTCTATCCAGGCGAGGTCTTCCACAATATTTCCTTGCTTTAAAATATATCTTACGCCATTTAATGTTGGGCAGTCGTTAGCGAGGTGGCTCAATAAAATCAGCATGGAGAAGGTAAAGGAAATCATTCCACTATCAATCTCAAGAACATTCATGACACTCATTTATGAATAGCAGGGTGTCAGTGATTAAATTCAGTTGAGTGTCACACGCACGCACGCACGCACGCACGCACGCACGCACGCACAAAAACACACACACACACACACACATATATATATATATATATTAAAATAGAAGTAAAAACGTTCAGTACTAATCGAGTTTCGTAATTTTTCAATATATATTTTTCAATATGTATGTATATATATATATATATATATATATATATATATATATATATATATATTCAAGGAGGTTTGATTAAATAATTTAGACGTATTATGTATTGATGTTGAGATGAAATTCACCAACTGATGTAGATCTTTTTTTTAACTCAAGACCATCTTCAAGGGTAACTTACAAAGATAACATATTGTAACTCAACATCAAAAAAATGATTAGACAACTGTAAAGTATCATTATGGAATTAAGTACACACAATATGTCTATATTATTCAATGATGTAGATATGCTGCCTAAATAGACATTTTAACAGATATATTTGCGTAAATTACAGAAATATATATTGAAATACTACAGATTAAATTTAATAAAATCGCCATTGACTGCAACCACCAACTCCAGACTACTTCGGAATCTCCTGCTGCTCTTCTGGATGGTCTCTTTGTTTAAGTTGTTGAATGTGCCATAATTCTTCCCTTTATTTCATCTTACAGTTACATCTGTTGCCATGAATTCTTATCGTGAAATGATTCACAATGCATACTTATAGTGAAATCATTTGCAGTGCATTCTTATAAGGCAATCATTTGTAATATTCACATTCTTATAGTGAAATAACTTTGAATATATATCATACTAAGGTTATTTTGAATACTATTCATATTTTCCATGTCTGCGTTTCGCGAAAAACCGCGAAAAAGGAAATATAGATTTCAACACAAACGGATTCCAACACAAATTTAAAAGTAAAAGCTCTCTAATACAAACTTCCTTCAATTGTAGCCAACAATAAGTTGATTATTTAACAGTCATGTAACTTGATAATTGATTTCACCCATGGAGTTAAAACCAGCATAAATTGTGAAAAATGGCGTTTCTGTCTTAATTTTCGTTGATCTTTCAACCAATTTTCATGAAATTTAACAATTGCTTTATAAATGTATCCACTTTTACATGCTTGGTAACATACTGACAAATCGAATTTAAAAAACTCTAAAATAATTGTGGTCCAAAGTGGGTCTTCATGTTGCTTCTTTTAAATCTTCATGTCCTTGGCCAACATCGATTGAATAAATTCTGACTACTTCTGTTATATCAGTAACTGCATTAATTCAAAATGTTTTTTTAATGAAATTACTTTAAAGTAATTGAAGAAGCTAGACTCTGTTACATCTAAACATGGTGTTCTTGCTCCATTCTAATTGAACGTTTTTCTGATCAACCAGCTGCGTATGGCTTACCGATTTTTTTACTGTATTCGCATAAGCTTTAAAAATAATGAAAAAGCTGTGATAATTTTTTTTTTAAAGACGCCCCTAATAATATTTACAGTTATTCCCCATGAGTTTTAAATATAACAGTGGAACCGAAAGAAATTTAATTTAATGAATTTGATATTTTAATGAGATGGAGAGCTTATCCCTTATATTTTTGGCAATTGGCACACTTAAAAGAAAGTAAAAATTCATCCAGTGTAGGCATCGCTATCTTGATATTTTAACATTTTGACATAAATTATAAATAAAGACACACACGCGCGCAGACGCACGCACGCACACACACGCACGCATGCGCGTGCGCACACAAACACATATATATGTATGTCATTCCTAATAATATAGTTTTTAAGGTATGTTATATATATGTAAGAAAAGTGTTCAGTATCAGGGAAAGAGCGTATGTAAATATAAACAGTGTAGACATAGATATCAACACTGAATGGTGAATATCTTTCAGACTTAAACGCAATTCCTTGGATATGGGGGCGTAAGAGTAAATCAAATCACACCTCTACACACATGGTGGTGGAAGATTGCGTTTAAGCATAAAGTACACTCTCAACATTTAGTATTGGTGCCTCTATACACTTTGTTTACACTCCCAATATATATATATATATATATATATATATATATATATATATATATTAGGTTGGTGCAAAAATAATGTCGTTTTATCACATATGTTACTATGTGAGAAAACGACATTATTTTTGCACCAACTTAATATATATATATTGGGACATTTGTGTTTGTTCAACACCCACAGAGCCCAACTGTGGTTTATACTGCAACTATGCTGGGCAGACCTTAGTTACAGTTGGGAGAGAGCGTGTTATCTAGCGTGATCAACGATTTGAACAAGGCCACGATGACTTGTGGTTTCGTGCTAGCACAGTTATCGATGGCCCACAAGAGTTTCATCTACCCAATTTCGCTTACAAGTCTTGGGTCAACCTGTGGTATGGTTCTCAGGCACTTTACAAAGGTGCCACATGCTGCGATCAACCTCCATCCAGTCCCGATCACATTAGGAAGTCGCCTTCCGCGTATCATTTAATTGCCACTATTTTATTTTGCCACTTCTCACTTTATAATTTCTTCCATCGAAACAAATTATATAGCTTTTCTGTATTTCCCAATCCAGGGATTGAACCTGTCATGTTTTATCCAACGCCTTAATTCACTAGATTACGACAATCTTGTTATGTCACTTTTTAGCTTTAAACCTAATGTTTCTACTGAAGTAATGTAATTTTAATGTTTTCTCTCTTTCTTAATCAGAAGCTACCAGATAGTATGCGATGTTCACTCAGGAGATTATTCGAATCAACGGTGGAAGGAATTAGAAATTATGCAGTCCCGGTAGTCACATTGAAATCATGCTTGGCTGATCATGTATGTAGCGTAAGTTGCGTTTATCTTCCACCGTAGAATGAAATCAAGTTAAATGATACATAATTTTCCTCGGGTATTAATACTAAAGTAAACGTAAAAACATCAGCCGTGTGCAAAAGCTGAGTGACTTCGTAGGTGATAAATTGTTTTCCCCCCACTTCAAAGCTTTTTCCCAAAAGCCAAAAGTCGCTAGCCTCTCGTTCTTCTACGGTTGTTATCTTGGCAGCTGTTCGAGTGAACTGAATGTCTTGATTCCACCAGTCAAGAGATTACCCGTTGATAACTGCTGCACCGCGCGCACCATTCTGAAGATGATCGGCTTTCATGTTCTGAGCTTCTCTCTAACGTTCTTTATCCTGACTTCTTTTCTATTAAGCACCAGAAACCATGATGGTTACATGCTTACATCTGTTGCACCGATTTCACAGGCTTCAAACATTCAAATTAAACATTAAGACGGAACAAAATCGCATGTGCATTTCTGCCATGAATTTCACCTAAATAAAGAAAATATCAGATATTTCGTAAGCAGTTCTAAAAATTCAAAAGTATAAACTTAAGAGTTGCTAAATAAATGCATCTTCTTCCTCGTAGCACACTGACAAATTGAATTTCAAAACCTCCAAAATAATTTGTTATGCATCTGGAAGCTTGTTTAGCATATCGTGAATAAATATGTATAACTAGAAAAAAAAAAACAAAAAAACGTGAAAATTTTACGATGTTCCTATTTTAATTTTCTGATGAATTTTAATTCTTAAGTTAAGGATTAACCCTAGAACACTAACAGTGGGTACCCATAGTACCCAGCGCAAATGTTCCTATTTTTAATTAAATATTCAGTACCCGATTTTCTTACCTAAATAATATGTTTTTCAGTTCCTATTAATGTTAACTCAAAGTAGAAAGTTTGAAGTGCCCGCATGTAAAATATTTCAAATAAAGATTTATATTTAATATTTTTTTTGATATTTTCAAAATCGGGTATGATATACCCATGGTTAGTAGTGGTGTAACTTTAATTGATGCTTAGTGTTCTAGAGTTAATTAAGATGAATTCAAGGTGCTCTACAACTGCAATAAATTTCCTTGTTGTTTCGTTAAATATTTGAATTTAAGTACTGCTATTATTTATTCTATTGAGTTGCTAGCTCCGTTCGCAACTGGTTTTTAACTCTGGATTTTCTTTCTCCTAGACCGGTTGGCAGCCAGAGCTTTAATGTTCAAAATATTGCAATAACATAAATATGAATGTAGGCCATTATTTAAATAAGAGGATACAAATGAAAAGACTTGAAATTAACATTTTTTCCATTTCACTGAAGCAGAAATTAAGTACATGAGAGTGATATTACCTACTCTTTCTTTCTTTTTCTTACTGAAACCAAACATCGTCTCTGATATGTCTTTTCCGTCTTTCCTCGCGATCAAAACGGAATAGCTGACTATGAGGAATTGGCAGGGCGTAACGGTCGTGCTAAGTAAGTAAGTAAAGAAGTAAGGAATAAGCAGAATTATAATATTATAAGTATAGTTACTGATATTTTTTTTTTAGGTTCAGATATATAAAGAGAAGCTGAAAAGAGTAACCCGATAATGTAAAAGTTATTTAGTGATAGAAATACAACGCTGGAAATTGTGGAAAACTGAAACAGAGATTAAAAATATTAGCAAGATAAGAATAAGAAAAACGATTTTAAAAATTACAAAAATATATTTCAGCAAATTGAAAAACGTAATTAGTTTAAAAATGACCAGCAAAAGATTTTTTGAAGTGGTTGGTATTGAGTAAGTAATGGAGATAAGTAAAGAAAGTCGATTCACTGATTGAAGACAGTGAAAACACCATGGTAAGAAAAGTGTTAGCAATTGTCAGTATGGAAAAGTTTGATAAACTATGGATAAGAGGAGACAGAATATCTGAGAAGGGAAGATTAAAGCTGTAGAACACGTTTGTGAAACCAGTTTTAACCTACAACTGTGGAACTTGGGGCCTTACAAAGAAAGAAGAGCAGGAGCTAGACAGATTCCACAGAGGACAACTGCGAATTCTGATGGAAAAAAAGTACCCTCATTATATTTCCAACAAGAACATGTCCAGCAGCTATCAAGAATCTTATTTATCTTTGTTCATTTTGAAAGCAAGATGGAAACGTCTTGGACACATTTAACGAATGGCTTCAGAATGCCCAGCGAACAAAACCATGGAGCTTTACTTTGAAAAGACTGACTTCAAAAAGTTCAGAGGTCATCCAAGATCCACCATAGTCACAACGCTGAACCGAGACATTCAAAGAACAAGGCAGAAAGAACCCACTTTTCCTTTGGAGAAGTTTACAATCAAGGAAGATCTGCAACGAATCCGCAAACCCGCAGAGGACAGAGAAGGCCGACAAAATATTGTCGAATCAGTATACAATGTCACTGAAGATGACAGAACATGTTAATTCCTGACCTCAAATCGAAACAGTTTTGATGATTATGTTGGTATTGCAGACAGAAAAAAAATTAAAAGAAACAGAAATTTAAAACTTTCAGAATACATATGAAAAAAAAAACAACAAAAAACTAGCACTTTTACATAAATATCAAGTGAATAGTCAACCGCGACAATTAAAAATAAACAAATACTGTAATAATAATTGTAAAAATTAAAATTTACATCCATCACAAACGTTCAGAATCCATAAGCAGGTTGAAATGAATGTTCAGCGGCGACCATGAAAATAAGATGAATAAAATTTAAATAATAAATTTACACTCTACAATAAAATGATCATACCTAAACGTAAATTACAAAATGAATGTTTTGTGGTGTCCATGAAAAGCAAATAAGTAAAACAAAAAATAGCTTTATTCACCCACAACAAAAATTACACAAGCCTAACTGCAGTTTCTGTCTATATTTCTGAGATGAGGTATTATGGTGGTTGGAATGTCGAACTGAACCAACCAACTGAAGAAGACCGGAGCGTACAACGGCCGAAACGTTGTAATAAATATGGCGACAAAGATGAGGACAATAGTCCGAATAATGTAAAAGGTGTACATAAGACCTCATCTCAGAAATATAGACAGATACTGAAGAAGGCCGGAGCGTATAACGGCCGAAATGTTGTAATAAATATGGCGAAAAAGATGAGGACAATAGTCCGAATAATGTAAATAGTGTACATAACACCTCATCTCAGAAATATAGACAGATACTGAAGAAGGCCGGAGCGTACAACGGCCGAAATGTTGTAATAAATATGGTGACAAAGATGAGGACAATAATCCGAATAATGTAAACTGTATACCTAACTGCATTGTATCTTGTATAGTCATTTTGTATTATCTACTGAAATTTTTCTTATGTTAATATTCGTACTTTTTTCGTATGTGATGCGATGACTGATAGCTGCAAAAAATGTGATAGGTTTCGATAAAAGACAAGTTAATCTAAGAGGGACTGTGGTGTGCGTGTAACCAATGTAAGAATTTAGAGATACAATCTCCCAAGGAAAACGAGAATATATAAACAATATCGTTTTGACTGAGGACGGATATTTAAGGTTCTTAGTTATTGGTAATGTTTTGGTAATGTTTAATTAATGTTTAATTTTGATGTTTTAGCCTTTTTTTTAATAATAAATAACAAATCTAAGGTGTTTATTTCAATAGTTTAATGATGTGTATCGAGGAATTATGTATTTTTCATCTTACTTATCGTTAGGGTCTATCTGATTACAGTAAAATAATGATACTTTTTCTCCTTTCTGATTATATCAGGGTGGTTATCTGCGTTATTTCTTTCTAAAGGCGAATTTGATTTGCTTGTCGACGACGTGGTAGACGAAATTATTGTTAATAAGGATTTACTATATGTTGCTTAATAAAATAATGTATGCGAAGAAGTAATTTTTTTTTGTCGGGTTAATCGCCTTTTTATAACAGCTATTTGATATCTGCGATGAAATTCCCTTTCATAATTAAGAAGACAATAGTTTCTGCTTGCAGATTTTTATGCAACGAAGCAGTAAAAATCCAACGTTGACGTTTAATCAATGCTATGAAAGCAGATATATCAAAAAGAGAAGAGGAAATTGCACAAAGAAAGATCCGACCAAAATGAATGACAATCTTTCTCTATGAATCATATATATATATATATATATATATATATATATATATATATATATATATATATATATATATGTGTGTGTGTGTGTGTGTGTGCCTACCTAGCAGTCTTTTGTAAATGGATTACAAAACAGTTTTTAGGAGAAATAACAAAGGAAAATTGATTAAGATTGCAAAGGACAAGTAATTTTGGAGAGCCATGGTCACCAACGTCCTGAAGAGACACGAGCCGTTTTCCTTACTTTACGGTATATGAATATGTGACTTTGTAAGTATAGTGCATACAACTGCATATATATATATATATATATATATATATATATATATATATATATATATATATATATATTCATGAATCATTCATACAAAAAACAAATATAGAGGTTAATGATTTAAATGGCGAGAATACTTCGTCGCAAACAATATAAATAAGATACATCAACCCCGAACCTGTATATGAATGATATGATCCCCGTTTATAAATTCCAGTTGCATAAGGTCTTTTTAATTTTACAAGCTTTCGTCTGTTCCTACAGACATCATCAGGTATGGAAGTAGATTTTCTTCTTGTTTTTACTTCTCAGTAATAAGAGGACAACGAAAATAGAGATGTAACCCGAAAAAATGCTATGAGAAATGTGTTATTGTTTTGGAACGTGCGGTCGCAACGCTGAGTTTGAATTTTAAATTTTAAGGTTCTGCGTTTTTGTACAAATATAATATAAATTATATTTGCACCTTTTAATTGTAATTAATATATATATATATATATATATATATATATATATATATATATATATATATATATATATATATATATATATATCTGTGTTTGTGTGTGCGCGCATGTGTATAAATAGGTACGTATATACTTATGTACATATGTATACAACTAAGTGAAGTGGATACCTACACTACATGCATATGAAATTTGCTGCGTGTAATTTTCTACCAATAATTGTGTGATAGAAAATACTTTTGTCTGAATGGCAACGATTGTGGTCATTGCCGATTTTCTGCTCTCTCCCTCATAAAATCAGTGGAGTGCAACACTGGCCAGATCGCTATCTTGATGTTTCCTAGCAAGAATCTCACGCTTCATTAAGTCGAATCGACGTAAAGAATGACAAGCGCCTGCAATGAAAAGATTGGACCTGTCATAATGGTGAATCGTCTGGCTTCACAACTGTTCAATAAAAGTGGACAAAGGTAGGAGCAGCACAGAATTAGGAATAATAATAATAATAATAATAATAATAATAATAATAATAATAATAAAAATCTCAGACCCGGTTACGGAGATAGGACCTGTAACATTATTGTTGGATTTTACAATACACACACACACAGAACAATCAAAGCTAATCTCCCTGACATCGTGATTAGAAACCGCAAAAACAAAATGTGCTTCCTTATTGACATGGCCGTCCCTGCAGATTGCATTGTATCTTTAAAGAGCTTAACCCCCGCCCCCCCCCAAAAAAAAAATATCAAAATACAATGACCTTGAAATCGAAATCTCAAAAATGCAGCGCATCTTGACATTAACAATTTCAATTGTAATTAGAGTTCTCTGATTTATTGGAAAAAATTCCAATGGACTTATTGAAGGAATCCCTGGTAGCCCATGTCTTAAAGAAATACAAAAATTATACTCTCAAGCACAGCCCACACCTTACAAAGGGCTTTATCTATGAAAAATATGTGCAATTTTTTGTCGAAACTGCTCAGTAGAAAATTTCCATTTTAGACCTGAAAAGAAATGAGTACACACCAGAAATCAAAGGAAATAATAATAATAATAATAATAATAATAATAATAATAATAATAATAATAATAATAATGTCAAAAGCAAAAGTGGTCTTTATCCAATTTTTTTCCTTGTTTTTTACTGATGTCGTTTGAGGTTTTGAGGACAGAAATGTGAAAATTAGATAAATTTGTTTTCCACCTGCTGTGCAAAGTAAAATAAACAAAATGGCGTCACTTCAAATTTTTCAGATTTCCACTAAATGCCATCGACAGTTATACGACTTATCTAGCGAAGCACGCTCTAGTATTATTCCATTAATGCCTCATTTATAAAAGAAAACTTTTATTTCAATACGTTTTTTTTTGCTTTATCCGCTATGAAATCCTTGGTACAAACGTTCAGTTTCATTTTTGTTGACACAAACGGCCATGTCTTTCTTAATTCATACGCTCAGTAAAATTTTCCTGGATACCTATGATCTAATTTTCTTTGATAGCTGTTACCAATCTTATTTTCTTTTATGCCTTTTACCAGTCTTATTTTCCTTGATATCTATTACAAGTCTTATTTTTTGATAACTATCACCAGCCTTATTAACCTTGGTAACGATTACCAGTTTTATTTTATTTGATACATATTACCAGTTTATTTTCTTTGATACCTTTTATCAGTCTTATTTTTGCTATTTACATTATGCGGACTATTGTCCTAATCTTTGTCGCCATATTTATTACAACGTCTCGGCCGTTGTACGCTCCGGCCTTCTTCAAGTGGTTGGAATGTCGCACTGAACCCTGTATTTCGCTCACTAGGGTAGATTGTTCTATATCCACGTGAAATTTTTAATGGATGTCAATTATCAGTTATCTCGTGTTAATTCCATTCTCTAAGTTCTCCACTGCCTTAACCGGGTATTGAACTCACACTCTTTGGGTCTTGTCACTGGATCTAACCAACGCCTTTATCAACTGTGCCATGTGTCCTCAAAGGCACAAGACACAGTGGACAAGAGTGTTATTTCTCAAAAAATATAGAGTCATATTTTCCTTGATATCTATTACCAGTCTTATTTTTTGATAACTATTACCAGCCTTATAAACCTTGGTAACTATTACCAGTGTTATTTTATTTGATACATATTACCAGTTTATTTTCTTTGATAGTCTTTATCAGTCTTATTTTCCTTGATAGCATTTGCCGGTCTTATTTTATTTTATACCTATTACTAGTCTTAACTTTTTGTTTATTTAATACTAGTCTTAATTTTTTATATGTTCAATCACAATTATTTTCCTTGATACATAGTCACCTTTTATTTTCTAGTCATACATGACTTGGTATCCCTCAACACCAGACAAGTTTTATTTTCTTACATAATCTTATTTTCCTATAAATTTATCTCCAATAAATATGTTTACTTGATACCTAGTATCAACCTTGATATCTAGGATTAGCTTTACTTTTCCTGATACCTATGAAGTTCTTATATTCATTAAAACCTGTTATCAGTCTTATTTTGCTTACGGCCACATTACGTTGAAACATCGATTCCCGCACAATCATCGAAGTTAAGCAACATCAAACCTGGTCAGTTCTTAGATGAGCGAATGCTTATCAATATCAGGTGCTGTAAGCTTGGATGTGCACGGGTGTAATATGTAATGGCTCGGACTTGTTAATCGAAGTTCTAATTTCCGATGGGATCTTTACATACACTTAAGCGTAAATACCTTTGGGAAAGATATATATCTACCCCTTCTTCCACCAGTTATCGGTTCATTAGTACGACTTATGTCACTAAACCATTATTATCTATAAAATTAAAACAAATTTACATATAAAATATTTAAACTTCGGCATTAAACATAGAGCGTGATATGCCGCTAAACAAAATCATCCAATCAGTTTTATTTTGCTGGACACCTATGATCAGTCTTATATTGTTTGAGAAGTACGATCAGTTTTTATTTTCTTGATACTTACCACTCGCCTTAAATTTCTTCATACCTCCGACAAGTCTTATATTCTTTGATTGGTATCAGACAAGTTTTATATTACCCGATAACTACGATCAGTTTTATTTTCCTTGATAGATACGATGAGTTTTTAGTATTGCTTGATATTAGGTTGGTGCAAAAATAATGACGTAATAATGTCGTTTTTTGACGTATTTTTTAACGTCAAAAACGACATCATTACGCCATTATTTTTGCATCAACCTAATACTTAATTAACCACAACAATTTATTGCCTTTACCAAACTATATATGAAGGACATAAAAAAGAGGTGAACAAAAGTAGACAGTTGCCTCTCCTCTCTTCGTTTGGTTAAATTGCGCCATAATTAACGTCTGTATTGTTTTCTTAAACAATAAAAA
Organism: Acanthosepion lycidas; assembly: GCA_963932145.1. Lineage (NCBI taxonomy): Eukaryota > Metazoa > Mollusca > Cephalopoda > Sepiida > Sepiidae > Acanthosepion > Acanthosepion lycidas. Next base: position 29,331,916 of record OZ010585.1, on the reverse strand, counting down.
GATAGATACAGGCTTGGTTTCGTTTAAGCGTCTAAAAAGTTAAAGACAGGTTTGGTATACACGAAAGTCAAAAAGATAGACATTGGTTAAGCAAATACGTAGCCCTTTTTTTGGTGGGGAGTATCCGTTTCCTAGGGATGCAATCGGCGTATTTTCGACCTCAGTCGACAGGGCGACAAAAAATTGGATTTCGAGTGTTAGTTTCCGAGCTTTGCACAACCTATCCACTTTCACGCATTACAATCTTATGAGTTATAATTTATTCGTATTATGCACTCTGTCGGTGTCTTCTGAGCTTAAGACGTTAGACTTCTCTTCTCTTGCATCGTTATAAAGATTTTTTATCTATCTTTATTTATCAAAAACTTCAGCATAAAATTCATTTGTCTTTCGGTTGTGTTGTTTTTTGTCTTAATTCCTAATACGGAATCACTTTCAAATTACCTTTGCCTTAAAAGGTAAATAAAAATCTAAATTGCCAGTTTAATCTGAATGAGCTGTAAGAATTTTTAATCGGAGTGCTTTTTCGTTTTTTTTTTTAAAGATGCAAATTAATTATGGATGAATTTCGAACCGTTCAATATCATGTCAACCGAATTATTAAGTCGGCATATCACTCTGAAATAATTCGAAAAAAAACACAGAAAGAAATTGCATGATTAAACAGATTTTGTTGATAATAATTTCCGTGACATTTCGCATAATCGTTTAAATTTGATTCTCCATAAAGTTGTAGTCAGTTTATCATTCTCTCTTTTCTCTTTTTTGCTTTGCTGTTTTTATATGCTTTTTGGATTCTCGCATACACGATGTCATTGAAATATTTGAAAAAAAAGTTTAAAAGTAACCTCATAATATCCTATATTAGCAGTATAACCCACAGTTTGTGAGTTTGTGACTCTGGGTTTCACCCCCTTTCCGACTACCTGACGAGCGCAAAGGGCGTGAAACCCAGGGTTACAAACTCACATCAATCCAACTAAATATATATATATATATATATATATATATATATATATGAGTTGGGGCCAAAAATAGGTCAAATACTGATCGGAATTTGACACGAATGATAAGTACTTTTTCTGGGCATAAAATGTGTAAAAACTGTGCAAATGTTCTTTATATCCGAGTGCGTTTGACTATTTTATTAGTCATTATCAAGTTTGTTTTTGTGTGTGATTTTAAATGGGTCCCAAACGGAAACCTAGCGAAGTCCGTCCGCAATATAATGCTGGAAAACACAACCACACAGCCCCATCCACATGTAAAAAAAGAATAAAAAATTGAAAATTATGAAAGTATTAATAATAAAGAAGGAAAAGTCAAGGCTCAATAATATCAACAATGGACAGAGTCACAATGTAACTTGATCGTGTTTGGAAAATAACAAACAAAAAAAAAACATTCCCATATTTATAGATACATACATATGAATAAAAACAAAAGGAAGTCTTAGGCGACGCGTTTCCTCCTCTGAGGGACTTTATTTAGGGAAATGCAAGTATTTTATTTCGTAATGAGTATTTATATACAGGAGCAAAAATGTTAGTTTTTCAAGATTATTAAATTTAAGATTGCTCATAAATATTCATCAGGTTTCTCATCCCAGAAGAAGTTCTATTGCCTTGATTTCTGGGCAGACAAAAAGTGTACATTAGGGATATCACGACTGCATCTTCTTTTTTGGACCATGTGTTCCTTCATTCAGGTTTCTGGAGGTAATGTTTTCTTAGTTTTAGTGTTATCTGCCTGATAGTAGGGACCAAAATTGTTACAGTGTCGGATCCCTACTATCCTCGTTCTGAGCAAGCTATCCTATTAGCAGATGCATAATACTGGCTCTTTTGTACAGCTATTTTGAGAATAGATTCTGGACCGTTTAGTAGCCTTTTGATGCCTCGATGAAGGTTATAGTTACGGCTGTACTTCTGGAGAATTCAGTCCAGGTTTATGTTATCAAATCATGAGTAAAACAAAACAAACAAATTAAGCAAACCCAACTTCACAAAAACAAAAGTAGACCCCAGATTCACCCTCTTTTACACCACTGTGAAGGATCTGAGTTCCAATTTTCCAGAGTTGAAACTCCATCTATTCGAGGTCAAACTGACTGCTTGTTCGTGTCTGAGACCAGTATCGATCAATCTATCCCAGTACTGGGACTCGTAATCCCGGGTTACTCGCCACTAATAATGAAGAATGAACCTCGAAATCGCCAAAGCAACGAAGTCGGCGCGTACATAAAGGACGGGTTCCCATGTCGCAGTAACTCCCATAACAAGGTCCCTGATCTGCCGTTCATATGCTTTCGTGTGATCTTTGTTAACAGTACTTTTTTCTTCACTCTCTATCGACCACAGGATGACGGAACTGCAGTGTTCGACAAGATAGTTGAGAAGATTGATAATGTCATCTCCGAGTGCCCCTTAGCTAACATTTATATCTATGGCTAATTTAATATTCACCAAAATGTGTTGTTAGTCCACTGAAATAAAACCGATGAATTGGCTTGGTTTGCTTTGGTTTGTTTTACGGTATATGGGTTATTAATGTCGACAAAATTTTTATTGCTGGTGATATTTTGTTTTGTTAAAAATCTATTTCTGGTAATATTTTTCCTTTAAAAATGTATTGCTGATGATATTTTTTTTCAAAAATATATTGCTAGTAATATTTATTTTTTAAAAACATTCTTGGTAATATTTTTTTCTCGACAAAATTTTTATTGCTGGTGATATTTTGTTTTGTTAAAAATCTATTTCTGGTAATATTTTTTTATTAATGTCGACAAAATTTTTATTGCTGGTGATATTTTGTTTTGTTAAAAATCTATTTCTGGTAATATTTTTCCTTTAAAAATGTATTGCTGATGATATTTTTTTTCAAAAATATATTGCTAGTAATATTTATTTTTTAAAAACATTCTTGGTAATATTTTTTTCAAAAATATATTGCTAGTAATATTTATTTTTTAAAAACATTCTTGGTAATATTTTTTTCAAAAATATATTGCTAGTAATATTTATTTTTTAAAAACATTCTTGGTAATATTTTTTTCAAAAATATATTGCTAGTAATATTTATTTTTTAAAAACATTCTTGGTAATATTTTTTTCAAAAATATATTGCTAGTAATATTTATTTTTTAAAAACATTCTTGGTAATATTTTTTTCAAAAATATATTGCTAGTAATATTTATTTTTTAAAAACATTCTTGGTAATATTTTTTTCAAAAATATATTGCTAGTAATATTTATTTTTTAAAAACATTCTTGGTAATATTTTTTTCAAAAATATATTGCTAGTAATATTTATTTTTTAAAAACATTCTTGGTAATATTTTTTTCAAAAATATATTGCTAGTAATATTTATTTTTTAAAAACATTCTTGGTAATATTTTTTTCAAAAATATATTGCTAGTAATATTTATTTTTTAAAAACATTCTTGGTAATATTTTTTTCAAAAATATATTGCTAGTAATATTTATTTTTTAAAAACATTCTTGGTAATATTTTTTTCAAAAATATATTGCTAGTAATATTTATTTTTTAAAAACATTCTTGGTAATATTTTTTTCAAAAATATATTGCTAGTAATATTTATTTTTTAAAAACATTCTTGGTAATATTTTTTTCAAAAATATATTGCTAGTAATATTTATTTTTTAAAAACATTCTTGGTAATATTTTTTTCAAAAATATATTGCTAGTAATATTTATTTTTTAAAAACATTCTTGGTAATATTTTTTTCAAAAATATATTGCTAGTAATATTTATTTTTTAAAAACATTCTTGGTAATATTTTTTTCAAAAATATATTGCTAGTAATATTTATTTTTTAAAAACATTCTTGGTAATATTTTTTTCAAAAATATATTGCTAGTAATATTTATTTTTTAAAAACATTCTTGGTAATATTTTTTTCAAAAATATATTGCTAGTAATATTTATTTTTTAAAAACATTCTTGGTAATATTTTTTTCAAAAATATATTGCTAGTAATATTTATTTTTTAAAAACATTCTTGGTAATATTTTTTTCAAAAATATATTGCTAGTAATATTTATTTTTTAAAAACATTCTTGGTAATATTTTTTTCAAAAATATATTGCTAGTAATATTTATTTTTTAAAAACATTCTTGGTAATATTTTTTTCAAAAATATATTGCTAGTAATATTTATTTTTTAAAAACATTCTTGGTAATATTTTTTTCAAAAATATATTGCTAGTAATATTTATTTTTTAAAAACATTCTTGGTAATATTTTTTTCAAAAATATATTGCTAGTAATATTTATTTTTTAAAAACATTCTTGGTAATATTTTTTTCAAAAATATATTGCTAGTAATATTTATTTTTTAAAAACATTCTTGGTAATATTTTTTTCAAAAATATATTGCTAGTAATATTTATTTTTTAAAAACATTCTTGGTAATATTTTTTTCAAAAATATATTGCTAGTAATATTTATTTTTTAAAAACATTCTTGGTAATATTTTTTTCAAAAATATATTGCTAGTAATATTTATTTTTTAAAAACATTCTTGGTAATATTTTTTTCAAAAATATATTGCTAGTAATATTTATTTTTTAAAAACATTCTTGGTAATATTTTTTTCAAAAATATATTGCTAGTAATATTTATTTTTTAAAAACATTCTTGGTAATATTTTTTTCAAAAATATATTGCTAGTAATATTTATTTTTTAAAAACATTCTTGGTAATATTTTTTTCAAAAATATATTGCTAGTAATATTTATTTTTTAAAAACATTCTTGGTAATATTTTTTTCAAAAATATATTGCTAGTAATATTTATTTTTTAAAAACATTCTTGGTAATATTTTTTTCAAAAATATATTGCTAGTAATATTTATTTTTTAAAAACATTCTTGGTAATATTTTTTTCAAAAATATATTGCTAGTAATATTTATTTTTTAAAAACATTCTTGGTAATATTTTTTTCAAAAATATATTGCTAGTAATATTTATTTTTTAAAAACATTCTTGGTAATATTTTTTTCAAAAATATATTGCTAGTAATATTTATTTTTTAAAAACATTCTTGGTAATATTTTTTTCAAAAATATATTGCTAGTAATATTTATTTTTTAAAAACATTCTTGGTAATATTTTTTTCAAAAATATATTGCTAGTAATATTTATTTTTTAAAAACATTCTTGGTAATATTTTTTTCAAAAATATATTGCTAGTAATATTTATTTTTTAAAAACATTCTTGGTAATATTTTTTTCAAAAATATATTGCTAGTAATATTTATTTTTTAAAAACATTCTTGGTAATATTTTTTTCAAAAATATATTGCTAGTAATATTTATTTTTTAAAAACATTCTTGGTAATATTTTTTTCAAAAATATATTGCTAGTAATATTTATTTTTTAAAAACATTCTTGGTAATATTTTTTTCAAAAATATATTGCTAGTAATATTTATTTTTTAAAAACATTCTTGGTAATATTTTTTTCAAAAATATATTGCTAGTAATATTTATTTTTTAAAAACATTCTTGGTAATATTTTTTTCAAAAATATATTGCTAGTAATATTTATTTTTTAAAAACATTCTTGGTAATATTTTTTTCAAAAATATATTGCTAGTAATATTTATTTTTTAAAAACATTCTTGGTAATATTTTTTTCAAAAATATATTGCTAGTAATATTTATTTTTTAAAAACATTCTTGGTAATATTTTTTTCAAAAATATATTGCTAGTAATATTTATTTTTTAAAAACATTCTTGGTAATATTTTTTTCAAAAATATATTGCTAGTAATATTTATTTTTTAAAAACATTCTTGGTAATATTTTTTTCAAAAATATATTGCTAGTAATATTTATTTTTTAAAAACATTCTTGGTAATATTTTTTTCAAAAATATATTGCTAGTAATATTTATTTTTTAAAAACATTCTTGGTAATATTTTTTTCAAAAATATATTGCTAGTAATATTTATTTTTTAAAAACATTCTTGGTAATATTTTTTTCAAAAATATATTGCTAGTAATATTTATTTTTTAAAAACATTCTTGGTAATATTTTTTTCAAAAATATATTGCTAGTAATATTTATTTTTTAAAAACATTCTTGGTAATATTTTTTTCAAAAATATATTGCTAGTAATATTTATTTTTTAAAAACATTCTTGGTAATATTTTTTTCAAAAATATATTGCTAGTAATATTTATTTTTTAAAAACATTCTTGGTAATATTTTTTTCAAAAATATATTGCTAGTAATATTTATTTTTTAAAAACATTCTTGGTAATATTTTTTTCAAAAATATATTGCTAGTAATATTTATTTTTTAAAAACATTCTTGGTAATATTTTTTTCAAAAATATATTGCTAGTAATATTTATTTTTTAAAAACATTCTTGGTAATATTTTTTTCAAAAATATATTGCTAGTAATATTTATTTTTTAAAAACATTCTTGGTAATATTTTTTTCAAAAATATATTGCTAGTAATATTTATTTTTTAAAAACATTCTTGGTAATATTTTTTTCAAAAATATATTGCTAGTAATATTTATTTTTTAAAAACATTCTTGGTAATATTTTTTTCAAAAATATATTGCTAGTAATATTTATTTTTTAAAAACATTCTTGGTAATATTTTTTTCAAAAATATATTGCTAGTAATATTTATTTTTTAAAAACATTCTTGGTAATATTTTTTTCAAAAATATATTGCTAGTAATATTTATTTTTTAAAAACATTCTTGGTAATATTTTTTTCAAAAATATATTGCTAGTAATATTTATTTTTTAAAAACATTCTTGGTAATATTTTTTTCAAAAATATATTGCTAGTAATATTTATTTTTTAAAAACATTCTTGGTAATATTTTTTTCAAAAATATATTGCTAGTAATATTTATTTTTTAAAAACATTCTTGGTAATATTTTTTTCAAAAATATATTGCTAGTAATATTTATTTTTTAAAAACATTCTTGGTAATATTTTTTTCAAAAATATATTGCTAGTAATATTTATTTTTTAAAAACATTCTTGGTAATATTTTTTTCAAAAATATATTGCTAGTAATATTTATTTTTTAAAAACATTCTTGGTAATATTTTTTTCAAAAATATATTGCTAGTAATATTTATTTTTTAAAAACATTCTTGGTAATATTTTTTTCAAAAATATATTGCTAGTAATATTTATTTTTTAAAAACATTCTTGGTAATATTTTTTTCAAAAATATATTGCTAGTAATATTTATTTTTTAAAAACATTCTTGGTAATATTTTTTTCAAAAATATATTGCTAGTAATATTTATTTTTTAAAAACATTCTTGGTAATATTTTTTTCAAAAATATATTGCTAGTAATATTTATTTTTTAAAAACATTCTTGGTAATATTTTTTTCAAAAATATATTGCTAGTAATATTTATTTTTTAAAAACATTCTTGGTAATATTTTTTTCAAAAATATATTGCTAGTAATATTTATTTTTTAAAAACATTCTTGGTAATATTTTTTTCAAAAATATATTGCTAGTAATATTTATTTTTTAAAAACATTCTTGGTAATATTTTTTTCAAAAATATATTGCTAGTAATATTTATTTTTTAAAAACATTCTTGGTAATATTTTTTTCAAAAATATATTGCTAGTAATATTTATTTTTTAAAAACATTCTTGGTAATATTTTTTTCAAAAATATATTGCTAGTAATATTTATTTTTTAAAAACATTCTTGGTAATATTTTTTTCAAAAATATATTGCTAGTAATATTTATTTTTTAAAAACATTCTTGGTAATATTTTTTTCAAAAATATATTGCTAGTAATATTTATTTTTTAAAAACATTCTTGGTAATATTTTTTTCAAAAATATATTGCTAGTAATATTTATTTTTTAAAAACATTCTTGGTAATATTTTTTTCAAAAATATATTGCTAGTAATATTTATTTTTTAAAAACATTCTTGGTAATATTTTTTTCAAAAATATATTGCTAGTAATATTTATTTTTTAAAAACATTCTTGGTAATATTTTTTTCAAAAATATATTGCTAGTAATATTTATTTTTTAAAAACATTCTTGGTAATATTTTTTTCAAAAATATATTGCTAGTAATATTTATTTTTTAAAAACATTCTTGGTAATATTTTTTTCAAAAATATATTGCTAGTAATATTTATTTTTTAAAAACATTCTTGGTAATATTTTTTTCAAAAATATATTGCTAGTAATATTTATTTTTTAAAAACATTCTTGGTAATATTTTTTTCAAAAATATATTGCTAGTAATATTTATTTTTTAAAAACATTCTTGGTAATATTTTTTTCAAAAATATATTGCTAGTAATATTTATTTTTTAAAAACATTCTTGGTAATATTTTTTTCAAAAATATATTGCTAGTAATATTTATTTTTTAAAAACATTCTTGGTAATATTTTTTTCAAAAATATATTGCTAGTAATATTTATTTTTTAAAAACATTCTTGGTAATATTTTTTTCAAAAATATATTGCTAGTAATATTTATTTTTTAAAAACATTCTTGGTAATATTTTTTTCAAAAATATATTGCTAGTAATATTTATTTTTTAAAAACATTCTTGGTAATATTTTTTTCAAAAATATATTGCTAGTAATATTTATTTTTTAAAAACATTCTTGGTAATATTTTTTTCAAAAATATATTGCTAGTAATATTTATTTTTTAAAAACATTCTTGGTAATATTTTTTTCAAAAATATATTGCTAGTAATATTTATTTTTTAAAAACATTCTTGGTAATATTTTTTTCAAAAATATATTGCTAGTAATATTTATTTTTTAAAAACATTCTTGGTAATATTTTTTTCAAAAATATATTGCTAGTAATATTTATTTTTTAAAAACATTCTTGGTAATATTTTTTTCAAAAATATATTGCTAGTAATATTTATTTTTTAAAAACATTCTTGGTAATATTTTTTTCAAAAATATATTGCTAGTAATATTTATTTTTTAAAAACATTCTTGGTAATATTTTTTTCAAAAATATATTGCTAGTAATATTTATTTTTTAAAAACATTCTTGGTAATATTTTTTTCAAAAATATATTGCTAGTAATATTTATTTTTTAAAAACATTCTTGGTAATATTTTTTTCAAAAATATATTGCTAGTAATATTTATTTTTTAAAAACATTCTTGGTAATATTTTTTTCAAAAATATATTGCTAGTAATATTTATTTTTTAAAAACATTCTTGGTAATATTTTTTTCAAAAATATATTGCTAGTAATATTTATTTTTTAAAAACATTCTTGGTAATATTTTTTTCAAAAATATATTGCTAGTAATATTTATTTTTTAAAAACATTCTTGGTAATATTTTTTTCAAAAATATATTGCTAGTAATATTTATTTTTTAAAAACATTCTTGGTAATATTTTTTTCAAAAATATATTGCTAGTAATATTTATTTTTTAAAAACATTCTTGGTAATATTTTTTTCAAAAATATATTGCTAGTAATATTTATTTTTTAAAAACATTCTTGGTAATATTTTTTTCAAAAATATATTGCTAGTAATATTTATTTTTTAAAAACATTCTTGGTAATATTTTTTTCAAAAATATATTGCTAGTAATATTTATTTTTTAAAAACATTCTTGGTAATATTTTTTTCAAAAATATATTGCTAGTAATATTTATTTTTTAAAAACATTCTTGGTAATATTTTTTTCAAAAATATATTGCTAGTAATATTTATTTTTTAAAAACATTCTTGGTAATATTTTTTTCAAAAATGTATTGCTGGTCATAATTTTTTAAAGTATTTCTCGTATTAAAACCTATTTTTACACTTTCATGGTGTTTTTATCCCAGTTTCACGGTTAACTATTTACCCATAGCTGAGTCCCTAACATGTGCTTCCACTCCGGGTCAGGGTGGACTTGGGAACACCAGCAATTAAGAGGTGGTTCCACGCTCCTCAAAACCACCTGATCAGAGGCCTTGCTGCTGGATGTAGTTTATCGTCATACCTAGGACAGCCAATGAAATGGTGCGATGCTACCGACTCTAACACTACTTCACCATCCTCGACGAACTGATCAGTCAGTTATGTGCCATGCGTGATACACGCCTAGGCGTTCATGTATCTTTCGATACACAACTGACAAGGTAGATTTTTTTTATTCGAAGTCGGTTGCCATTTCTGTCTGCAGAGGACAAGTTGCCATCCAAGGCTATAGAACCTGGTCTGTCCTGCTATTTACCCATAGTTGGGGGAGAAGAAGATGATTCATAACTTTCCCAAGGGTATTAGAACGTACGTGAATGTAATGGATTCGACTGGAATTCGAAATCGGCTCTCTGATTCCTCAATCCGTATTCCCGATACAAGAGCACATCACGCGAATCTGTTATATCTCTTCTTCACGCCCTGCCTTGACAATATGCTCTGCTGTACTGTTACCTCCACTGATCACTTCCGACTATTCACTTGTCGGAATAGCTGAAGGTCCCTCCTCTCAGCATTCTTCAAATGTAGAACCTTCAGAACTGCTGCCCTCATCTCTGAATGGATCCTTTCTGACATGGAGGGTTTTATACCGCAGACAATAAAACCAAAACATCGAATAGTCATCCCTGGTTCTCTCTTCCTGGCTATGACGATAAATTACATCCGGCAGCAAGGCCTCTGATCATAAGGTTTTGAGGGAGTGGAATCACCTCTTAATTATTGTTGTTCCCAGGTCCACTCTGACCCAGAGTGGTAGCACCTGTTAGGGTCCCAGTTATGGGCAAATAGTTAACCCTAGAACTCGGGTCAAAAGACTATGAAAGTATAAAAATTGATTTTTATAGTAAAAATACTAGTAATATATTTTTGAAAATAAAATATTACCAGCAATACATTTGACTGTAAACTAAAACCCTCTTTACAAAAATACATCAATAAAAACCTGATCTACAAACTGATTTCTTACAAAGAATATGCATTTATCCTAATTTCCTTGTCGGCATTAAATAAGCCATTGTGGTTGATATGCGATAAAATAAAATAAACCAAACCTGGTTCTCTTCAGAAAGTGTTGCAGCCCTAAATCACCGTGACCTCTATGACAATATCTATAAAAATTAACGGTGTAGCAGGACCGTTTCTGAATTCAAAACTCCCCGGAATCATTGTAAGAGAGCTCTTCATAATGTAAAGTGCAGCTATGCAGAAGGAGTCCAAACCAATATCGAACGTAAACGTCTTGGATTCTGTTAGTTTTGAAATATTTCTAACTAAATTCTTAATATGGGCACAGCGTCAATCCTTACTATACATAAAATAACCTGAAGTTATCGCATCCTCGTCAGATAATGCAAAACTATTCGCAAATATATTTTCTACTAACTCCATTTTAGATGACAACGGCAACCCCATTCCAGACTTCCCTTTTCTCCAGGAGCACAAATTTAGTAATATTTCTATCATAACTCGGTAAGTATCACGAATTATCAAAAGCCTTAATCCTAAGAAGGTTACTGGTCCAGATAAAATCGCAGTGGTTGTTCCTTCAGAATATAAACCTTCAATTATCTCTACAACTAGCAAAATTGTTTAACAACTGCGTGAAAAAGAAACCATTCCCAAGTCAATGCAAGGTGTCAAGCGTCTGCCCAGTGTTAAATATGGATGAACGCTCATTTCTATCAAAATATCAGCCTATCAGTCTACTTAGTGCATTTAGCAAACCACTTGAGTGATAAACAATACAGATGCTGATCTGCTTTGTCCACTGCTGATATCCTGTCATTATTAGCAGAATCAGGAAGGCATTAGTTCATAGAGACATCACGAAGATGATTCCATTAGATATATCATAAACCTTTGGTAAACTGTTGCATATCTTACATATGGAGTTGTAATTTTTATTCATGTTTGACACATTTCGCTCGAATTTATACGGACAAATAAGAGTACGAATGAAGGAACTGAACATAGTTTCACAGAAGATACCGTAAACGTGAAACAGAATATTTCATATTAACCACAAATATAAGAATAATCTTGGATGTGCTGGTGGCGTAATTGATAACAGATCAGAATTGTTAATTGGAGAGCCGAGTTCCAATTCCAGATTTCGGCATTAAATAAGCCACAGAGTTTGATGTGCTGCTAAACAAAACCAACTTTGTTACTTACTTCCTCATTACGTGCTCAAAGAATTTTAGCGTGTCTTTTCCTGATTCTGAATCTAAGTTTTCCTTCTACTACCATTTTCTATAAGACTTCCTGATGGTTTACACACTCTGTCCATGGACTTACCAGTATTAGAATTCTGTAAAACCAGATTTCTACTCCCTCTAGTTTTCTCTTCAACCTTAGGAAGACTGTTCAACATTAACTGGCAGATGAGAGGATGAATTTCCCATAGCAATGCGACAGTGGTTAACTGATCATTTTCTAGCGGCTTTTTAAGAAATATATTAATACGAATTGTCATTTAAAACATAAACTTTAACATTTAGTTTTCTTAACGATTTTTAAAAGCATATTTTAATGAATAATTTCATGCATTGTTTTTAATACAAAATTTACAAACTTGCTATATATAAACAATATTTCTGTTGATAAATGTTTGCTTATTCTTAAATTAATTGTGCTTGTTTAGAAAGAATTTATATCTGTTTTGTCAAAATCCAGTAAAAAACAACAACAAAAAAAAAAAAAAAACCCAAAAAAACATGGTTGTTTACATTTAAAGAAAATGTAATATAAACGTAATCTTGCCTTTTACAAATAACGTGATTTATAATTTTTATTGGATTTTAACTCCAAATTACTTGCAGCATCCACAGCAACCATTGTTGTCTGATATTTCACATTTACACAGATTAGTTAAACGCAGCCTAAATTAAAATTATGGAATTATCTAAATACGTTAAAATAATCTGCTTAATTAGATTTTCTTAAAACTGAACTAAAATTATTTAAACAAGTGAAAAATACTTACTGAATTAATTATTAATATTATATTATTATATATTATATTATTATGATTATTAATATTAATCATTAGAGAATTATTTAAATAAATCGAATTTAAATTCCATTTCAGTTGAATTCAATTAAAAGAGTCCTGAATAAAATAAATTACTTTCTCATATTTTATTGAAGAAAATATTTCAATAAATGGAAATAAACTTTTTTAATGAATTTTATTATTACAATAGCAAAATTACGAAATTATTTAAATGAATTACTATTGTCTCTTGTTGAATTTATTATTAATGAAGCATAAAGATAACTTCTAATAAAACTTACTTTTCTCTGCTCGTAGGAGAAGTATTTGACTAGTTTATAAAGTTAAGTTTGGACATTTTTTCAACGAACTCTGTAAAACTGTACTTTTCTGACTAAAATACATTCTTAAAGTGGAGAGCTCGTGAATCCCGCTGGGAAATCTTGATAAAACGCATTCAAACACGTGAAGGCAAAATAAATAAATAAATAAATAAAATACCAAAAATATAAACAATATATATAACGGCAAAGAATAATTATCGTTCCTGTAAAATATTATCTTGCATTTTTATCAAGCAATTACTGGCTGACATTACACTTCGATCGACATAATGAAATATACATTTAAAATGCTAAAGGCTTTTTACTTCTTACGGAGACTAATCATAAAGAAATTTAATTAACAAGCTTGGACTATCGGAGTGTGTCTATAAAAGAAGGGAATGGTTTTTAAATGTGTTAATATTTGTTTTTTCCTTCGTAATTTTACTAAAATTATCATTTAATTTTATTCTGAAAATATATTTTTATTCTAAAAGAAATATATTTGCATAATAGATTATCATTAGATATTTAAACTAATCCTGGTAGTAAACATTATGAGCAAAGAAGACTTGAAGAATGTGATGCCCGTAGGATATATTGACAGCAAGAGAAGAAGAGGAAACGGCATTAAACAATTTTCAGTTAAAAAACAATTCTAAGAGCAACAAAGACAGGAAGTTTGGGAGAGACATGATCGACCAAATACTGAATACAAAGAAGATAGCGTAAAAGAAGCGAAAGAGATTTTATGCGTGAATGTATGTGTGTTTGTCAGAGAGGATGGATGAGGAGAGGTGCATAAAAAATGTACACACACATGTATATATAATTAATATATAAAAGTTTGTCACTTAGCTGAGTGAGGTTACTTTTAGCATCCTGACTCTGTAGTTTTGTAGACAGACCTGTCCGTTCGCTCTTCAGCGGATATCTATCTATCTATCTATCTATCTATCTATCTATCTATCTATCTATCTATCTATATCAGCAATTGGCTGCTTACGGTGGATTGGTGGATAACGACTCGGATTGAGGAATCGGAGTTAAATCCATTACATTTACTTACGTGCTAAGACCCTTGCGAAATATATTAATCCTCTTCTTCTCCCTCCAGCTATGGCTAAATAGCAGTATAGACTAGGTTCTATAGCCTTGCATAGCAACTGGTCTAGGAGAAGGACAACGCTGAATTCAAAACCTACGGAGTGTTGTTTGGGGACCTTGTGGCACGTAGTGCACCAGGTCTCTGTACTCGGCCCTTCAAAAAGTGTGGTTGATTCTGCATAAAGCCTTCAGCACTATAATCAGATCATATGTGTTGGTGTCTCGCTGTCGGTTTTTAGGAACTGAGCCGCTTGACCCTCATACGTCGAATATGACCGGAGAGTCCACGTTTAGGCAGCATTTTTTCATTAATGCATGTTTCATTAAATAATATAGACAAGTTTTGTCTACTTATTTAATCAAATTCCTTTCATGTCGTCTGAGTGATAAGCTTAATAGCATTATCATTGGAAGACGAAAGAAAATCAGCATACTGATACATGTTTTTTAAGCCTATCTAAGCTTTCGGCTTACATAAGCCATTATCAAAGAGGACAATTACATTACAATAAATTAAATAATACAAGGACATAGAAACAATGATAGTATGTTTTGTTTACAAGGCAGATTTCCAAGCAAAGACAAATTCGTGCGTACGAGACGCTGGAAGCGAAAATCGTACCGCGGTCCATGACATCACACATGACTTCGCGAGAGTGAAAACGAGAAGTGTTAAATATAGCCGTTGGTATAAACCAGTGGCTTCTGTTATCAATTATAGGCACTTAAGTATATTTGTAGAGTTTTCATAGTTTTTTTTTTGTTCAGGTTATGTTTTAAATGTTTTATGTATATCGCTTCAAGAATATCTAGTTTTTGTTTATTGTTTTCATGTTTAAGTATATATATATATATATATATATATATATATATATATATATATATATATATATTGAGGGAAAATGTATGCAAAGTAGAAAAAGCTTTCGTGTGACGCGATTCGTCCTTTAGTACTTAATCGGAGTAAATTTGTTACGTTGATGCGACTGCACATGCGCATGAAAAACGGCTGCTGGGAAGTTTTCATTTTCATTTTTTAATATAATCCAGCCGATTTCATTTAGATTCTTTTTTATTTTTGTTCCCATCACTTTTGCATATCCGACAATGTGATAATAGAACATCTGCTAGGAATGGTGAAATATTGTAAGAGCAAGGGCGCAAATTTACTGTAGATGACCTTGCGATCAAGGCACTTATTTTCGTTGTAGTGAATTATTTACTCCTTTGATCAGAGTAGCATTTTTATATCAAAATTGTGGCCAGTTTCTTTATGGTGGGCAACCAACGCATTTGATTTATTGTTTTGAAAAATAGTCCTGTTCTTTTCATAAAATCCTTTATGAATAGTCCTTGAGGTTTCATCTATGTATTTTCTTTCATGGCAGATATTACAAGCGACAGAGGAAAATCATCCTTCATGTTTTAGTCAATTGTTTTGTTTAGTATTGACTAAGTATTTTATTGTTTTAGATGTACTACTAACAAATTTTATGTTGATTTTATATAAGTCCTTTTCAGTTGTAGTTGTGATAGAGTTAGTGGCTAGAATAATATATTATTTGATTCGTTGGGTTTGTCAGAAAGGACATTTTTCTATTTTGGAATATTTTATGAAGCTTTTATTTCGCATTTAAAATGATATATTCAAAGGTCTTGAAAGTATTTTTAATATATTTCTCAATATATTTCTTCAAGTTTTGGCGTGTTTTTTGTTTTTCATTACTTTGATGTAGTTGTGACAAAGTTTTAGATAAATTCTTTTCAGTTGTATTTGTGATAAAGTTAGTAGCTAGAATAATATATTATTTGATTCGTTGGTTTTGTCAGGAGGGACACCTTTTCTATTTTGATATATTTTATGAGCCTTTTGTTTTGCTTTGAATATGAAATCGTTAGATATTGAAGGTCTTGAAATTCTTGATAGTTCTCCTCTTCATGTAAATATTGAGGGCTGCAAATTCTGAGTGCTCTTAAGTAGAATGCAATGATTTTATTTTGTTATTATGATGAGAATAGAAATTTGTTAGATCTTTCTTGTTCATTGTTTTCCGGTGGACATCAAAATTTTGAATCAGCACAGTTTTGACATAAAAATGCTACTCTGATCAGAGGAAAATTCAATACAACAAAAATCTGCCATGTGTCCTCAAGGATAAAGGCGTTGGTTAGATCCAGTGACAGAACCCAAAAGAGTGTGAGTTCAATACCCGGTTAAGGCAGTGGAGAACTTGGAGAGGGGAATTAACAGGAGATAACTGACAACTGACATCCATTAAACATGGCACGTGGAACTAGAACAGTCTACCCCAGTGAGCGAAATAAAGGGTTCAGTTCAAAATTCCAACCACTTGAAGAAGGCCGGAGCGCACAACGGCCGAAACGTTGTAATAAATATGGCGAAAAAGATGAGGACAATAGTCCGAATAATATAAATACTGTACATAATACCTCATCTCAGAAATATAGACGAAAATGTTTAGAGAGCGACTTGATCGCAGGGTCACCCACAGGAAAATTGCGCCCTGATTCTTACAACATTTCAACATTCTTGGCAGATTATCTGTTACCCAAGTGTGAAATATCCAATAGCAAAAGTTATAATATATAAACATCAAAATTTAAAATTCCAAGCATTCCCCGTTCGTGTGTTTTGTAACGTACTGCGGCCGTTAGTAATTAAGTATAACTAAAAATTTCAATGTTAAGATGAAACAGCATTTAATTACAACCGCAAATAAATAACACTTAACAAGAAAAAAGAAATAAAAGTCAACCACAGATAATTAACCTTTTCAGTGAATACCTTGTTAGTAGCGCGGCTCGGCTTACCGTCCAGAACCAAAACCCAAATCATCGATGCTCAAAAATGCACACTAATTCAACTGGATAGTTACACTAAAAAGTCACTCAATTATCACTACAGTCAGTAGCCTGACACCGCTATTTATACACCTGGCGGAAAACATATAGTCTTATGTTCATAGTGTCACGCTCGAACTTCGGTGTCGGTAGTTTCTCATTTTCTTTCTGTATGACAGTGTGCATGTGTAGTCGCATTAACAACAACTTTAGCCCTATGATGTCCTAAAAGACGAAACCCGTCACTCGAAAATCTTTTCCACTTTGTTATCTGTTTTCCCCAATATTTTTCTTGATATATATAATAAATATATATATTAATTTATTGAGAGCTTTAATCCCTATCTAAAACACTTCATTTGGAAATTGTAAAGTTGAATAGTTGAATGTTGAATAGACAGACCTCGTCGGTGGTATTAAATAAAAGTTGTTTGGATATATATTTAATGGTTAGCCGCTCGTATCATATACAGGATATTCCGTGATACGTCTTAATGAAACACCCTTATATATAATCCGACTTAATGAAACACCCTATATATGCACATGTGTGTATACATATGTTTATTTTATAAATATTTACATGTGAATATTTATTTTTTATCTCTACTTTTATAACATGAACTAAATAAATTAGGGCGCAGAATTAATTTCAACTCGGAACTAATTTTAACTCGGAACTAATTTCAACTCGATTTTGCAACAAAAAAGAATGAAAGTTGTATAAAAAATGAATTCTGAATCTGATCTGCTGATCTGCTAAGGATTTTTAAGGCTGAATTAAAAAAATTAACACCAATTCATTGCATTTTGTTTAGGAATTCACGGAAATTGATAAATAGTTCTGATTTGAAATTAGTTCCGAGTTGAAATTAGTTCCGATTTCAAATTAGTTCCGATTTCAAATTAGTTCTGTCACTCAATAATTTGTGCGAATACATGTTTTTTTTTTCTGTTTATTTTACACATACAATTCATATTCTTTTAGTTAGGTTTATTTTAAATACGAAATTAAAAACAACAACAATCGTCGTATATAATATAAACTTTCTCCTCACTGCGACAACCAAATATATTTAACAAAATGTAAATTATGTAACAGTCGTGCTACTGTTGAGGAAAAGGTATATTTATTGATATATAATTTATAGGTGATAATAAAAAAAATATAAAATATTACTCGAGCTAATATTTTATATTTTTTTTATTATCACCAATCATTCGCGTGATATATATATGTTCGAATTCCAGTCGAATCCATTACGTTCACTTACTTGGGAAAGTTGTGAATCCTTTTCTTCTCCCTCCAGCTATGTGTAAATAGCAGGAAAGGCTGGGTTCTATAGACTTTGATGGCAACTGGTCTAGGAGAAGGACAACTCTGAATTCAAAACCTGCGGAGGGTCGTTTGGGGACCTTGTGGTACGTAGTGCACCAGGTCTCTGTATTCGGCCCTTCAAAAAGTGTGGATGATCCTGCACGAAACATTCGCCACTATAATCAAATCTCATGTGCTCTTGTTGGCCTTTCGGTTTCCTGGGAACTGATCTGCTTGACCCTCATACGTCGAATTCGACGGGAGAGTCGATTATATATATATATATATATATATATATATATATATATATATATATATATATATATTTGTGTTCAGCTTATTTTATATCATAAAGAAACAATTTGTACAAGGATTAATTACCAATGTTAATGTAATTAATGGTGAAATCACTTCGCTTAACAAGACTTAATTTGACATTAACTTACTATCAAGTATCTTATTATTCAAGGAATTGATAGTAAGTTAATATCTTATTAAGCGAAGTGATTTTATCATTACATTAACATTCTTTTTATAAATTGTTTATATATTTATATTTATAAATATAAAATATGAACTGCACAGTCAAATATATTTATGGAATCAGATCCGCAGCTCGTAATGATAATCAGATTCTTACATTCTGTGGAAAACTACCAAGATATTTTATTCTACTAATTGTGCCTTGAAGATGACAATTTGAAATTGTTGAAAAGAGTCTTATTAATCAAGGAATTGATAGTAAGTTAATGTCTCATTAAACCTTGTTAGCGAAGTGATTTCGCCTTTAATTACATTAATATTTCTAATTAATTCTTTGTATAAATTCTTTCTTTATGATATATATATATATATATATATATATATATATATATAAAAGTGAACATAGAAGTCAACACTTAGAGGCGACAGTCTGTTTCATGCTATATGCAATCGTCAGGCCACGTGTGCTGTTATTTTTCTCGGCTATTTATATATATACGGGTTAGTGGTAAATAGCCGAGAAAAATAACAGCACACGTGGCCTGACGATTGCATATAGCATGAAACAGACTGTCGCCTTTAAGTGTTGACTTCTATGTTCACTTTTATATTTACACACGCTCTATCTCTGATATTGAGCACTTTATTCCATAAATATAGCACACCTTAAGACTATATTTCTTATATATATATATATATATATATATATATATATATATATATATAGATAGATAGATAGATAGATAAATAGATAGATAAAACTAAATAGAGAATGTTTATAGATCTGAAGGTGTTGGATGATCTTGTAAGTTGCTGTCCTGAGAACGAGTTTTTTTGCGATATAAATTTATCAAGTATCGGCCATATTCGAAGCAATGGAACAGACTTGCAGTTTGCTCTGTGAGATCAATATTCCATTACTGGATAAACATTCCACTAGGGAACAAGAAAATGATTGCCTTTCCTTTGGCCGACGCACAGTTCCAAAAATTGGCTTCTTGGGAATAGGTCGAGAACGTAATATGATTAAGCAGGCGTTATCTTCTTCTTGCTTACCCGGCGGCAATGTTTTTAATGACAAAATAAGAGATGACGCAAAGCAAGAAATTTGCTTTCTCATCAACTGGTGATGAACTAATTTCTTGTAACATTGTATTTCTCAACGTAATACTCTAATATAAAAACTGGACAACTTGCATTACTTTTTTTTTTATTGAATATTGGTAGCCCTTTTGGAATTTCTCTTCTTATTCACCCGTCAAAAATCCAGATATTTAATTTTTATGTTAAGATATGAAGATAACACAGTGTTGATATTAAATACAGAAAAGAATCTACAAGAACTAAAAAAGGTAACGAAGGAAAGCAAGAAGAAAGGACTAAAATCAATTATAAGAAGATAAAATGCATGGTTTTTAGCAAAAGGAACAGCCCATCATGCAAATTATAAAATGGAGATGCCCAAATCAATTAAGTGTAACAATTTAAATATTTGGGAATTGTTTTAATACAGGAGGGAAATTGTGACATTGAAATCTCAATGAAGATTGGTATAGCGACAGATGCTATCCAAAAGCTAAGCAAAGTATTAAGAAACAGAAAAATTTCGTTAGAAATAATGGAAAGAGTACTGAACTGTTACGTAATATCACTCATCCTATTTGACAATGAATGCCAGAAAATCTATTTATAGATGAAGGAGAGACTTGAAGCGAAAGAAATGTGCCTTTACAGAAGGATGCTTAGGATACCATGTACCAAACATATGATCAACTACGAAATTTTAGAGAAAATGGAAGCAGAAAGGACAATTATACTTAACATAAGAAACAGCCGAAATTTCTAAGGCAGATAATGAAGAAAGAGGGCTTGGAAAATTTGACACTCACAAGACTAATTGAAAACACGAGGGACATAGGAAAACAATGCATTAACTACTTAACAAGCTTGAGTAAATGTATGCCGGAACAAGGTTTAGGAGAGATAACAAAATGATATTTTTTTAAGTACAAAGGACAGAAAATTCTGGAGAGACATGAACGACAACGTTCAGAAGACACATGACACATAGAAGGAAAAGTCTTAATACTTAGAGAAAGAAATTTCAATTTGACAAACATCTGATAAAGAACGATCAATTTCAACAAAAATATATTTTCTTCTGTAAAACAACAGAATATAATTGGAAGGAGTACAGTTTATGATGCATAAATTGTCGCTATTTTGTATTTTTGATTTCGCACATGCACACGTTTTACTTTTGAGTGTGTCTACTGCACAGAATTATAGAGTCAGTTGGTCACCGTCTGTGAGAAAAAGAGCACCATGACGCAATTTACTCCGCCAGAAATATGGAGACTGTACTGCTTGACATTCGCGCATTTGGCATTTCCAATACGAACATTCTAAAGTGTTTGGGTGTCAATCTGATGACAGTGCAGAGGATTTGGAAAGAGTTAGATGAGTTTAATGGTGATTACGAAGGAAAACTCACTCTGATCGTTCTGATAAGAAAAGAACACCCGAATTTTTTGGTGAGGGCATTAGGCTTAATACTGAGGCCTACATCAAGTACCGTGCGAAGGAAGTTGCTACTCCTGGTCAAGAGGGTGGCTTTTGGAAGACCCTATATCTAGCAATAGAACTCTGCACTGTGCCACACAAGCAGAAGAACCGAGTCATGGCTGTCAGAGAATTTCTGCGACCAAATCAACCCTTACATCTGGCCACCTAACTCTCCAGACTGCCAGCCCCTTCATTATTAAGTGTGGGGCGCAGTTGAGTTAGAGACCAACAAAACCACTTTGTAATACCAAAGATGAACTGAAGGTAAGTATCAGGGCGCAGTTACCAACTTTAAAAAGACCGTCCAGAAGAGTTGCAAGAGATTCCGAAGTACTCTGGAGGCCATGGGTGAAGTCAATGATAATTTTATTGAATAATTTTACTCTTTTGTATTTCAAGATATTAGGTTGGTGCAAAAATAATGCCGGTTTTTGACGTTAAAAAATACGTTAAAAACCGACATTATTTGTGCACCAACCTAATATTTTTGTGTAATATTGGTAAATATATGTTGGAATGATATGTCAGTCTTATTTTCCAATTTTTCGCTATTTAGATGACAATGATCAACAAAATTCCTTGCAATACTATGTCAAGTGCCTTAAGGAGGTAGATCTGCTTTGGGTCAAGAGGGTGGCTGCTGAAAGACCCTAATTCTGCACTATGCCGCACAACTAGAAGACGGCAGTTATGGCTCTCAGACAATTTCTGTGGCCACATCACCCCCTTACATCTGGCTACCTAACTCCCCAAAATACAACCGCCTTGATTATTATGTCAGGGGAACAGTTGAGTGTCCAGAAGAGTTGTAGCAGATTTTGTAGTTGTCTGGAGGCTGTGATTAAAGCCAATGGCAATTTTATTGAATAATTTTACTCTTTAGTATTTAAAGATATTTTTGAGTAATTTTGGTAAATATATCTGTTAAAATGAGTCTTATTTTGCAATTTTTCGCTATTTAGATGACAATATATTCAACGCACATTATATAGTCCTGAGGATATCGGGAATTTACAATGAATTTTGTAGAATAATAAGAAACATAAAGCGCTAACGACTCCTTGTTTTCTCTTCTCTCTCTAAGTTCAATATGCGCGCGTTGTAATATATTTATATTAATATTGGAATGTGAATTCGGATAACCGAGTTCCTTATTCTTGTTTGTTTTTTTTACATTTATTCTTTTATTCCTTTTCAGCCAGAAAAGGCGATTTGTTGGTCTTCCAAAAATCTCGCTAACTTTGACGTTCATGTACTAGTCTTGACCATCAAAGTCAGAGAGGCGTTTGGGCCTTTGGTTTAAATCTGGTAACACCAGAACAACGACCAGTATGTTATACCGGAACATACCTATTCTATTGTTAATAGACATTCCCACATATAATAAGTAGTAGTAGTAGCAGTCGCCAGGGAGCTCAGAGAGTTGGTCAAGTCAGTCGATGTCGGACATTAAATTATCAACCACTACAACTAGATTGATGCGTCATTAACTATTATATCAAGTTCCTAACGTTTTGTACGTCGAACCTTTTTAGGACCGACTTAGTGAAATACAAGCCTCCACTGTGAAACTAATCTACAACACAGTGTTAGAGTGTAGTGTCGTACCATAGCGAGCAATGGGCTATTATCTCTCTGTGTTGACCCAAAGCGTGTTTGGTAGAGGAAGCTTTAACTCTCAGACCTACTGTTTAGCCCATAGATGACGAAAGACAGGAAGGGCACTACATTTCCCAATGGTATTTGCGCGTAAGTGCAAGTAACGAACTCGACAGGAATTCAAACTGGGCTCTCCAATTTCTAATTCCAAGCCATTATCCATCATACCACCCGCACATTCATGTTTACAGTGCCCGGTATTCGCAAGTAGTCAGCCAAGTTAGTACTGACCAGGTTCAACCTTGCTTAACTTCGATGATCGGACGAGAACTGGTATTTCAACGCAATATAGCGGTAACCTCGTTACATTCACTTACGTGCAATCACCTTTGAGAAAGATATGAATACACCTGTTCCCCAGCTATGGGTTAAATATTAAGACATATTTTGAAAATTCTTCATTATTCTCAAAAGAAATTGTTAAAAACATATTCACTTGCAAAAATTCTTACAATAAAAAATAAAAGTATGTTCCGGCTTTAAATAACTGTTATACTGTACCTATAGACTATTATGAGTATGCCCCAATCCTAATAAATACATTGGAATATACAGTATGTGTGGTTCAGTGGTTTTCACTTCCAAGTGTGCTTGTAAAACTCTCTGTCTCCAGGCATATAGGAACCGAGACGAGGCTATGTCGTAGGGCAGAGCCACGTCAGGAGATTGTAGACAGTTACCAAACCCCTTGCATACGGGGTCTACGGGTATTTTTTGCCCGCGCTTTCGGGCTTGGTTCCTTCCTCATTAAATTCGGCCTTGTGCCACGTTTGACTACATGGGGAGGTTAGTGAATATATCTTGTGGGATTCACCTGGATTCAGTTCTAACTCACCACTAGCAGGTGATTACTTACTACACGCCGCTGGCGAATCTTGTACGCTGTTCCTGTTATAAATATTATCATTCCATTTCCAACCTTCATTTTGGTTATTCTTATTCAGTAACTTTTTCCTAGGTTACACCATTCTGGCGATAAGGATTGGCCAAAATAAAACATTGAATATTAGACCGTACCTACGGAATATAACGGGTATGTCCCAATCCTTATAAATACAGTGGAATGTACTGTATGTAGTCTTCCACTTGGAATTCACTTCCAAGTGTACTTGTCAAACTCTCTGTTGCCGGGCAGAGAGGAACCCAGACGAGGCTATGCTGAAGGGCAGAGTCTCGTCTGGGGCGATAGAACGCTACCCGACCCCGTTTTTACGGAGTTTACGGGGAATTTTTGGTTGACGCCTACGGGCTCGGATACCCCACAATAAACTCAGCCTTGTGCCACATTCGACCGGATGGGGCGATTAGTGAATATGTTCCACTTGGGACTCACTTCTAGCTCACCATTAGCAGTTGATTACTTACTTCATGCTGTTGATGAATGTTGTATGTTGTTCCTGTTATAAATATTATCATCCCATTTCTAACCTTCGTTTTGGTTATTTTTATTCAGTAACATTTTGCTAGGTTAAACCAATAACCAAGCGCTAAGCCGTAAAAACAAATCTCCTCATTTTATTTTACTCATTTATTCTGTTTTATACTATTGTTCATCAAATGCAAGGCCCAAGAGTTCCTCAAGGTAGAGGGCTACTGAATGAGAAGCATTTTTTCTGGAGTTTTTTTCCACAAACAAGATGAAATATTCCTGAATTTGAAAACAATAACTCTTAAAAAGGAAAGTTTAAATAAGCAAACATTAGGTGTCTAGGAACGGGTTAATTCATTTTAATTTGATTCCTATGGGGGGATCGTTTCGGTTTACGAACATTTCGAATCACGAACAGCCTTCAAGAACCGAGATTCCACATTATTATCTATCTATCTATCTATCTATCTATCTATCTATATATATATATATATATATATATATATATATATATATATAAGTTGTAGCATCTGTTTGTTATCAAACTCCTCCTAGGGTTTGGGAGAAAGACCACCCTAACCATATATATTCAGAAACTGCATTACCCCGGGTAATTAGATAAGTATATTTTATTTTGATAAAAGGATGTCCCACGAAAAGCGGGGGGCACAAACCCCTATTGAATTTTTTTCCTTTTATCTAAATTTAAATTTGAACAAGAGAATGACGCCTATCCAAAATATAGTAGGAGAAAGCCAGAAGATGGAGGTCACATAGGCATGATCAAAATGAAACAATATGGAGGTTAAGTTGAGCAAGAAATTACCAGTCAGTGGGTATTGCCTTAAAATATATATTTATTGCGACAATTCAACTGTCATATCAATGTTGAAATCTGCTCATCAATTCATTCAATCAAGTATTGCATCAAATACATATCAAAGGGGTCAGATCAAATTGTTTTTACAAAAAACCCTCACTGAAACTTTTTCACTTTGATTTAAATTAATTTTAAATTTGAACAAGGTGATGACTGCTATGCAAAATATAGAAGGAGAAAGCCTGAAGATGGAGGTTACATTGGCAAGATCATTGAGCAATAATGCAATGCATCATTTTTCTCCACAAATTTAAAATCAATCATCACTTTCTTACAAAACAATGTGTGCCATGCAGCAAGGCGCGGATAATTCGGTTATTACATATATAGGTTAATAATAATATTACACATTTATTTAAATATAATTAATTTTTATTTCATTTTAATTACATTTTAATTGGGTTTGATTTAAAAAGCATGTAAGTCGAATAAATAAATTTTCGTATTTAAAGGAAAATAAAATTACTTCACTAACTGAAACTAATCTTTTTTTTAAAATGAATTTTAAATATTAACGAAGACATTAAAGGGAGCTACGAACTGATCTTATCCAAATACCCTTAATATCGCTTGCTTTAATTCCTGATATCTGATAAAGTATTTCAGTGTATGACAGACAGAATCACATAACAATCAAAATTCGGCACTTAATTAGCAGTTTGGTTTTATTTTCTCTCGAATTATTTAGCTTGATAATGCAGAAAAACAGTAAATCATTACTTCGCTAACTTGTCTAATGTATTTTGCTTTGTGTTTACTATCAATATAGAGTCATTGGTATATCTCACATTGTTAACGTTTTAACAACCCATAATAAAAATTCTAGTTCAGATCAATTCGGTTTATATTAAAGTAAATGTGTAGACATTGCTCAGATGTGAACGAGAGTCAAAAATATAAGTACAGGTTCAGACAGACAGACAGACAGATAGATAGATAAGGATTTATTTGGGCATACGACCAACTTGAAAACAGATAAAACTATTATTATCTCCTTACCAAAGAAATTGCATTTACGATATTTAGATTATGGCATAGAGGTTAATTAGCGCTAACAACTCAACTAACATTCTTTCTTTCATTCTCTGTGTGTGTATATATATATATATATATATATATATATATATATATATATATATATATATATATACATAGAGAGAGACGAACTCAGTTCACACCGGGGTTGATAAAACAGACGAGAGATATCTTCGTCTGCCGAATTAGACTATTCCCCATATGAGATGGTTTTGAATTTATTTGTTTATTATTTATTTGCTATGTAATAATAAATACATGGAGCTCTTTTTGTGGATCAGTTATAATATTTTATATTACTAATACCCACTTGGATTATATACCAACGGATTTATTGCCTTTACTATATATATATATATATATATATATATATATATATATATATATATATATATATGTATATGGAGAGAGAGAGAGAGAGAGAGAGAATGAGAGAAAGAGAGAGAGAGGTAGAGAGTTAATTATTGATATCCCCTGACGAGTGAAAACCAGGAGTCATTGCTGGATGGCCCGTTTACGAAACTCTAGAGTCTGGATGGTAAATCAGGATGTGTATAATTCTGAAATGAGGTATTGTAATTATTTACATTGTTCGGACACAGTGTATCCTCATTTTTATTGCCATATTCACGGCGTTTCGGTCGGTCTAAGCTCCGGCCTTCCTCAGGTTATTGGAATTTCGAATTGGACGGTTTAATACATGGCTGCTGCAGTGGTGAACAAAAAAAAATAACTTGGGAAGGTGAGTTAAAAGGAGATAATTAAAACATCATGAAGAGGCATAGCACGTGGAACTAGAACAGTTTATCCCGGTGGAAGGAATAAATGGTTCAGTTTGAAATTACAATAACCTGAACGAAGCCGGAGCGTATAACGACCGAGACGTCGCGAATATATGGCAATAAAGCTGAGGACAACAGTGTGTGTGAGTGTGTGTGTGTGTGTGTGTGTGTGTGTGTGTGTGTGTGTGTGTAAGCAAATATATGGATATAGATCCGACAGTATAAAGAAAAATATACAGAAAAAAGCAAAAATCTTAATATGCAATTATGCTGTATTAATGTTAATATAATGTCAACTTCGGACGTTTCGGTCTATTTAGACCATCATCAGGACATTCATAAAACATAATTAACATTAGACTATATTCAATTCAACATGAAAAAGACGATGGACATAAGAGCAAGACTGGTATTTATTGGTACAAAAAGTACAAATTGTGGCACGAGGTCAATAAAGGGGAGGGGTAGAGGCTGGTCAACACTATCTTATACCTAGCTAATCAGATTCGCGACCCATTCGTGGATTACATTTTATCCATTCACCAAAAGAACCCGTCTATCACCAAACAATCCTTCAACCACCATAATACCACGTGCTCTCAAGGGAGACCTACCAAAATCGCGCCTCATACCATAAAAATTCTAATAAGAAATCCTTTCCGATCTTATAGGAATACGCAGAGGTCAATAGATTATTATATTTTCGTACAAGCTTGAAGTCTTCCATGTTTATGTTACTGTTTATATGAGAAAATAGTTCAATTGAGCTTATTTAATATTTTGAAATCATCTTCGAATACATTTTCAGAACATCGCCCACGTCACGACGACGTGATCATATTTAAACGGAACGCTGATCTTATATAAAAATTTCAGTTATCTGTTCGGATTAGTCTTGTTCATACCTCGAGTGGCGTCTCTGAAGAGGTGCAGAGAAGAGGAGGAGGAGGAGGAAGAAGAAGAAAGAAAAACACAAGAAAGTTGTTCTGGTCGTAGCCGGGCGGAACGCAGTCTGGTCAAAACCAGGAGGCGCTCCTTCCCGGCTTCGCCAATTAGATCGTCCTGCTCTCCCGGCATTAAGAGCTTCCCTTCCTCCCCTTCCCGTGCTACACCCCCCTCTCCCTCCACATCTTCCCCGAGTTCGTTGAACACACCACCACACACGTCCACATCCTCCCCTCCCCATCCTGCTAGGGAGAAAAAGAAGAAAAAGAAAATGTTTGAGGGCCCCGAGTCAATTTGTAAAATTGACAAAGAAGAGTACATAAGGGGCCTGTCCAAACAAAGGAAGGCCCCGTTGGAGGTGCTGTACAAAACGACGGAGGTGGACGGCAAAAGTGTCGAGAACCCCCGTAATTTTCCAAAGACTCCAGGTGTCATTACCTGTATCAGAGACTCTGGTGGCTACCTGAAGGTGTGGAGCCACATATTCGAGGCCAGGGATGCCTTTCCGAACATTAAAATGTGCGAATTTGACAACCCCGTCTTAAAGAGATTGCGCAACTTTTGCTCTGGGAGGGTCCCGGTTTTAGTTCACCCCTCCTTATATAGGGCTATTAAATTAATGTACCCTATTGACGTCGGCGGTATTGTCCTGGGCGGTCGTATGACGACTGAATTGGGCACTGGCAGTCTGGGACAATCTGTCGGGGTCCTGCTCAACGCAGATTTCCGCCCCGTATGTGTATAAGGTTTTTGCACTTATTCTTTTTTCTTTTTGCAGGCCTAGACGATGGCAGTTAAGTTAGCTATACTGAATGTGAATGGCTTGAGGGATTTGGGTAAGGCTGCCCGCCTGCTCCGGGACCTGTTGTCTTTTGATGTGGATGTCGCCGCGATCGAAGAGACCCACTTTGTTTGCAGTTCCGATGCGTGTGTGCTGGAGGATGACTTTGTCGTTTATTCAGCATACGGGGACCGGTCTGCCAGAGATGTTTCTTTGCTTGTCAGACGTACTCTCGATGCGAAGGTAGACCTTGTGCATACCGATGCAGAGGGCCGGTTGATCGTGGCCGATATTGCCGTGAAAAGTGGTTCGTTCCGGGTCGTTGCGGTTTATGCGCCCAATGACCAGAGGGAGCGGGTGTCGTTCTTTCGGCGGCTGGGGCCGTTCCTGGTGGATTCAACGCGCCTAGTTTTAATGGGGGACTGGAATGCCATCCTGGACCCCAAGTTAGACAGGGGGCGGAGTGCTAGCGGGAGAGGGGGCGATCGCAGCTTGGTCGATCTGATCGACGATTATGGTCTCGTCGATAGATACCGGGTCGATCATCCCCTGGGAAAAATGTGGACGTGGGCTCTTAATTGGCCTTTTGACAAGGTGGTTAGCTACCTTGACAGAATGTTAGTGAGAAGAGCCGACATAGAACTACTAGATTGCCCTACGTTCCACTGGGTAGGCTATTCGGATCACAAACTCGTTTGTGCCCGGGTGGCGTTAGACAATAGGCCTAGAATGGCTGGGTACTGGAAGTTCAATCTGTCTTTACTGGACAGGCGGGACTTCCAGGAGCAGCTAACTAGACTAGTGCAGCGGGAGCAAGTGGGGGCGGTTATCGGGAATAGGTGGTGGGAACGCCTTAAATGTAGGATTAGGTCCTTCACCACTGATTTCAGCAAAAGGCTCGCTCTAGATAGAGCTGAAAAGGTGAAGACGCTTAAAGCTAGTTATTCCCGGGCAGTGGCTGGGGGGGATCCCCTAGAGATAGCCTTAGCTAAGGAGGCCCTGGATCGATCGAATAGCGAGCGGTACATGGGTCAGGTAATTAGACATAAGTTAAGCAAGATGTCTTCCGAAGCCGTGAACTTGGGCGCAGATCTGCGCAGGGAAGAGGTCCGTCGAGGTGGCGATCGTTACATTCGTGAAGTCAAATCCCCGGAGGGGCGTACTCTTCAGGCCACTGACGACATGTGCGGAGCGTTTCGGCGCCATTTCAAGAACCGGTTTACCAAGGAGCCTGGTCTCCCTGAGGAGGAGTTTCGTAGCTATTTGGCTGACTTTCCTCGGCTTTCGCCGACTGAAGTGGCTAGCTGCGAGGGTGAGATTACGGAGGGCGATGTCTACGCGGTTTTGAAGAAGGTCGGCAGAGGCAAGTCGCCCGGTCTGGATGGTTTGCCCTATGAATTGTACTTGAGGCTGTCGCACATCTTTGTTCCAATTTTGACTGCAGTGTTCAACAACTGGTTTCGGTCGGGGTCCATCCCCAACCGGATCACCAGGGGTGTGATCACTCTGTTGAAAAAGGGCAAAGGTTGTGGGGGGAACCTAGATGATTACAGGCCCATAACTCTGCTAAACACAGAGTTAAAGATTATGGCCAAGATCCTGCAGGAGCGTTTGCAGTCAGTTGCCGAGTCTCTGTTGGGACCTGAGCAGACTTGTTCTGTCAGGGGCCGAACAATTCAGAGCAACCTGCATCTGATCCGCACGATCATAGAGGGTGTAAAAGACGACGAAGAAGCCGCGCTGATCAATTTGGATCAGTCCAAGGCATTTGATAGGGTCGACCATCGCTACCTTGCAGCTGTCCTGCAGGCCGCTGGATTCGCACCCAAATTCTGCCGCTGGATTAGCCTCCTGTATCGCTCCCCCAGTGCGGTGGTACAGGTGAACGGAAGGCTGTCGGACGCGTTCGTGCTGTCTAGGTCGGTTCGTCAGGGTTGTCCGCTGTCGCCTCTCCTTTATGCTTTGGCGTTGGAGCCTCTCCTTCGCCGGCTGAAGGACGAGACCGGCAGTCCGGCCCTACGTGGAATTGCCGTTCCTGGAGGGTCTCGAGCCAGGGTTTCCGCGTACGCCGATGACGTATCTGCTTTCGTGTCATCCGCAATGACATTGAGGTGGTACAGAAGGCACTTGATCGGTACGAGAAGGTGACAGGGGCCAAAATAAACCGCGACAAGTCGTCCGGCTTGCGGTTAGGTGCCTGGAAGGGGGTCGCTCTTCTGGGCCGCTTCGGTTGGACAGACGGTCCTGTCCGCATTCTTGGAGTGTGGTTTGGGCCTGACCTCCAGCTGGAGAAGAATTGGTCTGAAGTACGAGCAAAGGTCGATTCCGCCGGTCAGACTTGGAATCGACGGAGGTTGTCCGTGAAGGGCGGGGCGGAGGTGTGTGCTACATACATTTTCCCCCTGATTCTTTATCGATTGTCCGTACTTCCTCTCTGTAAGACTCACAAGAAGGCGCTCGAGCAATCGCTATCCTCCATTTTATAGAGGGGACGCGGGAATCGGGTCGACAGACGAGTCTGCACTAAACGTCCGTGTCATGGGGGGCTGGGAATGCCGCACCTGCCGAGTCACATCCGTGCCTCTAGGTTGGCTTTCCTACGCCGTGCATTGACTGGAGGAGATCCGATTCTGGAGGGGATTGTTAGGGACGCGTTCCCTGGCCTTACCATCAGTCCCCCCATCTCGCGGGTTGAGCGCGGTCGTAAACCCCGGGATCAATCGGTTTTCCTTCGCGAGTGTCGGTCGGCCTTGAGGGCCGTTCCCCGGTCCAGTGACCTTTCTCGGCCTAGGAAGGTCTTCTATCGTGAATTAGTGGAGAGGCCCGCGAAGGATCTCCTACGAGATACGCTCGGCTTGTCGGAGGAGGAGTATTGCTCCTACTGGTCTTGGGTGCCAGCGGCGGATTACCTCAGTAACCTTGAGTTTTCGCTTAGCTGGCGATTGGCTCGGAATCGGCTGCCTCTCAACGACAAGGCTTTCATATGGGGCTTGGCGGATTTGCCAGACTGTGAACGGTGTGGCCTTGGCTTAGAAGAAACGGCTGCGCACGCCTTCTACCATTGCCCCCAGGTCCGCCCCTTATGGGACCATGTCGGCGAGCTGACGGCTCGTCTCGCTCCCGAACAGCTTGTGTCCATTGATCGCGCATACGCGTGTGACAATGTGTCGCCCCCGTATTCCGGGATGAAACGGATGGTGTTTCTGACGCTGATGGCCACGGCTCGAATGGTGATTTGGACGACGCGAAAGGAGGAAGTCTTGCGAGGCAATCGTCTTTCTATTTCGGATCTAATTCGATTCTTTGAGCATCAGATCAAGATGAAGATTAGATCGGATAGAAAACGATTGCATTCGACAGTCTTTAGCGAAGGTGGGTAAAAGAAGCGAGCTTGCTTCGTGTGAACGGGACTAGCCTTGATTATATCTTCTAGGTCAACCTTTTGCACTTCGGGGTGGCTTCCTGTGGAACCCTCCCCTTGGTTAGGTTAGACAAGCTTCAGTGTACCTAGTTAATGCGAGTAAGTGTTGTTCCTGGCCTGCATCCCGGCCGTTCTTTGGTTATGATCCAAGTCGAGATTCCCATCCTCCCCTGTTTGTTTTGACCCCCGCCCCATTTTCATCTCGACTGGGTCAGTTTTATATTTTCCCATTCCAGCCTAATATTTTATACTTTTCCCCACTCCCTTAGCGAGAGCGTCTCTTGATTTTGTCCCCTGGGCAGAATACAGCGGCCTCTCTGTTTTATGGGTTGGACGGTCCCTACTAACATCAATTATGTTTAGTTTGTATTTGTGTTTATTTTAAGGTTATTATTGGGTTCATTTCCCTCCCCTCTCATTTTATCATTATTAGAATTGTATATATATATATATCATCATTAGAATTTTCATGGTATGGGGCGCGATTTTGGTAGGTCTCCCTCGAGAGCACGTGGTATTATGGTGGTTGAAGGATTGTTTGGTGATGGACGAGTTCTTTTGGTGAATGTGTAAAATGTAATGTACGAATGGGTCGCAAATCTGATTAGCTAGGTATACTATAGTTAGCGTTGACCAGCCTCTACCCCTCCCCTTTATTGGCCTCGTGCCACAATTTGTACTTTTTGTACTAATAAATACCAGTCTTGCTCTTATCTCCATCGTCTTTTTCATGTTGAATTGAATATAGTCTTATGTTAATTATGTTTTATGAATATGTCCTGATGATGGTCTAAATAGACCGAAACGTCCATGGTTGACATTATATTAACATTAATACCACATAATTGCATATTAAGATTTTTGTTTGTTTTTTTCTGTATATTTTTCTTCATATATATATATATATATATATATATATATATATATATATATATATATATATATTCATAAACGTTTCATTAAATAATATAGACAAGTTTTGTCTATTTTTTTATGTAATTTTTTTTCGTAACTTCTGATAAGTTTAATAACATTATCGTTGAACGAAGAAAGAAATTCACAATATTGATCCATTTTTTTAAAATACAATCTAAGCTTTCGGCTTACTTAAGCCATTATCAAATATGTCAATTACAACATATTAAGCAATATACGGACAAGACAGTGATGATAGTCTGTCAATGTTTACATAGAAGAATTCTAAGCAACGATAAACACGCGCATATAAGACGCTAGAAGCGAAAATCGCACCGCATCTCATGACGTCACACATGACCACACGAGAGTGAATTATAGAAGTATGAAGTATGGGAATCCATATTCACTCTCGTGTGGTCATATGTGACGTCGATCTCAGTCTTCTCAAACCATAAGTTTGTCTCAGAATAAAGCAGACTTCTCAAGATGAACATGGGGGGAAAAAAACAAAACTAGACAAACCTTCGAGAGCCCAATCTTCAGCAGAGGGTTCTTACTAAGCGTCAAAGACTTCTGTCCTAGATAATCTAATTGTATCCTTACTCACTTCTGGTGAGTTTCTTAAAGTTCTTATTGGCTTGTGAATGGTTTGAGTTATGTTTTCACACTAATAGATCCAGCTGCTTTTGTCTTATTTTACGAAGACGTTCTTTTCAGAGCGGATCTGTAGACCGGCCATTTTCTTGCTGTTATCGAATGACGGCTCGAATTGTATATAATGGAGATATTTCGATATTCCAATCCACAACTAAGACAATTGTCATTCAGGTTATATTGAACAGATCTATTGTGAAAGTTTTCATACAGGCTAGCTGGATATTCAGTGCACGTTCACGGTAGACCCAGACGAGACGTTGCAAGTTGTGACTCCTGGTGGCGTGCTTTGATAGATCGGCGGAAACATAGGATCAGGAAGAGATAGCTGAAATGTTTTCGACCAATAACGAGAGAGAAAGAGAGAGAGAGAGAGAGAGAGAGAGAGAGCAAGAGAGAGCGAGAGAGAGAGAGCTTGGAAAACTCAAAGGGCATATCGAGAGTAAGAGATATAGCTAAAGGCAGCAAACTATTTACCTGATGAGCCTGTGTGAATGGATGACGGAAAAGAGGATGACTGGGTTGGCAGCTGGAGAAACACTGTTCACAGCCATAAGAGATAGGAATTTGTGGAGGGCCATGACCACTCACGTCCTTAAGTACACAGAAGAAGAAAAAGAATATTTTAATAGAAGCCAATCTAAAATTACAATTTTAATCTGCTTCAATTATATTTTTTGAATTTTTAAAACAAGGCAATAATGCTACTAAGAGGCAATGGGTCACAAGGAGTGGGAGGAAAAGAAAAGGCATTTGTGAGGAGAAAGGACAATAAAAGATCAGGGTTCAGGAAGACAGACGATGAAAATATATTTGAAAATCTTAGGTGGTCTGGAAGCAAGGAACCGAGAATTAGTTCCACTGGTGAGAAGTGAGAGAGAAGATACTATTAGAATAGAACTTAAGGTTGCATCATGCTATTTCAGCAGTATAGAGATGAGACCTAACAGCCAATCTAGCTTTAGTACCCTTAAATTCATTCGCTCGGGGTACGAAAGTGCAGAGCCCATTAGAACAATTATCATGAAACAATTTATAGAAAAGCCAGAAGGGAGACATGTTACGGTGCTTGGAAAGTCAGTAATGTATCCAAACCTTCAAAATTTGGGTTAGTATCAATGATATAAATTATTACTTTCATAAAAAAATCTTTTATCCAATAATGTTTCGTGTTATTATAGATGGTGTGATGGGCAAATTGTTACGATATATTTTTAATTTTGCACAAGAGCGTGGTTTTTAATTTTGTCGACTGCACAGTATAGAAGGGTCAGTTGGGCACCGTCTATGAGATAAAGAGCACCATGACATAATACACCACGTCAGAAATTTGTAAACGGCATGTTGTACTGCTTGCCATTCGCACCGGAAGCTTCAATATGAACATTTCAGAGTGTTGGGTGTCAACCTGAGGACACTGCAAAGGATTTAGAAATATTTGGATGAGTCTAATGGTGATTATAAAGGTGTTTGAAGTGATCGTTACGCCTCCATTCGTCATCTCACGTGGCCTCAAACTCTATACGTAGGCCTACATCAAGTCCCTCGAGGATGTAGTGCTGCACGAGTTCAAGAGGAGAGGGGGGCTTTACATCTGGCTACCTAACTCCCCAGACTGCCAGCTCCTTAATTATTATGTGTGGGGCGCAGTTGAGTTAGTGACCAACAAAATTCTTTGTAATTCTAAAGATGAACTGAAGGTAAGGATTTTGGCAGCATTCACCGACTTAAACAAGGAGACCGTCCATGAGAGTTGCTGGAGATTTCGAAGTAGACTGTAGGCCGTGGTTGAAGGCAATGACTAATGTATTGGGTAATTTTACTCTTTAGGGTTTCAAGATATTTTTGTGTAATTTTGATCAATATATCTATTAAAATTAGATGCAGTGCCATTTTAATTTCTGTGCAATGTTGATGATAATATATCCATCGCACACACACACGTATATATAGTTTAAAATGTTATATTTATAGTGAAAGTATGTTCAGTATCGGAGATAGAGAGTTTATATATATATATATATATATATATATATATATATATATATATATATATAGATAGATAGAGAGAGAGAGAGAGAGAGAGAGAGAGACAGTAAGGTAATTCACACTATTTATACTCGGTCTGAAAATTACATTCAACCGTAAAATTGCAGTGTTGATTCCTACCTCTATTATGTTCCCGCTTCTCTCTCCCCCTCTCTCTCTCTCTCTCTCTCTCTCTCTCTCTCTATATATATATATATATATATATATATATATATATATATATATATATATATATATATATGGGGGGTTCTGTGTATGTTTTTTAAAAATCAACTGACAAGGTACTGCGATTAAATTTTTTTATTCAATTTTTATTGCATTCGTACAATTATTCTCTTTTCAGGACATAACAAGAGTCAAAACTGTCCAAATTTTCTGTATATCTGAGAACTTTCGACTATTCTGTTGGCCATTATAAAGCACTCTCTCTATATATATCGCATTTTGTATACAAATTGTGCTACCGGGATTGAAAAAAATGAACATTTATATGTCTAAAATGTCGCATCCACTCGTATCCGAGGATGCCTTTTTACCAGAGCGGTTGGCTTGCTAACACGTGTTGCAAACGCCTGTTCTTGCTCATTTGTGTTTATTCAATACCCACAGGTATATATATATATATATATATATATATATATATATATATATATATGAAGAGAGGGGGAGAAACAATGAAATAGGAGTTTGATTGATAGATCATGGTTTTAAAATCATTTTGTTTGACTCGACCCAATTTTATTTGAAGTATATTTGTCGTTTCATGCCAGATTTTAAAAAGGCGCTACAAAGGCACGATCGCGTACAAACTCCTCTCCTCTCTCTCTCTCTATATATATATATATAGATGGATATTGTTTGATTTGTTTTTTACGGCTTATCAACCTTTTGCAGTTTATTTAAAACCAGAAAATATATTTTTTATATTGTAATTATTTTTTGAAGATAAAGTGCAACCTCGAACGTTTCACATGTCGAACAAATCGGTTTTCGAACAGAAAATTCGAGATGAAAATGCCTCGGTTATCAAACAAAATTTTGGTTCTCGAACAATATTGACGAAAGGAGCCAAACCCAGTTAACCTGGACCGAATCATTTCTTAGTCGACTGCAGTGTTGCAAACATTCGGGTGATGTGCTCTGCGTTTCTTTTTCAATTTTATTGTGATTTGCCGTTTTTTTTATCTTCATTAGTCCTCAGTTATGTCTCCAAAGAAAACTAGCAGTGTTATTGGTAAAAGAAAAAGAAAAGTTAAGAGAAAAACAATTGTTGATGATATTGTCTCTTTACACTCAGATTTATATCGCAAAATCAACGATCTATTCTTATAAAGAAACGATCGTGTCTTTCCTTCCTTTTTCCAAACAATAACATTTTTCCTTCCTTTTCCACTTACGCCATCAACCCGCCTACATGAAGGTACGGTAAAATTCAAGTGTACATCTATATTTTATCTGTTTAGTTTTTTTTTCTTAGTTTTAATGATTTTTCATTAGTTTTGTGTATTATATGATTTTTCATTAGTTTTATGTATCATATGATTTTCATTAATTTTATGTATTATATGATTTTCATTTGTTTTGTGTATTATATAAATTTCATTAGTTTTGTGTATTATATGATTTTTCATTAGTTTTATGTATTATATGATTTTTCATTAGTTTTATGTATCATATGATTTTCATTAATTTTATGTATTATATGATTTTCATTTGTTTTGTGTATTATATAAATTTCATTACTTTTGTGTATTATATGATTTTTCATTAGTTTTATGTATTATATGATTTTTCATTAGTTTTATGTATCATATGATTTTCATTAATTTTATGTATTATATGATTTTCATTTGTTTTGTGTATTATATAAATTTCATTAGTTTTGTGTATTATATGATTGTCATTAGTTTTATGTATTATATGATTTTTCATTAGTTTTATGTATCATATGATTTTCATTAATTTTATGTATTATATGATTTTCATTTGTTTTGTGTATTATATAAATTTCATTAGTTTTGTGTATTATATGATTTTTCATTAGTTTTATGTATTATATGATTTTTCATTAGTTTTATGTATCATATGATTTTCATTAATTTTATGTATTATATGATTTTCATTTGTTTTGTGTATTATATAAATTTCATTAGTTTTGTGTATTATATGATTTTTCATTAGTTTTATGTATTATATGATTTTTCATTAGTATTTGTGTATATGATTTTCATTAGTTTTGTGTATTATATGGTTTTTCATTAGTTTTATATATTATATGATTTTTCATTAGTTTATGAATTATATGATTTTCATTAATTTTGTTTATTATATGATCTTTCATTAGTTTTATGTATAAACATGGGCGCAAAGTACTGTTGTTAAAGTTTAAATAAGAAATAATCTTGGGACCAGGAACGGATTAATCCATTTTACATTGATTTCTATTGGAAAAATATCTTCGGTTTATGAGCATTTCGGGTTACGAACTGGCTACAGGAACGAATTAAATTCGTGAACCGAGGTTCCACTGTAATAATGATTTGTTGATACAAACCCGACTGGAATTGGAACTCGGCTCTCGTCTTTTCAATATCGACTCGTTATCTGTTACACCGACAGCACATCCAAACTTACGATACCTGGTTTTCCCAAGCGGTCGCCCATTTAAGTAATGAACATGCTCGAGGTTCCTTACCTTCGATGCTCGTACGAGAACTGGCGTTTCAAGGTGGATAGGTATGTATGTATGTAAATAGATAAGAGTAAAGAAAGATATTGAATCCGAAAAGATGGAAAGTAGATGTGTTTGGGTCAATATTGTTTTGCCCTTTGAAGATTGTTCAATTTACATTTCGAAATAAGATTTATTATATTTGGGAATTGGAAGAGTAATTACTTTATGCGATAATCAGAAATGTATTGCGTTTGGAATAAAACATGTGTGTAGTTCGCCTCCAGTCCAAATGTCAGTGTATTAACACAATTTTATTTGTTTCCTATTACTACTTCTCGATTGCAAATGACTCTTGGGCTCAAAATTAGGCAAGCTCTACGTGATCAATATCTTTTATGATGTCAGCGCCGTGGAATCACCAATATTAATGCATCTGGAGATGTATTCTTGAGAGAAAATGTCGGGCTGGAATGCGTGAATAAGAAGTTGTTGGTTGTGTGGTCGTCATGGAATAGCGTTGAATCTTTTTAAAGAACGATGAAAAAAAAGAACTAAAAAAAGGTTTAAATTCGAAACATTCATTAGTAATCACGTTTGTATAAAATATAATTATCATTAATACAGAATAGGTTTAAAATGATATATTGCCCAACATTAACACATGCACATATATAAACAGACAGATATATAGATAGGTAGATAGATATTGTTTTTGCCTATATTTCTGAGATGAGGTATTATGTACACTATTTACATTGTTTGGACTATCATCCTCATCTTTGTTGCTATATTTATCACAACGTTTCGGCCATTGTACACTCCGGCTTTCTTTAGGTGGTTGGAATGTCAAACTGAACACTCCAAGTTCTCCACTGCCTTAAACATAGAAAGGAATACAATATAGGAACCAGTATTAAGGGGTGCCAGAAAAAAGGCAATGATAACAATAAAAATTGCAATATGAGCTCTGGTAAAAAAAAATGCAATGATAACAGCAAAAATTACAATATGAGCACTTGTAAAAAAATAGTTGCTGAAGACATTAGGTTTATAATACCCAGAAATTCATACACAGATGTCCTCAGGGACACATGGCTTAGTGGATAAAGGCGTTAGTTAGATCCAGTGATAGGTGTGAGTGGAGAACTTGGAGAGGTGAATTAACAGGAGATAACTGATAACTGACACCCATTAGACATGGCGCGTCTAGAACAGCGAGCGAAAAAAAGGATTCATTCCAACCATCTGAAGAAGTCCGGAGCGTACAACGGTCAAAACGGGATAAATATGGTGACAAAGATGAGGATGATAGTCCGAACAATGTAGATATTGTTTAATTTACTTAAACTGTATATCAATCTTTTCTAGGTTATTTACTGCCGATTTCTGCGTTTTTCTTTAACATAGTCCATCCAATACAAGACCCAAGGTAGAGGGTTACTGAGCGTGATTGTTGTAAGGGAGGGGGTAGGTGGAATTAAGAAATGTATATTATGAGGAACTGTAGGTTGATTCTAGACTTTTCCAAAGTAACAGTCTTCTAAGGAAGAAGCTGTCTGGGTGAAACTTAGTCCTTGCTAAAAGGGATGATTTTCCACCATGAACATGGTCCTAGCTTTGAAGGTCTGATCTGTTGGGTCTAAGAAACTTTGAAAATTTACCATAGTAATAGTGATATAATAATGCGAGGCTAGCAAAGTTTCGTCTTTGGGAAAGAGTTTGTTGGATGGGGAAGAAATAGGTCCATTCTGCAAGAGCGTCGGAAAAGGTAGAAAAAGGGTCGGGTTTGCACGAAAGTAAAAAGGTGGATATAGGTGCAGTTTGCAGGAAAGATAAATATGAATGTGGTTTGCACGAAGGTCAGTTAGGTAGATATCGGCCTGGTTTATAGATATAGGTCCAGTTGCACTCGTGTCAAAAAAGGTAGAAATAGGCGCGGTTTGCTCGTTAGTCGAAAAGACAGACAGGTGCGGTTTGCACAAGAGTCAAAAAAGTTAGAAATGTGTCCGGTTTGCACGAAAGTCAAAAAGACATACATGCATCGAATTAGCACTGGTATAAAAAAAAAACCCAGGAATAGATGTTATTTAATCTAAAGTATTAGGTTGGTGCAAAAATAATTTCGTTTTCTAACATATGTTACTATGTGAGAAAACGAAATTATTTTTGCACCAACCTAATAAAAACAAAACAAAAAACAAACAAAAAAACAAACAAAAAAATCCCAGATAGACTTAGATTGCACGAGAATCATAAAGGCAGACACAGGTCTATTTTGGAGGAATGTCGAAAAGGTAAAAATAGGGCCGGTTAACACGAAAATATAAAAGGCAGGAATATATGTGGAAAACCGGTAGCCTCTTGTTTGTGTGAGCGTGTGTGTGTTGGGGGGGGTTACAGCTATGCGTATTCTTGACCTCAAACAACAGGGCGAATACTTTTGTATTAATCTTTTCTTTTTAATAGGGATGATTTGAATTTGATGATTTATCGTTTTCTTCTTTCTTTCAAAATCGTTATATTTCTTTTGATTCCCATTATCGAAGAATTTCCCAGTCTTTCCTCGTATTCCGCAAAGAAAGTTGCAAAAAGAATTTCATCGTTTTACCATTGTTTGCCCCCAAAGAGAGGCAAAGAGAGAGAAGAAAAAATAATTGAATTCTTAAATCTCAGTCTCATCTGGTACTTTGGGAATATGCCAATGCCTAATAGAAACAGAAAGAATCGAAGAGAAACGCGATTATGAAATTAGTTTTGTCAGCTGCTATGAGTTTGTCATATATACGGCTTGAAGATTGCGTTTAAGCATAAAACAGAGTCTACCCAGTTCGTATTGACGTCAGTGTTCACCCTAATGGGGCTGCGAATATTCCCAGTTTGAATTCCCCCATTATGTGCATTATTAAATCCATTATATAGTAAAACATAAATACACGGATTGAACAGAATAGATGAAAGAAACGAATGACAACATGCATGGTTCAGAAAGAGATTTTTTTTATGTCATTAAGAATGTTACTAAATTGTTCCACAAAGAGAAAGTAACATATGTATAAAATATGCAGTTTGAATAGTGGCCAAGAAAGTGTAGATCTAAATTGTAAAAATTCCCGAAGGGAAAACGAGCTGGTGGTGAGCTCTATGTGTGATGTGAGAACCTATGGCAGAAGAAATAGCAACTGGTGTTTATCGCTCAGTCAACTAACGTCACTCACCGGACGTCACGTGGTTCTCGTGATTACGTCTCAAACAAAGGGAGATAATGGCCTTTTGAAAACTTAGGACTCTTAGATTTAAAAACGAGCTATCCCGGATAGTGTGTACTTTTGCTTATAAATATAACCCCCCTCTCTCTCTTTCTACATACACACACGCACACACACACACACATATATATATATCCAATTCATCAGACCTAGAAATTTGAATTTGAATTGAATTTGTAGGTCTGATGAATCGGATCGCGATTACGATTCCAATGTAATAAATTAGAACCGTGGAATATCAGTATTTAAGCCTTTTTAATTATTCTTAATTTGTCCTAGACTCTTGGGAATATATATATATATATATATATATATATATATATATATATATATATATATATATATATATTGGCCACTAATATTATCTATCTATCTATCTATCTATCTAAGTGGAAATGTTATGTCAACACCAAACACTCAGGCTTGACGGTTTCGTTTAGCATGAAACAAACTGTCGCGTCTTGGTGTTGACTTATATTTACATATGTTCTGATACTGAGCCCTTTAACCTATAAATATAGCATACCTTAAAACTACATATATATATATATATATATATATATATATATATATATATATATATATATATATATATATATATGTATTATTTCTAATTTAATTTGTTTTAACGTTATTTTTTATGGATACTGATATTCGTGTAGGACCTCTTTTGTTTTAAACAGTAGTTTTATCCAACTACATCTACCGATTCTGAATATTCGAGAAATCTTGTCAAAAAATATGTCACCGGACGATGCATATATTTGCGACATGATTTTGGGGTTGACATATGTTTGTGATTGCATCTAATGATAAAATAATGCTTGCATGTATGTAAGCTTGAATACTTGCATGACTATATATTTTTCTCTCAATCGATATTTAATAATGTCAAACATTCTACAATTCACTCCCACCTGAGTGAGAACGCCAGAAATACATCCACCCGTACGAGAGCAATTTCGGTTTGGTAAATTGATTACGAATAAAGAACGCTTTTCATGAATAAATGCCCAGAGATATTAATCGAAAATTGAACTTTCTCAACTCTCTTTTACTGGTACCTATGCCTATTGATCTTTACTCTTCATCAGTCTCTTTATGCCTTGTCTAGGCTAGAAAATGCCAAATTTATCGGTGATTTAACGACATACTGACCTATGTCGATATTCGTTTTGTACGTTTTTATCAACTAACAACAAACTCTCTTTTCACTAAATAAAATGGCCGTCTGGAATAGTCGTGCCGGTGGAAGTTTTCAACAAGAGTTTAAGCTTACGAAAACCGGAAGAAAATAATCGTAACGCGGAGAATATGATTTGAAATATAATAAACGTGCCGTACTCAAATAAATATTGTGCAGATTAGGAAACTAAAAGTAATAATTGAATCGTGCTTGTTTGAAGTAAGTATGTCGTTATAATCTTTTATTATTTATTAATAAATAATTTCTAAAATTCAAAATGAGAAGCTGTAATGTTATTGGACTTGACCTGGCATCTCGGCTTCAGTCAGTTTCGCACTGCCGTAACGTACATTCATATGCCTTTTCTATAAATAAGTTCATGGCAATTGTTCCGATAAATTTCGACTATGTTATCTAGACTTTATGAATTTAAAATTAAGACTACTAGATTAGCGGCACAGATTAGAGTGTTGTTTCACAGTTAAAATGGCTAGATGTAACCGTAAGTTCTATGCTAACGGTGTGTTCTATCGCACTTCTTGCTTGAGGAAATCTCTTTGCCCTCCCATCAAATTTGATCTTTTAAAATTTAAATGTGAAGTTAATCGTTATACCCTGTCTTTTTTAATTATTGTTCCTTTATTGTTCTATCTGCTTAATAGTGTTTTGTTCTCATATTTTCTTACACTCAGTAACCCCTATGCGTCTTAGTGGCTTTATTGCCTTGCATTTTGTCGAAGGATCATATGGGAAATTTGTAGTCTAAAACAATAATTTGACTCGGCTAACCAGACGATCCCTCTGTAGCTAAATGGTATAGCACGTCATACTATATGACGGTTCCGTATAGGACACAGTTTCGATTTCCGTCGGAGGTTGCATATTTTCTATTAAATTTCTCGGTAAATTTCGGCCGGTAAATGTAGTTCATTGTGTTTATTATAAACAGTGCATTTACTTAAATATTTGTGTATAAAAAAATAACGTATAAACAAATATATATATATATATATATATATATATATATATATATATATATATATTACTAATAAGTATACATTTTTCCTCACCAGTATTTTGTATGTGTATGTAAATGTGAATGTC
Organism: Acanthosepion lycidas; assembly: GCA_963932145.1. Lineage (NCBI taxonomy): Eukaryota > Metazoa > Mollusca > Cephalopoda > Sepiida > Sepiidae > Acanthosepion > Acanthosepion lycidas. The sequence goes on along the minus strand of OZ010585.1, from coordinate 29,287,531 downwards.
TATACTATATTTGTATATGTGGATATTTCATTGATTTTTGTGGGTCAGTCATTCAGTTATGTGCCATGCATGACACATACTTAGGCAATCGTGTTTCTTTCGATACATGACTGACGAGGCAATTTTTTTCCCGCAGTAGGTTGCCATTTCTTTCTGCGGTAGCCCAGTTTCCATCCAAGGCTATAGTAACCCAGTATATCCTCCTATTTATGCCTAGCTGGTGGGAGGGAGAAGTGGATTCATACCTTTCCCAAGGGTATTAGCACGTAAATGAATTTGATGGATTCGACTGGAATTCGAACTCGGCTCTCCGATTATTCAATCCGAGCCATTATTCAATCGCACATCCTTTTTTTGTGAATACATTTGTATTATATCTGAAACTATATACTGGATGTGTATATTTGTACTTAATTAATATTTATATGTTAGTATTTGAATGTATGTAAGTGGATATACATTCTTTTTCATTCACAAATAAATGGACTGCTGCACTATCATAACAATACAGTATAATATCTGTCTATATTTCTGAAATGAGGTATTATGTACACTATTTACATTATTCCTCAAGGACACATGGCACAGTGGATAAAGGGGTTGGTTAGATCTAGTGATAGGACCCAAAGTGTGTGAGTTCAATACCCGGTTGAGCCATAGTTGCTGAAGACATTAGGTTTATAATATCCACAAATTCATACACAGATGTCCCCAGGGACACATGGCTTAGTGGATAAAGGCGTTAGTTAGATCCAGTGATAGGACCCAAAGAGTGTGTGTGGAGAACTTGGACAGGGGAATTAACAGGAGATAACTGACATCCATTAAAAATATGGCACGTGGAACTAGAACAGTCTACCCCAGTGAGCGAAATAAAGGGTTCAGTTCGATATTTCAACCACCTGAAGAAGGCCGGAGTGTACAAATATAAATATAGCGACAAAGATGAGGCCCATAGACCGAATAATCTAAATAGTGAGTATAATATCAATATTTAAATTTTACAATGGCCAGTTTTCAATCAGTAGGAATGTATGGCACATGAAGCTCAGAGTGATGCTCGCGGTGAGGAAAAAACTGTATATTTTAGCTCTGTTATAATACATTGAGTACTATTTTATTAGCATCAGCACTCAATGTGTGATATTTGACGGTTTGTTCAGGGTGCTGCACATGGCCCGGTCTGTAAAACATTTACGGTTTTTAGAAGCTGTTTAAATCAAGCTTCAGTTGTCCGTCTTTATGCAGGCTTCGTACTTTCTCTCATGAGTGAATTGTGAGTATTTCTTTTATTTACAATGATGTGTTTGTTTTTAGTAATAAATTCATTTTAGTCGTGGCTCCTTAATTAAACCCGTATCTACTTTTTTTTCAGTTTCACCATGTTGATTATTATTATTTGTTGGAACATCAATCTTTCTGAAGAAGTATTAGACGAAAACGGTCCCTTCAAAGAACGTGTTCTTCCATTTGCAAAACCATATTTAAATTCTTTGGTACACAATTTTTTGTTTAAATATATTTATTCAACCCCGGTATATAAAATGTGTTCGTGTCGGAATACAAATTTAACTGTGACAGCTGTCGGAAAATTAATACAGAATTTATCCATTTCAATGTTTCAGCCAGACGAAGAGCACGAGGCAGTAGTCAGGGTAAGGCGGAAGGTATTAGCCTTATAAAATTAAGCCCAGATATTAATCTTATGACATTAAACTTGAGTTATATGAAGAATGAAGTGTTAATTTGAAACTAAGAGATGAACGAAAAGGTTGTTTTTTTTTTAATTATATAGATAAGGGTAAGTTTAAAATACAAATTCCTACTTAAAATACTCTTCCAAAGACAAATTATATTTAAAAATATGATATATTTAAATAAATTAAAAATGAGTTATATTTAGATAATCTATATTAAAATTAAGTAAAATTATATTTAAAAATATTATTTAATATAAAAACAATGAGTTATATTAAAGAATAGAAATATTTAAAAATAAAAATATAAGATAAAATAAATTATACATTACAAAAAAATTGACTTTAAAGATAAGTCAAATCAAAAATACGTTATATTTAAAAAATATAAAATTATACTTAAAAAATACATAAAGATATAAAGTTATATTTAAAAATCCTGAAATTCATAGATAAAGAGGTGGAAATAATAAAAGGAAAGCGAGTTCTTAGACAGGCGACAGTTATAAGATAGAAATAATTAATATGATGTAAAAATGAAAATATATAAATTAGAATTAGTTATACGTTTGACATTTTAAGAGAAATATCTTAGCTAATAAAGTAAAATTTATATTATGGAAATTTGAATTTGTTTTTATGTCGACATTTTAAAACCAATTAATTCTTTTGATTCAATAGTTATCTTTTATTATTTTATTTTATTATTCTATTTTTCTTCTAATATATATATATATATATATATATATATATATTTGTCCTCTCATTTGTTAAGTTACTTCGGTTATAACCCCTTGTATCTTAGTGGCTTTATCGCCTTGCTTAGGATGAATGAAATGATTCCAAAAAATGGTCAAGCTATACTTAGAAATTATTCTTGTCGTGGCTTTGCGAACGAACATATACTAAAGAAGAATGGTAAAATTTTAGCCGAAGTTTAGACAAATGTCTAATTATTGGATGCAGATTTACTTTTACATTCACAGTCCTTTTTCGTGGTTTGCATCAAGAGTTAGGTTCCCTGGAAACCTTAATATTGTCAGTTTACCCTGTCGACAGCTCCTGTTACTTTGCCCCACTATTTTTAGGAAGTCATTGAATCCCGTCTATAGCCTACCTGTGTTATGCTGTTTGATGGGCACTTTAATGAACAGTAGAATCTTTGGTTGAATTCTTTTAAAACTGGTAAATAAATAATTCTGATGCCCATTAATATTGATGCAAATGTCATGCTGCTGTTAGATATCTCAAGATTCGGTACCCTAAAGGAGGGTAGACAACACGATAGAATCTTAGCGCTAAACTAGATTGTGCTAAAATTTCTGAGTCCAATCCACTGCCTAAAATCTCAAGAAATAACCAAACACTGGATTTTGGGGGTTGGGCATCTTGGACGGGCTGAGAAAATTTAGCACCGATTCAGGAAGTTTAGTTGATCGTTAAGTCAATTCCGTGAGTTCTATCACCACTGGAGCCCACGCTACTGAATCATTGTGGCAATTACTACTATTTTAATGCAAAGCGACTCTACTACATCTGAAAAGAAGCGTATATATATCAGGAGCGATTAAACCGTGGTTCGCGAGCCACACGCGGCCCTGTCGTTTAATATGCGGTTCGTGTAAATATGTTGGCTCAAATCGTTTTTTCCTCACAGTCAATGTAAAATGTGAATATGAAAAATTTCAAGCTTTATAATTATATACTGAATATAAATTGAGACCAGATTAGATTAAAACAAAAATCTAATGTTTCATGGATAGCAGAAAAATTTCAGAATTTAAATCCTATTTTCATGTCTTGAATCTCTTAAACATCTTGAATTTGCTCATCATCACTTGATTTTATGAAGCGAAATGTTCCGCAAAGATTGAGTGCTATTTTCCGATTGTCTACTTCATTCAATATATATATACACCTACACACACACACATACACACACACACATATATATATATATATATATATATACAGACATAACATCTCTCACTCTATACACACACACACACACATATATATACGCGCATATACATACATACATATATATATATATATATATATATATATATATATATATATATATATATATATATCAGTTGATTTATAATATATATATATATATGTGTGTGTGTGTATGTATATGTATATAGCGGTTAGGATTGAGGAATCGGGGAGCCGAGTTCGAATTCCAATCGAATCCATTATATTCACTTACATACTAATAAATGCTCTTGGGGAAGGTATGGTTCCTCTTCTCCACCTCCCCCGTCCAGTTATGGATAAATAGTAGGATAAACTGGGTTCTATAGCCTTGGGTGGCAACCGATCAAGGAGAAATACAATTCTGAATTCAAAACCTACGGAGGGTTCTTTGGGGACCATTTCTCTGTCTTCGACTCTTGCACAAAGTGTTATTGGTTTTACACAAAGGCTTCACCACTATAATCACATCATATGTGCAGGTTCTGGCTGTCGGTCCCTATGTACTTAGCGGCTTGACCCATATACGTCGTAAAACGACCTGAGAGCCCAGCATATATATATATATATATATATATATATATATATATATATATATATATATATATATATATAGATAGATAGATAGATACACACGAAGTGATGAATGGTTTCAGATCTGACTTTTATTAAATTCTGATATTTGCGTATTTGGCAAGGGTTTTATGAAGCGGAATGAGCCAAAACTTTTCAACACAACGTCGTGTGTGTGTATGTGCGTGTTTGCATGAGAGGGCGTATGTGTGCGCGTGTGTGCGTGTGCAAATGTAAACTTAGATTCACAGAAATAAAGAGCAAGAAAGGGAATAAACAATTGCACCGCTATGTGTGTGCGTGCGTGTGTGTTCGTGTGTGTGTGTGTGTGTGTGTGTGTGTGTGTGTGAGTGTGTGTGAGTGTGTGTGTGTGCGTGTTCGTGTGTGTGTGTATGTGTGTGCGTGCGTGTGTGTGTGTGTGTGCGTGTGTGTGTGTGTATGTGAGTGTGGAAATCAATAATGCATGATGACTGATAACTTTGATCTTTACACGGTTTATACTTACGGACAAACTATCTCCAACGCACGCACGCACGCACGCAAGCACGCACATATATATTTAGTGAGTGAGAGTAAGATAGATAGATAGATAGATAGATAGATAGAGAGATAGAGAGAGAGGGAGAGGGAGAGAGGGTGTGTGTTTCCCTTAAAACATGTTCTATTAAGCAGAACGGAGTGTCAGTTAAGTTTGGGCTGAGTCCTTTGATGCCAGATTTGCGTTCCAAGATGAACGCATAAATATATTATAAGTACACACAGATACTATCTTTATATATATATATATATATATATATATATATATATATATATATATATATATATATATATATATATATATATGAATTAACTGATTTAAACATATGGTTTCATCGCTACACAGAAATTACAAATTCAATTATATTAAATTAAAAGCATTAGTTCTGTTTCATCTTCAAGCAAATATTAGTGAATTTGAAGTTTTTGTTTTTGAAATATGGTAATTCATGTGTAGCGATGAAACCATATTTTTAAATCAGTTAATTTATAATATTTATGCACTGTAAAATTACATTGAGCACTGCTTTTTAAAAATAAAAATATCAATAAGAACACCGGATTATATATCTCACTGTTCTTCTATTTTTTACTATAATATATATATATATATATATATATATATATATATATATATATATATATATATATATATAGAGAGAGAGAGAGAGAGAGAGAGAGAGAGAGAGTTGGCACGGTGGAGTAATGGATAGAGACTTGGATTGAAGAATCGGAGAGCCGAGTTTAAATTCCAGTCGAATCCAATACATTCACTTACGTGCTAATGTCCTTGGGAAAGGTACGAATTCTCTTCTTCTCCCTCTAGCTGTGGGTAAATAACAGGACAGACTGGGTTCTATAGCCTTGGATGGCACCTGGTCGAGGAGAAAGACAACTCTGAATTCAAAATTTGGACGGACGCTTTGTGGCACGTATTGCACAAAGTCTCTGTATTCGGCCCTTCAAAATGTGTGGATGGTCCTGCACGAAACATTCACCACTATAATCAAATCTCATGTGCTGTTGTTGGGCTGTCAGTTTCCTAGGAACTGATCTGCTTGACGTCATACATCGAATTCGATGAAAATTTTGCATCTCACTTTTAATCCCCTCGCCCTCTCAGTCTGTCTAACTCTCTTCGAATATTTTTCAGAGTGTGCGTGTGTTGCAAGATGGACGCATAAATATATTATCTATCTATCTATCTATCTATCTATCTATCTATCTATCTATCTATCTATCTATCTATCTATGCACGCACACATGCATACATATAAGCCTATGCAAAAACACAAACGGCTATACATAAATACATATGCATATCAATAATACATCCACATAAGTATATATTGATAATAAAAATTAATAGTAAAATTAATAATTAAGATAAAGAAAATAAAATTATTCCATAATTTAAGAAAACCACATAAAGGATCAAATATAAACACTGTGAATGCATGTATACATAGTGGTTAATATTACACAAAACATCCAATACTTCAAGTATAAAATTCTCCAAAATAAATTTAATTCTGGAATTTTGAAATGGTTCTTATGTCTACACTTGAAGACAGGTTCACTTCGTTGGTTCAATAATTCATTAGTGTTTAATTATTATAATTTTGCTTTAATGCAAAGATTGCATCTATCCCTGAAGTTGCTGGGTGTCCGAGATTGAAATATGATCCTTCATTTTATTTATGGGCCAGAGCAAAGATTTTACAATCACCGGCATTCTTTCACTAATGCGTCTTTGAGACACCAAATGACACTACCCAACCATTACTGGAATCTCAAAGATGGAGGAAGCCTCCATCTTTGAGATTCCAGTAATGGTTGGGTAGTGTCATTTGGTGTCTCAAAGACGCATTAGTGAAAGAATGCCGGTGATTGTAAAATCTTTGCTTCCAGCATCCAGCTGATATCCCTATGTATACTTTTTTCTTGTTTATATTTTCGTTTGGGAAAAAAAAACAACAAACTATTAGTATTGGTGTTTTTACCGGATGTATATTTTCTTTTTTTGTAAATGCTGTAAGTCTTAGTGGAGTTTTTTCTTCATAGGAACTGGCAAGCGTCGAGGAGTTGTTCAGTCTCTTTTAAACAGTATATATATTTTGAAGTCTGCCAATGCCCGTGAAAAGTTCTGGAAATTCTTTTCTATATTAGTGGTCTTCAATTTTTATAGAATTCACACTCTTCAGTAGGTTAGGAGCTTTTATTACTGATGTCCCCAACATTTCAATAACAAAAAAAAAAAAAAAAATCTTGTTTAGACTTTGCTTTTAGAGATTCTAATGAAGCCTCCACATGACCGATAATATTTATCTGGTAGCGACCGGGACGATATAGTTGTTTATTTCATTTTTTTTTTTAATAAATGGAGTTTTTTCTTTTGAAATAACTACTGGTAGCTACCGTTACATCTGCTCCAGTGTCCAATTTGAAATGAATTACTTTACGATATTGCTTTGAAGTAACTTTAACCTGCCAGATTCTTCCGTGACCGCGTTAATTCTATTGTAATTACTAATAGACTCAAAGACATAGTGTGGTTCTTCTTTCCTCATTTCTCGAATTTTAAACCTGCCAGTACACATTTTTGCATAAAGTTCTTTTCTTGAACACTTTCGGCAAAATGCATTTTTGGCTAGACTGTCATTTTGAGTGTGAGATGGAATATTGCCAGAGCGTATACATTTATTTGTATTTGAGGCTTCTTTTTATATTTCTTGGGTATTGTTCTAACGTTTGCTTCTGCTACATTTGTACCTAAAGAAATGTTTTGAGTTTGTTCCTTGGAAGTTTCCTAGGCCCATTCTATGTCTGTACATTTTCTAGGGTAAGTCTTTTATCCTTTAAAATCTTTTCCCTGATTGAATCATCTTTAACGCCTGCAACTATTTGGTCTCGAATTAGCCTTACATTTCCCCCAAACCTGCAGCCTTTTGCTAACTGCAGGAGCGCAGCGACATGTGCCTCTATACTCTCTGACGCTTCCTGCCTTCGAATATGAAATTTGTAAGCTTCGTACGCTTCATGCGTTTCTCCAACAAAAGAATTCTTCGAATTTCGTTATTACTACTTCCAAATTTTCTTTCTCTTCTTCATTATCGAATTTCAAACCCCTTCCCCGTAAATGTCGTATGCGTCTTCTGTTATTGACAAAAGGACAGATGTTTGCTATGTACTATCAAGTTCTTTGTTGAGTCTAGTGGCTTTTGAATCATTTTGAAAATTTTGAATAAACCTTTTCCAGTTAGTTACCAAATTCTCTAATGAAACCATTTTTTTGCGGGGAGGTTCGGCATTTTCCGTAAATTGTCTTTGGTTATTGTGTCATTTGTCGTCAATTGGACTAAATAATTTTTAAACAAAGAAAACATTTTTTTTTTACTTTTATAAACTTTTTGTAGTTTAAACACAAATATTTTTTTATTTTGAAAAAAAAAAATATAATTTCTTTTTTTAGTCCACTTGTATATTCAAATAACTTTTTTTTTCTTTCGGACACTATTTGGAATATATTCGCGTATCGTGCGACGTTTGAAGACCTAATTTGAAAGCTAATTTGACTACAGTAAATGGATATATAATTTGGACAACGGCGTAGCAATAGATACGTTAATTTTATATCACGTGTATGACGCAACTTCCTTAAAATTAGCTTCAAAATTATATCTTCAAAACTCGTACGATACGCGAGTATATACGGTATGTTCTTCCTGGCACCATGTGGCGTAATTTAAGTGTATTTAATCACAGGAGTGGGGAAGGGAAGAAAAGGAGATGAAACCTTTGACGCCCAAACTAGTCACGACGTAGAATTTAACTTATCCCTTGTCATTGATGCTCCGATTTTAAAACCAAGGCAGATATTATTTCATGACAAGGGAGATAACTGCGGATTACTCCACAGTAGGAAATATATTGTCTTCTACTCTTTTGGATTGAAGGAATTAGTATTTAACTCAGTAGAATGTGACGTCATCTCTAAGGATCAAACAGTAAAGCATGTAAAGCACATTTATATGTGCCTTCTGTACTCTTCTAATGAATGGTTCAAATTATTCAAAGTTGGAATAGAGTGGGAAGTCTTTAGACAGGAGATAAAACAATAAAAAAAACACGGTTTTAGGAAGATAACGATTAAAGTTGCATTTAAATTTTTGCAGTGTGTAGGCAGCAAGGAATTGGTAGGGAAGCAAGAGAGTTGCACAGGTGAAAAAAAAAACAATCAGAAAAAAATTTTCGATTACATCTACGTATGAAACAGAAAACGATGAGACATTGTAGCCAAGGCTAATAGTACGCCTAAATTCCAGCAGTCGACTTACCAAAGAGAAGAGAACATTACAACAACTGCCTTGAAAATATTAAATAGAAAAGACAGAGCGAATCCACGTGACGGAGGTGGGAAAGAGACGTGGGGAAAGTTGAGATGCTAGTTCTGGACCGATAACATTACATACTGTTCTTTAGATGAGAATCTCTTGATATATAGCAGGAACACGAGACCAGGTATTGCAGCAATATCCAATACACAGATAAATGGTAGATTTATAAATGTGCAAGATGGATTCTGACGAGGAAAATTATCTGGCATAACACTGTAAACCATCAATTGTATATATGTAATTAATTTTCATCTTCTCCATCACGCAGGAACACATTAATTCGCAGCTTCATATAATATATATTTATATTTATATAAAAATATATAGATAATCATGTGCAATAAATATATAATTATATATACGTATATTTTTATACAGAAATATACATTTACTGCCGTAGAAAACGTGTCTAATTAATTTTCTTCAAACTAATTTTCGTTCGTGAAAAACTCACTTTGTATTTGAAAAAAAAAAAATGAGGCGTTATTTTTATTTATTTTAAAATTGCATTTTATTTTTGCGCAGTTATATATTTTCAATGAGTTATCCGAGCAGAATATTAAATTGAAAATGCCTTTGGTACCATATGTAATCTTTAATCGTGTTTTTGAATTGATTGTGATCGAGTTTGTATTTCAGGTTTGATCTCCGAACAGGGAAATTTTACTCTTGAAGCATTTTTGCGCTTTTGTTTCAGGAAATAATTCAAGAGTGTTTTGGGAATAAACGTTTTCTTTTTTAATTTTCAGGTTTTTATATTCGTATTATAAAAGAAACCGCTGAATTCACTTCTTACTTAAACTTATCTTACTTTTCCTTTTGCCTTGCTCCACCAGAAATGACAATTTTAAATTCTCCAAAAAAAAAAAAAAAAAAAATGTATGCCTTTTTTTTCTGTGTGTTTTTTTTTTTAATATTTTTCAGAATCGACTCCTCTGTTTACCGGAATACAGTTTATTTTGCAAACTACATCATTCCAAACTTCTAAAGAAATCATCATTTCCTCAAAGCTTAAAATCCTAGTCTTAAATCCGGGAAAGAAGGCTGGGTTGCAATAAAATGGTAGGTTGGAAAATACATTCAAAATGAATTTTAAAAACGAAAATTGGAAGAGAGAACGTTTGAATAACCAGATAAGTTAAAAAACAAAGAGTAAGATTTAAATTCTGAAAGTGACTGTATGAAATATGACTTTAATTGAAGAAATATACCCCAATAGACTGTGTTAATATTCAGCATAAGACCACCATTAACTGAAAATAGTCTGACATTGTTTTTTTTTTAACTGACAGAGTGGATACTTCGTGTTAATAGTTTATAGATAATACAATAAAGAAAATCGGCAATTAATCAAAATATTAAATCAAACCCGTCGAGTTGTAATAATTAAAACAAATCATTTATTTCATTTAAAACTTTTGAATCCATTGCTAGCTGCTTATAAAGTTGGTTCACTGTGTCGTGTGATACATTTTTTCTCTCTATAATCTATCTGACATATCTATAAGTCTACTATTCGTTCATGCTTAGAATATTACTGCCACATGATTCGGTGCCCCTCCTCTTTACCTTGAGCTCTTTGTAAAAATTAAAAAAACATATTATCGGTCCTAATCTGGCGGCTCGGCTTCAGTCACTTTCTCACCGCGGTAATCTTGTCTTTCTACGTCTTTTCTATAAATAATTTTTATGATAATTTTTCGAATGGGTTCTTCGTCATGGTACCAAGACTTCATGAATTTAAGGGCAGTACTAGACTGGCGTCGAGATCTCATCAATTTAAAGTTGAGCTGGCTAGATGTAACCGTAATTTCTATGCTAACAGCTTTTTTATCGCACTTCTCGCTTGTGGAAATCACTTACGGCTCTTAATCAACTTTAATCTGCAAAAATTTGGATGCAATGTAAATCGCTATCTACTGACCTCCTGATTACTCTTCCCTCTTCTCGCTCATTATTAAGGTTTCTGTTTCTAATTCTTCCAAACACTGTAGCCTCTTGTGTCTTAGTAGCTTTACTATCTTGCATGGGGTGCCAAAGATTAAAAAAAAACAACTTATAAAGTAAGCATTTAATGCGCTTCTAGAAACATTTTCAAACAATGTTTTCATTTAATATAAAAAAAAGTTATCTGTTCGTCTTAAGGTCCTCGACAAAATCCAGAGACGGATATGCAATGTGGCTGTCCCTGACCTGGCATCTCGTTTACAGTCGCTCTCTCACATACGTGCCGTCGCCTCTATCTGTCTTTTCTACAAATACTTTCACGGTAACTGCTCCGACGAACTACTTTCGCTGGTTCCCAAACTGCTCAATTTAAATGTGCCACATATATAGTATGATAGTATATATATATATATATATATATATATATATATATATATATATATATATATATTATGATAAATTAGAGAAATGCTTTTATGGCGCGTTTCATCCGTTAGGATTTTATCGTGCTTGGTTTTGGCGATGTTGCTACTACAATACATGCGTAAGAAATGAGAGACACTGTTAGTTTCAAAATTTTGAAAGAATATTTTGGAAATAATATTTTTTATTCTTAATCAAATCTGCCTGTATTCTTTTCCTTTTCCTCTCCATTGCCTTTGTCCCTGACTATCCCATATTGTAACAACAGAAAAGAATACAGATCAATTTGGCTAGATTGAAAGAATATTCTTTCAAAAATGTTGAAACTATCAGCGTATCTCGGTTCGCGCACATGTGTAGACATGGTAATATCAATCAAACATAGTCCCATGAACTCCTAACGGATGAAACGCGTCATAATTATTTTTTTCTAATTTGTCATGTTATTTTTCTAAATACTTTTTTTTACTTTTTGTTGATATATATATAAGGTTGGTACAAAAATAATGACGTAATAATGTCTTTTTTTGACGTTAAAAATACGTCAAAAAACGACATTATTACGCCATTATTTTTGCACCAACCTGATATATATATATATATATATATATATATATATATGTGTGTGTGTGTGTGTGTTTTCTGTAATATATATTACTTTTTTCAAATTCCTACGAATATTTAAATTTCCTTTTACAGATGAATATTTTTAAAAGATTTAATTATCTGTTTTGTTTCGTATTCAGATTCTATTAGCGGAGAAGTTAAATAAGAAATTGTTTAATATCTGTCGAAACGAATTGCTGTAAATTTTAATATATTGCAAAAGCTTCTCGCATTTATTGGACAATTTTATAATTCTCCCGCCCAGCATCGGTTGTTTCCTTTTCGCTATCGTTGCACACGATATTATTCTCACCAAAGAACTCTCCTCTGAATGCCTGTATTTATTTTTCTTTGCTTGCATGTAACACACTAGACCAAAAATGCTGGAGTGATCCACTGATTACTCTTGTCATATTTCTGGTCCGCTTCGGAGGTGTCCCCTCTCGTCTGCAAATCTTAGGTTTTTTCATGTTATTTCCATTAACCTACAGTGGGCTATGATAAGTTTATAGCCACCCTTAATTACCGTATCTTCTTTTTTTTCAGACAATACCGTGTTAGTATCAAGCTACTCTGAACTATGAACAAGAGTCGACATATATCTTGCAATGAAAGTTCGTGGAAGTAAGGAAATTAGTGAATTTCAACAAGGGCAAATAATAGGAAGGCATCAGTGCGACAAGTCAAATAGAGAAGTTGCTAGTTTTTTCCAGCTTAATCATCAAACGGTTCATAATATTATCAAGAAATTTAACGAAGAAGGCCATTGTCGGGTGTAGTAATTAATGAAAGAAAGTGAAGCAAGGAAGACTGTGTAATCTGCTAAGAGTTTTTTGTGAATGGGTGGATATAAAAGGGTCATAAGGGTAGTAAAATGACAAAAGTTACTTAGAGTAAAAGACAGGAAGTTGTGGAGAGCCATTATAACAAAGTCCTGAAGGGACATGACATAGAAAATGTATAGAATAGAATGGACAAACTCAAAGATCTTGAACAAAAACGGAGATCAGTTCAGCAAAAATGGATATAAATAATCGAATCAAAATCGTAGTAAGTTTAATATCCATAAATAAAGTGGATTCCTTTCAAAGTTATTCATCCTTTTTTTAAAGTGTTTTACCCCAAGCAAGTCGGGAAGCCACTAGCACGCAAGGGGTTACAGAGAGTTGCAGTGAGAATAAAGAAGAGTGATAGAGGAAAGAATGAAGAGAAGGATAGGAAATAGATCAAGGCATCTGGAGACGTCGATTGATATTACATTTGAATAGTTGGAGATTTTAGCTATCAGAGAAACAAAAAAAGGGGAGGGAGTTCCACAGGTGATAAGTGCGAGACAAGAAGCTATTGGAGTAGAAGAGATGGCTACATTTAATAGTTTCGACAGTGAAAGGGTGGGCTCGAGATACCAGACTAGTTGAACGCTTTAATACATGAAGTCTGGGAACCAGCGAAAGCAGCTCATCGGAGCAGTTACCGTGGAAGTATCTGTGAAAAAGACTGGAGGAAGCGACGGCACGCCTGTGAGAGAGCGACTGCGGACGAGATGCCAGATCAGGGCCAATTACAATGATTAATCTTCTGAATAATTCTTGGGAAAAGAATTCATGCTCTTTGTAGATAAAATTAAAGATTTTTGTATTCAATACTCAGATGGTGAGCTTCGACGTTGTATTCAGTACCTGCGGAGGAGTAAATGGCAGGGGTTCAATAAAAACTAGAATATGCCTCTCAGTAGAGTTTACCAATGAAAAAGAAATAAGCTGTGAATGAACATTTCTAGATTTCCAGTCGGCTATAAGGTTTTAGTCACCCTTGATTACAGCAATTTTGGCTTGTGTAATAATGTCTCTTTTTTATACTGTATTAGTATCAAGCTACCCTCATCTATGAACGATAGTTGACTTATATTTTGCAATGAAAGTTCATGGAAGTAAGGAAATTAGTGAATTTCAATGATGGCAAATAATAGGATGGTATCAGTGTGGCAAGTCAAATAGAGAAATTGATAGATTTTTCCAGGTTAATCATCAAACGTTTAATAATATTGCCAAGAAATCTAATGAAGAAGGCCATTGTCATGTGGAACAACGTTCAAGAAGACCAAGCTTCGTATCTGAGCGAACGAAAAGGGCGCTGAAGAGGGAAGTCAACGGAAACCGTCGTCAGAGCGTCAAAGATGTCGCCATCAGCATGGAAATGTCGCCATATGCGGTGAGAAAGACTCTGAAAGAAGTAGGATATCAAAGAAGAGTTGCAAGAAAGAAGCCCTTAATTTCAGAGGTTAACAGGAACCTTCATATGGACTCGGCGAGAGAGTTCGAGAGTAAGGATTATGATTTTTGTCAATCTGTAATTTGCTCAGATGAAAGTAAATTCTGCCAATATTCTAATTCGAGATAGGTTCATGTTTGGAGAAATCATAAGGAGACTTGGAACACTGGATGTCTGCAGGCGACCATGAAACATGGAGGGATTGGTATAATGGTGTGGGACACTGTTTGGTTTGGAGGGAAATCTGAGCTAATTCATGTTGACGAGCGATTGAATGGTCCAAAATACTGTATTAGAGAAAGGACTACTCCCACCATTTAAAACCAATCAGATTGACAAGAATGTCTACCTTTTTCAAGAAGATGAAGCGCCATGTCATACGAGAAAAGTAGCAAAGGCCTGAAAGGAATCGCAAGGAATCAAGTCACTGCCATGGGTAGCGCCAAATCCTGACATGAATCCAATAGATCACGTTTGGGATCACCTTACCCAAAAACTTCGAGAACGGGCAACAAAAATCACATCAGTAGCAACCCTTAAAGAAACATTGCTAAAGGAGTGGCGAAATATGGATCAGACGATTGATGATAACTTGATCAAATCCATGAAAAATGGAATACAAGCACTGAAAGTAGGAAATGGAGGACCTACTCCATACTAGTTCCAAATACTGTTTGTTTATGTTGAGTAGGGATTACGTAATTAAATTTTGAAATTGGTTGTAGTTTATTTCTTCTGGCTAAAACTTGTCTTAAGATACTTTACTAATCTCTGTTTAGGGAAACATGGAAGAAAGAAGCGTATCACGAGACCAAGTTTGGAAAGATTTATTCACCAAAAGGTTTAAAGAAAGCCTCCTTCCTCCAATAGTTGGATGTATTGGTGCTAGATGGCAACCAAGAATATATACCATGATTGTTTTTTGTTTTTTTTTATATATATTGGCGACTTTCTTTCGGCGAGATCGACTCCTTTCACAACGTCTCAACGTCATGTTCTCGTTGCAATGCAGCGAAGGTTTGGAATCAATGATTTTTTTCTTTTAGATGAACCGAACCTGACGAGTTTCATCAACCCGATTTCTGCTTAAGTAAATCCGCGTTCAATGTCGACCAAGTGCAGACACTCAGCTCGATGTTAAATTACTTCCACTTTATAGAACTTACTTTAATTAATTATCTGCAAATAAATAAGTGAAAAGGGAGAATAAAGGGATATTACTCTTTAATTATCAACATTCCAGTCGCTTTAAAAATTCTGTTTTACTTTTAGGAATTCATAATCAGCTGTATTTAATTAATAAACAATTATTTAACACATATGCTTACAATTTAGAAAACCAATGTAATAAAATGCGCAAATTTTCAGGCGACGAATAGATTTATAAAATTAGTAATTTTTGCATGCAGTATTAATATGAGTAAAATAATGATGGCATTATTTTGCGAAAATTGAATATATATATATATATATATGAAAATAATTGTCGAACTTTGTCCATTTCATAATGTGTGACGTCATATGTTTACATTTCGATACGCATCGAGCAGATAGGAAAGTATAAAAGAGAATCATGGAAAATTGTGGTTTTAAAACAGTAAAATCGAATTTGTTAACCGAAGCGCTACTCTAGCTAAGTCGTTAAAAGCGCGTCAAGCTATATGATTAGTTCCGTATAGGATACAGGTTCGATTCCTGTCGGAAGAGCAATATTTTCTATGGCAATTTCTCGGACATTCAGGCCGGTAAATGTTGTAAATACTGTTTATTAAAAACAGTGCATTTACTTGAATATTTTTGTCTGTAAAAAACATATATAAAAAAATGTCTTTTATATTTATTTATTTTTATATCTCTCTCTCTCTCTCTCGCTCTCTCTCTATCTATATATATATATATATATATATATATATATATATATATATATATATATATATATATATATATATCTATATCTATATAAAGTAATAAAGAGATAGTAATTAAAAAAAACAACGGAATCATTATTTTATGCAGCAATTAGTCATTCATAATCCTTTACTTTTTTCCATCATTCTGTGTTTATGTCATTATCGTTTCAAGTATCCTAATAAACATGGTCTAAGTCTCCTTTAATTTAAATGTTGTATGCAATTATATGAGAATAATGCCAGTTTTATTTCTGTGAAATTCTCCGCGGACCGCCACCGCGCAATCAATCTTTATCTGTCCGACTTATTTCCTGCATTTTCATTTCTTTCCAACTTTTCTTCCATTCATATTACATTGACATTACTATTTAGTGACTATAACCATTTACTCGCACACACACAGGCACAGCGTATGTATATATATATATATATATATATATTCAAACAACAATAAATAAAATACAGTTATAAACCTTATCATCCATAATTAGCACACAAATAAGATAACATCAAGCCAGGTAAAAAAGAAACTGCTAACTACTAAAAAAAAAAAAAAAGCAATGCACCTATAATTTGAGAAGAAAAAAACTTTCGAAAACCCCAGACTATTCTGGAATATTAACCTGATTTTAAGTCGATTTCGACCCCGGAAACAACTTTGCTATATTATCTTTTGATATAAAGCTGAAGTATATAAGAAAAAAAGAAAAGAAAAGAATTAAAGAAAGAGTATAAGTATTAGGTTGGTGCAAAAATAATGTCGTTTTTCTTTTGAAGTTGAACGTCAAAAAACAACATTATTTTTGCACCAACCTAATACATTATGAAAAGAAGAAATAACCATGACATCCTACAGATGGGAACATACGCACACGAACAGGCGTACATACACACACACACGCATGAACACGCATGAGCACGCGTGTGCGCGCGCACACACACACACACACATATACAAAAAAGAAAAAATAGCGCGTAAATTATCTTTTGTTTTAAATTTAATGTGAAAATAACGAAAACGAAAAGTTGTCAGACATTTGCTGATATCTCCTGACAAGTGGAGTGAACATTTACGCAAAGGCTCATCTATGAAACTCTGGAGTAAAAAGCAAAAAAAGGTGCTAAATATAACATCACACTCTTTTAAGTGACAAATGTTATATTTGTATTAATCCTAGATATAAAGCTTACAGTAACCCAAATACAAAAGTTAAATGAGGTTATGTCTTATGGAAAGAAGAAAAGTTTGAGAGAAACGAAAATCATGACGATAAGTAGGAAAGATCACGATTTGACTTTAGGGAGGTTAACACGGGAGAAAATATTTAAAAAAAAAAACGGGTATTAATTTAGAGTAAGTATTTTTTTCGATCTGAAAATTATATATATATATACATATATATATATATATACACGTTTCATTAAATAATATAGACAGCTGCTGTCTATTTATTTTATGAACATTTTTTTCGTAACTTCTGATAAGTTTAATAACATTATCGTTGAACGAAGAAAGAAATTCACAATAGTGATCCATATTTTTTTTTATTACAATCTAAGCTTTCGGCTTACATAAGCCATTATCAAAGATGTCAATTACAACATATTAAACAATATACGGACAAGACAGTGATGATAGTCTGTCAATGTTGACATAGATGATTTCTAAGCAACGATAAACACGCGCATATAAGACGCTAGAAGCGAAAATCGCAACGCATCTCATGACGTCACACATGACTACACGGGAGTGAATTGTAGAAGTATGAAATATGGAAAGCCAGTGGTATAAACCAATGGCTTCTGTTACCAATTATAGACATTTAAGAATATTTGTTGAGATGCCATAATTGATTTTGTTCAGCTTAGGTTTCAACTGTTTGATGTATACTTCTTCAAGGATTTTTAGTTTTTGTCTATTGTTTTCATGTCGAAGTATAATTGTGTTTTCGACAAGTTTTTTGCGGAATTGTGTGTGCGGGCATCCATGTTTTAAATGCCTAAAAATGTTAGAGTTTTCATTCAAATATAGTGTCAAGCGTCGTGTATATATATATATATATATATATATATATATATATATATATATATATATATATATATATACATACACACACACACACATATATATATATATATATATATATATATATATATATATATATATACATATATGTCATCGATTAAATCGGAGAAATATTCTAATCTATTAATTGTATTTACCGGCCTGAATATTCTAGAAATCTTGTAGAAAATATGCGTCTTCCGACAGGAATCGCACTTGTCAGGCCAAATGACGTTTCCATGTGGGATATGAATACTATTTAATTAAAAACTGCCCATTTACTCTAATTAGTTGTATCCATAAAAATAACGTATAAGCAGAATATATATATATATATATATATGTATGTGTGCGCGTGTATGTTTATATAAACGAAGATATGTCAGTAAAGCCACATCCGCATACATAGTAGAATTTTGATCTGACTTGTTCATCGTATAATGATCAATCTATATGATTATTATCCAATATTTTGCAGTTAAGTGATTTACAGAAAGAACATTATTTTGAATAAACTAATATTTCTCATGTAAAATGATTTTTTTTAATCACTAAGCAACGGTCCTCTGTATATAGATATTTTTCTGCATATATATATATATATATATATATATATATATATATGTATATCATAAGTTATGCCATTTGGCTGCTTGTAAATATTTTTATGGTTTATCATCTGACTATACATGAGGTTCATAAAGGTTTTTTTTTAACGATACTGACATATCGAGCTATGCAATATTGATTTTCATGAATATTAGTTTGTGGATTCTTGACATCGTATAGCCGTCTTGATATCTTTTTAAGTTATTCAGATAAAATAATAAATCACATCAGAGTGATTGAAAGGAGATGAAAGCCAGGAATATTTTTAAAAGTCTTCGACTTATAACAATCTTCTGCTTCCTTTTTTTTTTTTTGTTCTTTTTCAAAAAACAATTCACCACGAGCAAGGGCTTACTGGCAGTGAAAGAGAATGAGTAGGCTTTAGAAGGAACCGGAAACTTAACCCTAAACTGGAAACAAAGGATAAACATTTTCTTCTGATCAAAAGAATGGGAAGGATTGAGAACCTATCTACTCCTTTGTCTGAAAAGCCAACTTTATAAAAAAGGAAATTTGTCAAGTGACAGCCTGTCACTTCATTGCTGTCCGTTCATATTGTCCTCTATACTTTGGGATTCGTAGATGGGTAGGAGAGTTGTTTGAATATCGGTTCTGTTTTCATTTCTAGACGTAGAATTTGCTTTCGTCTATTGCATAATTGTGAACGTGCAGCGGGTCTTTTCCAGTTTTTGGAGCACACAACGTGAGCATGGCATTGGTCCAAAACGTCAAAGCTTAGTGAGTGTTTTATGTTTTCAATGTTTCCTTTGTTAACTTGCGCGCTATAGCACAATATTATTCTACCATCTTTGACATTTTCCAGCCAAAGTCTTTTTTTTTATAGGTCGAAAAAAGTCATTTTGAAACTACGGTGGAATACAAAGGTTTCATTCAGACACACTGGTTCGATAAAAGAGAAACGGAAAAGACCTCAAGAGTTTTTCAGAAAATATTTTATTTGTTTCACTATTGAATATTGCAATATTGAGATATTGGGAATGTCTGGGTTGTTGACTGGTAAAAAAAAAGCCAATAACAAACAAACTATGAATCAATAACCAAAAGTTTATACCCAAACATAATCTTCACGCATCTATATATATATTTCTGCATGGTCATATATGTGCGTACTCTTTCTATCTATCTTTATGTATGATGGTAGCCAGCTCCTTGTCGAGTATGACTATTGCAAGACATCATTGCAAAACTCGGTTATGCCTTAAATGGATATAGCTCTTTAAACTGGACATACTCTTGAAAATCTGAATATTTTGATATCTTATACACACGCGCACATATAAAATTCTATTCTATTGTGTTAAAATTTATTATTTTATTTTATGGTCTTTGTGGGCTAGAAAACAAGTTACCGTATTTCAAACCAAATGCTTTACATTAGATTGTAACCCATGAATGAATGCTCCATATGAAATATGTTTATTCATGGATTTCCCTCTAATGTAAAGCATTTGACCCAATATAAAGAAAAGTTGATTAGAAATTGTGACTGTCATTTTTTGTCTTTTACATTCAACAATATCAATGTTATGACCATTGCAATACATCATTGAGAGATTCAGTTGTTCCTTGAATGGATATGACTTTTTAAAATTGACACACTCTTAAAACTTTGAATGTTTTCATGTCTTACAGACGCATACACACATATAACACTATTCTGTCAGTGAAATTGGCATTATTTCCTCAACAATTGCAATCATTTTCTTTGTAATTTACTGTGTAATATTCTGATTCGTTGCTGATAATTGTATGAAATATATTGCTCTGTTCATTATAAGAATATTAAGCTCTATGTGAGAATCAGTTTTAATATTTAATATTTTATATTGTGTTAATAAGATTCACTTGGATTATATACCAGAGGATTTATATATATATATATATATATATATATATATATATATATATATATATTATAAATGAATTGACTTAAAATATGGTTTTTTCCCTACACAGTTCTAATCATGTTTCAAAAATGGAAGCTAAAAGCCCCAAATTTAATTTTGTAATTAAATTAAAGACATCAGTTCCATTTCATCCTCAAGCGAATTTTGGAATAACTTTAAAGTTACTCCAAAATTCGCTTGAGGATGAAATGGAACTAATGTCTTTAATTGGTTCGCCAATTTTGTTCGCGGAATAATGTTTTCTCGCACACACATATAGACGTATGCACGTTTTTCAATATTTTCCACCTTATTCTTGGTGTAATATTTCTCTCTTTTAGTTGCCATATGTATGAGGATAGTGTAGTGCTGTTTGAGTATTTTCTGTCGCAGAATGAGAGGTCGTGGTTATGTTTTCTTTCCTTGAATGGTCTCTCAGTGGCACCGATGTAATACATTGTGCTGTTGTTTGCATTTACCTTGGCTTTGTATATTATATTCGTTTGTTGGCAGTTCCCTTGGAGTTGATATTATTTCTGTAGTTGCATCGAAGTTCCGTGATTGCGTTATTGCAGGTTGTTACTATTTTGCCGTGTTATATTTTTCGACTCTTCTGTAATCACGTGGTCCATTCGTAAGAAGGTTTCAAAAATTGACTGCCAATTTTCTCATTTATGTTATTTTTATTTAGTTAAAATAATTTATACGCTTTTTATTGGCTATTTTTTCTGCCAGTTGGCTGATTTCGTCTCTCTCTCTCTCTCTCTCTATATATATATATATATATATATATAGAGAGAGAGAGAGAGAGAGGGCTAGAGAGATAAAGAAAGTGAATGAAAACTAGATATGTTTGAAATAATTATGTCAGACATTAAGACTAGCATTTGAAGTTACATCAAAGCAACAGACATTGAAGTAGAAATATCTTTAATGAGTTTCTTCTTTATTTGTTTCTTTTTAGATGTCACTGAGTGACGTTCACTCTGTACATTTAATTGGCTACCCTATTTAAAGATCGTTGTAATATTATGCCGGCAAATATAACCATAGAGTTACAGACAGATATATCATTAAAGTTTGCGAAATTTGTAATCAAGACGATTAGTAGAATCTCTCTCTATATAAAAATGAATTAAAGGGGATTTGAATAATCATAATTAATTCATCGAGTCTAGAATGGAGCGTTGGTATGAGTAGACTCAGATGAGTCACATGTCGGAATTTGTGAAGAGCTGACGCTCTATCGAGTCTAGCTTGTTACCTCTGCGTCAGCAAGACCCATTCGTCTAGTGGGTATGACTGTTCTGTACGTTTGTTTGGGAGAGCAGTAATTCTGTTAAGAAAGGTGAAATAGGGAAAAGGTCTGGGCGTAGATTAATATTTGGGTAATATTCAATGGCGGCACTCTCGAGGACTTTCCTTTAGAGTGAGTTATTTTCTTTTTTTATGAGCGTAGCACATTTACACAAACGTACAGAACAATATCAAGAAATGAAAAGAAAATCGTTGAATCCGTCAACACAGCAATAAAAACAATATCCTCGCACGTGACAGTAATTGACGTAATTTTTAGTTAATAGTATGAAAATAGCATTCTCTAAATTCTTCCAGTTGCTAAGGACATTTTGTTTTGTTATTACTAGTTACTTTTTTTAATAAATACATTTTGTTTTTTGTCTTGAAAATGTCCACTTCGGACGAAACATGTCGGCAACTATTACGGTTTTCCTATTGTATTCACACACACACACACACACACACACACACACACACACACACACACGACAGTTGGTAATGAAATAAGATTCGCCAGTAACGCATAGAAGTAGTTAACTGCTAGAAGTGAGTCAAGTGAATTCCACAATGAATCTCTAATAACAGGATATTTACCAACCGGCTCACGTGGTCAGATATGCCACAGAGCCGATTTTAATGTGTCTATCAGAGCCCGTAGCCTCGGTCAAAAATTTCCCGTAGACCTCGTATAAAACGGGTCGGGTAGCTGTTTCCCGAGACGAGACTTTGACCTGTGACATAGCCTCCTCTGGGCATCCTCTCTGCCCGGAAGGCAGAGATTTTGACCAGCACAGCTGGAGACGAACATCCAAATGCAAGATATCTACTAACCGCCCTAAGCGGTCAGATACGGCACAACGTCGAATTTAATGTGGGGTAAGCTTGGCCAAAAATTCCCCGTAGACCCCCTGTTTCCCGAGACAAGATTCTGCCCTTCGACATATGCAGTGGTATAAGGCACCCCATGAAATTGTTAACAATTTTCTTATTACAGCACAAATTCCTCTGAAAATTTGTATGTTGTACCGAGATCTGATTGGTATTAGTATAAATATTCGATTTTATAACAACTTACCACCAAAAAAAATAAGTTATTAATAAAACTTCATTTTTGAGGATGGAAATAACTATAAGACAGTTTTGAAAATTTGCATATCTGGTTTACTTCAGGATGGCAAGGGAAAAATAAGTGCATGCGAAGACTATAAAAAAGACTCTTATCATGATTTTAAGCCACGAAAGTCCTATTTAAATGTTTCATAATTGAGTACAGTTACTGCAAAATGCCTACGAACTCCCTTCTTAATGAAAATGAAAAAGGGCAAATCTCTACTGATAAACTGGAAGGAAAATCTATAAGTTTCATTGCAATAGAACTGTCGAGGTCCCAAACAGTTATGAGAAATTATCTAAACTACTCTGAATCGTAGGGCACCAGAAAACATCCAGGTTGTCCACCTAAAATTACAAAAGCAGCCAGACGTCAACTTTTTCGAGAAGCTTCTAAAAGACAATCAAGCTCAAGAGATCTGCAAAAATCTCAGAATTTATCCATTACTCCAAGAAGAGTTCGTCAACTGCTCCATGAATCGCCAAATCTCGTGTAGCGAAACAGGAAGACAGTTCCTTCTTTAACTGCTAAAGCACAAGAAGATGCACGTAGATTGGGTAAAGAAAAAAGTAACATGGACAAAGGAGAAATAGGGAATCTGTGTTTTTTTTTATGAAAAAACTTTAAATTGGATGGTCCCGACGGCTACCAGTGTTACTGGCATGATATAAGAAAGGAGAAGCAACTGTTTTCAAAAAGACCATTTGGAAGAGGATCTGTTATGGTTTGGGGATCTTTTTCTGCGCCTGGAAAGGCTGATTTAGTAGTGATGGAAGGAAAACAAAACTCTGTTCGATATATCAATGTGTTAGAAAAAGTCTTGTCCCATATATGAATCGTCTAGACACCAATAATACCATTTTTCAATAGGACAACGCAGCCATACACACTTCTAAGCTCACGAAAGACTGGTTTAAAACAAAAAAAAATATTGAAGTTTTGGACTGGCTAAGTCTCCAGATTTAAACCCAATAGAAAATTTGTGGGGAATTTTGTCAAGAAGAGTATACAAAAATAAACGTCAATTTGAAGATAAAGAAAACTTTAAAATCTTGCATTAAACAGTATTAGAATGGAATGCCATCTGGAATTGTCAGACATATTGATTCAGTGCAAAACCGATGTTTTGATGTATTACAATTGAAAGGGAATTGTTAATAATTTTCTTATTACTGCACAAATTCATCTGAACCTTATCGCTTCTAATCTGTCGGCTCGGTTTCAGTCATATTCCTACCGATGTAAGGTTACCTCGCTGTGACTTTTCTATAAATACTTTCAAGGTAATTGCTATTTGTCATGGTACCTACACCTTTTGAATTTAATCGTCGAAATCTCATCAATTTACAATTGAGTTGCTTAGATGTAACCGAAAATTCTATGCTGTTTCTTTTCTCGCGCTTCTCGCTTTGTAACTCGCTTCCGACTCCATGCTTTCCAGCCAATTTTAATCTGTCACAATTTAAATGCAATGTTAATCGCTATCTACTGTCCTCCTGATTCCTCTTTCCTCTTCCCCCTCATTGTTAATGTTTCTGTTCCTAATTCTTCCACCCCTTGTGTCTTAGTGGCTGTACTACCTTGCATGGGGTGATATCGATTAAAAGAAAACTGTGATGCTCTGGGAGTTGTGGGCAACGAAGATGTCATATCTCCTCACGTTTTGTCCTCAGGGGTTAAAGGTCAATGCTCTCGACTATATTGTGTGGACATTGATAGAGAGTGTCAGCAAAGGAAGACCGTATATCTAACAACAGGACTCTGTGCTGTCTCATGAGTTACAATCTCCACAATCACATCATCTCTAAATTAGGGCTAGTTTGTATGGGGTGTAGTCGAGAGGGAAGTAAATTAATGCCCTTATAACACTATAAATTCTGGAAAATCTTCCACAACTAGTCTTCTTCTTTAAGTATTATGTCCACTAAAGGTGTAGGTGATCATGGCTCCCCACAAATTCCCGTACCATTTAGCACTTAATAAACTTTGGCCTCCTCTTATTTCTCATAAGTCGTGTTCCGTAATTCATTTACCCAAGTTCATTAAGTATGTTATGCATTGCTTTCCTCTGTCTCTTTTACCATGTTTCCGTCCTGTGAGTATCAGATTTTCGAAGCCCTCCTTCCTCATTATATGCGTCAGAAACCTCAACTGTTTCTTTCTGATGTTAAGTATTAGTTCCCTTTTTGTTTCCATTTTCTCCAAAACTTCGTCGTTGTTCACATGTTTGGGTCACGGTATCCTCAGCATCCTTCTGTAGAATCACATTTCTTTTGCTTCTCTTCGTCTTTGATGAGACAGTGCAGCAATCACTGACATAGACGACGATAGATATCACATAGTAGTTTAGTACTTTTTCCCTTGTTTCTAGCGAAATTTTTCTCTTTCTTATTACTCTGCTTAGCTTTTGGAATGTTTCCTTGGCTATCCCAATACGCCCTTCGAATCTCAGTGTCACACTTTTCAACCTCTGTGAAAACGAGCCCGGATATTTAAATTTCCACTCTTGTTTAATTTTGGTACCTCTGCTTTGCTATTCGCATGTTGGGCTCATAATTTTGCTAGCAACCATGCTTTCTGTCTTTTTGCAGGAAATATTTAATCCTTTCTTCTCTCTTTCCCCCACTACTTTCTGTAGGTGTTTTTGTAGGTTTCTTTCTGTGTCTGTTATCAACACTGTATCATCTCCATACATTATGTTGTTCTATGTCCAAAATGAAGACAATCTGAATGACGCAAGTCAACGTTTCAAATCTTGTATTGAAGCAATCACCGGTGCTCACGGCGGATTCATTTAGATCCGTCAAAAAGAGTCTTAAGATTATTCATATGAATTTATTCTAAAAAAAAAAGCTCTTCCTTCATGACATGCGTCTTTTACTAAATTCATGCGAATGTCCTCAAAGAAAGGAACAACCCTGAAGAATGTCAAGAAGTCCATATTAACATTAACAGTAATAAAATAATAATGGATCGAGGTACAGAAAATACCGTGCTCATCAAATATAAGTAAACGTGGCTTACGTATTTTGTATTTATTTATAACTAAATATTCAGCGCTTAATTTTCATAATAAATACTGACACTGAAGACACCGTCTCCTGTTCGATCTCTGAAGTTAAGCAACGCTGATCCTGCTTGGATGAGTGACCGTTTTGGAACTCAGAGCTAATATCACCATCATTATATATATATATATATATATATATATATATATATATATATATATATATATATATATATATATATATATATATGTGTATATATATATATATATATATATATATATATGTGTATATATATATATATATATATATGTATATATATATATATATATATATATATATATATATATATATATATATATAGTGGAACACACCTATTCTATAGTTAATAGACTCTCCGACCTATAATAAGTAAGAGTAACGAGTCGGGCAGTGGGTTGGAGTCGGACGACCGTTAGTCGGATACTAAAAGTATCAGGGACCACAACTAGATTACTCTGCGTTATACCTATTATATCAAGTTTCTAACGTTTTGTACGTCGAACCTATTTTAGGACCGACTTAGTACAAATACAAGCCTCCACTGTGAAATCACCCCATAACAATATATATGTACTCATATCATTATATCTATATATAAAGTTGTAGTCTCTGTCTGTCTGTTTGTTATCAACTCCTCGTAGGATTTTGGAGATAGAGATGTCATAATCATATATATTCTGAAACTATATCACCCAGTGTATTTGGATAAGTATATTTCATTTTGATCAAGGGGGTTTTCAGGGGGCACACACTCCCACTGATTTTTTTCTCTTTGATATAAATTAAATTTAAATTTGAACAAAGGAATTACTCCTACCCAAAATATAGAATGAGAAAGCCAGATAACTGAGGTTACATCGGCAAGATCATTTTGATTAAAGGGAGTCACCGGAGGGCACAACTCCCACTGAACTTTTTTCCCCCTTTGATTTAAATTAAATTTAAAAAATCAAAATGTGACAATATGTACGTCAAGTTGAGCAAGAAATCACTAATCGGTGGGTAGTGCGTTCTTACATTACATATTTGTTGCGACAATTCAACTGCCATATCAATGTTGAAATTTCCTTATCAATTAATTCAATCAAGTATTGCATGAAATACATAAAAAAGGAGTCAGATCAAACTTTTTTTCACACTCCCCATGACAGTTTTTTCCTATTTGATTTAAATTAAATTTAAATTTGAACACGGGAACGAGACCTATCCAAATTATAGAAAGAGAAAACCAGAAGATGAAGCAAGATCATTGAGTAATATTGAAATGCATCAATTTTCTCCGAAAATTATGACAATGATTGAAAATCAATCATCATTTTCTGACAAAAAATGTGTGGCACTCAACAATATGCGATTAATTTGGCTAGTATATATATATATATATATATATATATATATATATATATATATATATATATATACCCAAGTATATGATTGGTGTATATGGAATGAATTCCAATAACCAACAATTACTATTCTTAAAAGAGTGCTCAATACAAAGTAGAGCAGATATAATTATTTATTTTTAAAGAAAAAAAAAAAAAATTTATAACATAAATATGTTATAAAATCACTACAAAAATAGCCATTTTGTTTCAACACCCTCGGTGTCTTATCAAGTGATGACGTTGAATGTAAAATAAATGGTTTTAAAAGTTTCAAATTAATTAACAATCCTTCGCAAGGGGAAAACGTTGTTACAAAGGCTGGATGGACCAATCAGAACATAAGTACAGGAAAATTCAAAAAGCTCGATAACGAAGTCATGTTATAATATCTATTCAGATGTTTAGTATTAAAAAATAATTTATTCCAACGAATAATTACTAAATTATATGATAAAATTTAATATTAAAATTTAAAACTGCCAAATACAAAATCAAAATTTAACATTTATTCGCTATCAAGTTTACAACTATAAAATTACTGAGGAGAAAAGAAGAAATATATATGTTATTCAATTTATTTTTTCATTGAAGTTACTTTAGCTATATTTAATATCCGGTCTTTTTACAATGTATACATTTTAATCCTCATGGTGTGTAAATGGGGTCCTAAACTCACGCGTAAAACAAACGCAGTCAGATTCTAATACATAAGCACCAAGACATATACACACACAAAAAAGGGACAAGACAGAGAACATCTCCACGGTCTGTCATGAAAAAAAAGGGGGGGGGAATGGGAGAAGGGAAACCAACACACACGTACATACATACATAATTAAAAGTGGATGCACTTTCCATACACATAGATACATATAAATACATGCACACACATCCACAGACATTGGCCCAGACAGTAGGGGTATCCAAAACCGGATATTAAATATAGCTAAAGTAACTTCAATGAAAAGATAAATTGAATAACATATATATTTCTTCTTTTCTCCTCAGTAATTTTATAGTTGTAAACTTGATAGCGAATAAATGTTAAATTTTGATTTTGTAATTAGCAGTTTTAAATTTTAATATTAAATTTTATCATACAATTTAGTAATTATTCGTTGGAATAAATTATTTTTTAATACTAAACATCTGAATAGATATTATAACATGACTTCGTTATCGAGCTTTTTGAATTTTCCTGTACTTGTGTTCTGATTGGTCCATCTAGCCTTTGTAACAACGTTTTCCCCTTGCGTAGAATATTAATTAATTTGAAACTTTTAAAACCATTTATTTTACATTCAACGTCATCACTTGATAAGACACCGAGGGTATTGAAACAAAATGGCTATTTTTGTAGTGATTTTATAACATATTTGTGTTATAATTTTTTTTTCTTTAAAAATAAATAATTATATATATATATATATATATATATATATATATATATATATATATATATATATATATACTAAAAAAACAACAATGTTGGTGTAACTTTTTTCTTAGACAAGAAAAAACTCACGAACAAGTAAAAAAAACACAAAAAACAGTAATTTAAAACGAACCACAACGCCGTGATCTATCTATCTATCTATCTATCTATCTATCTATCTATCTATCTATCTCTATCTCAAATAAAAAGCACAACCATGGAGGAATTCCCCAAATATTTTGATAGAATATTTAGCAACATATATCAAGGGCGAAGAGTAACATCAGAACATACTGTCCATGACGAAGACCAATCGTCAAAGCGGAATGTGGCGAAATTGTGCATTACCCTCTACAACACCTTGTAAACTTATTCACCACATCATCTCTGAATGTGAATGAAGTAATTCATTATATATATATATATATAATTTTCAAAAAAAATAACCTTAGTGTTGTGGCTGCACGTTCCAAAAGTTTGTATCCGTTAACAATAACATATTTAAATGCTACCTGAATTTTACCAAAAACAAAATAATTTCCATGCTTGAAGATGAGTGAATTTACAGTTGAAAGTACTTGTGTATTAAAGAAAGAACTTATACAGCTTTTAGTTTTTAAAAACAAGGATCATAACATTCATCGAGTGATTTGTAGGTTAATGCACCTTTAAAATTTTGTTAGCGAAGGGATTTCGCCATTTTATATAATTAACTTTACTAATCTACTTTTTGTATGAATGATTCTGTACTTAGTGGAAAGCGCTCAATATCAGTGATAGAGCTAACATAATTAGTTGTATGGAATATATTAGCTCTATCGCTGATTGAGCTAAGCACTACGTATATAAAATAAAATATACCATACAACTGAATATTAGATGAATTATATTAAGAAACAGAAACTTTAAGGGTTCATGGCGATTGTAATTTATTTCCTTAGAATCGAAATTCGATTCTAATTCCTCAAATCAATATTTTCATACAAATTCCTATGAAAATGTTGATCTGTGGAATTAGAATCGAATTTCGATCCTAAGGAAATAAATTATAATCACCATGAACTTTTAAAGTTGTTTGTTACTTAATATAATTAATATTTGCTCTGTTTTTACATTGAGTTCTCTGAATTATATCCTCCCTGGAATTATCCATACGGATTACCAAACACATCTTTAGCTATATATATATATATATATATATATATATATATATATATATATATGTGTGTGTTCAATTTAAAAGAGGCCTCAATAGAAAAGTAAAGCAATAAACAAAGTATATATATATATATATATATATATATATATATATATATATATATATATATATATATATATATATAAAGGCAAATGAAGGAGGAGATGGGAAAAATCGTTACTAGAAAGAACGTTTTCAGTTATGCGTCTCATTTTCACACACACACATATAAATATATGCATACCAAAATAGATAGAGTGACACACTGACAGAGGCATACTATCTTCATCTCTAATAGATAATCTCTACTCTATTATAAGGTTATTTGCGCTGAATTAAATGTCGTGAACTCGCCTGTAATTCAATCTAATCTCGCCTAATTCTTGTTCCCAAAAAACTATGTGGTAAAACGATATATAAATTCTTTTTATATATCAGAACAATTTTAGAAAAATCTATGACAAAATGTAAAACGTGGGATATTTGACAAGAAAAACATAAAGAAAAAGAAGATAAATCAAATCGTGTTGATGATATACCCAAACATATAATAACACAAATAATAAAAAAAAAAAAAATCATTTTCAAATTTAATCGACCCACTCTCTTTAAGGCGCATGTGTAATCCCTTCATCGTAAATATCACTTTAGTCCGATGAAGACTTAAAGGAGGAAACGCGTCGATCGAAAAGGAAACATTTTACATTGTCATAGATTTTCCTACGTTAATGTAACTTCAAACAGTAACCGTCAACCTTAAATGAGTTTTGGGCTATGAATGAACATTTGTGCAAATAATCATACACACATGCATATATATATACATATATATATATATGTGTGTGTGTGTGTAAAATTTTATAAATGTTTCAACGAGATAAAAATGTATATTTTAAAAAAGTCAGAAACCGCAAAAGTTTTTGGTTATATTGTGGATTGTATTCTTCATATACACGTAATTTAAATCATTCTTAATACATACGCCCATGCACACACACAAACACACACGCACACACACACACACACACACACACACACACACACACACACATATATATATATATATATATAATTATGCTTCATTTATTGCTCTACTTTGGCATTGAGACCACTTTTAAATTGAATTTTACAAACGTCGGAATCGAATTCTTTTCGTTTTCATTTTACGTATATATATATATATATATATATATATATACCATATTTATTGTTCTACTTTTTCTATTGACCCCTCTTTTAAATTGAATGTTACGAGGATCAGAATTAAATTCTACTTGTTCTCATTTTACATGAAATTGTACATGTTCCTCTGAACTCCTTAGGCTTCAAATTTGCACATTTGCTTTTCTTTTCTTTATTACAACTTTAAAAAGCATATATATATATATATATATATATATATATATATATATATATATATATATATATATATATATGCTTTTTAAAGTTGTAATAACGAAAAGAAAAGCAAATGTGGAAATTTGAAGCCTACGGAGTTCAGAGAAACAAAAGTGAAGTCTTGTATTCGGCTTTCCGAATTCTGATTATTTCTTGTGATTACAGGAAGTGTTGAGAGGCGAAATGTGACATTATCAAGTCGATCTACCTTGACACAGGGAAGAAATCCAAACTTTTATTATCATCGGCAAGATTTTCCCTTGTAGATATCTATACATCTTACTGGAATTTACGTTCAGATGCCTTAGACATAAAGTCGTAAGCAATTGCTTATAAATGTATACACTCACACCCCGACACACACATATACATACACATTAATATGTGCCTGTCTATGAGGCCTGATAAAAATGTATCGACGCCCTTGCTATGGTAATGTATCTAAAGGTCGTGGAGTGGAACCGCTTGTCACAGATTGATTTTGAATTCCTTTACACCCACATACTGCCTTATAATGTTCTCTCTCACTTTTGTTTTTTAAAGTAGTACTTGTAAGGAAAGTGTGTAGAGTGTGGTCGTCTCACCACACCACATAAGTTCCATCAGTGACTATGGCTTGTGCAACAGTTTTTTGTCAAGTACAACATTCCCCAGTTCTGGCAACAACCATCTTCTCCAGGTCTCGACCCTTGTGAACTTTGCCTTTTTAAATATCAAATCCTACTTGAAAGGAACAAGTTTTCATGATGTCGAGGAGAATGCGACGGGTCAGCTCTCTATCCAAAAAATGTGCTTCGGAAATGCTTCCATCAATGGACACGACGCTGGCTAAAGTGTATGCATTGAGAAGGGTACTTCTTCGAATGAGATTAAGTACTGAATTGATATTGTGTTGTAGTTTTATTTTTATAGCACAAGTCTCGATGCTTTTTTCATCAGACCTCCTATTTTCATCTGTCCGAAACAGAAAACAGATTACGCAAAACACTTGTGCTTGCAACTTATGAATTAAATAAAGTATGTGGCTTCAGAAGGGGACTATTTCGAAGGAGATTAAGTGCTAGATTGATATGCGATGTAGTTTTTTTTTTATATAGCACCAATCCCGATACTTTTTGATCAGATCTCGGAAGATAGATGTAAAATTATTTTACTATAAAAATGACTTGCAAATTATAAGAGATAGATGTTAAAAATTATGTCTTTTTTTCTAATCATTAGATCTAAAGTGACAAAGTTTTCTTAGACTCGTTGTCGGATCGTAAATTTGGTTTTATTTTAAATGTGAGTTCAACGCCTGACTTACATCCAATGGGAATAAAAATGACAATAACTGGACAGTATTAAAAACGACAAGGGAAGACAACCAAAACAAAAACAGAAAAACGAAAACAATAAAAAGAAATTCCTCACAAGTAATTTCTGTCTAAATTTATCGGATGAGGAGCTCCTTTCAACTTATGTTTATCATCCTTGTTGTCAATATCATAAACTTTGGGCTGTTTGAAATAATATGTAAAATTCTTTATGAGTTTTTATTAAACACTTATGATCATATTCTAACTTTTATATACAGGATGCGATGGGTAAATTGTCACCATTTTCTATTTTTAATTTCACGCATGCGCGATATTTGTTTTTGATTTTTTTGTGTACACAGGACATTAGGGTCAGTTGGGAACAATCTGTGAGAAAAAGAGCACTATGACGCTATCCACTCCGCCAGAAATTTGAAAACGGCATGCTATACTGCTTGGCATTCCCACCGGAAACTTCAATATGAACATTTCAGTGTTTGAGTGTCAATTTGAAGACAGTACAGGAGGATTCGGAAAGAGTTGCATGAGTTTTAATGGTGATTACGAAGGTATTTAGAGTGATCACTAGTGATGGCGACGTTAGACCCCCATTCATCTTTCTACAGGGTCTCCGACTTCACACGGAGGCCTAAATCAAGTGCCTTCAGGAGGTAGTACGGCCCTTAGACAAGACGGTATCTGCTGCGAGAGCCTATATCTGGTATCAAAACTTGCACCATGCCACATAAGCAGGAGACCTCAGTCATGGCCATCAGACAATTTCTGCATCACATAACTCCCCAGTCAGAAATTTCCTTGATTATTATGTGTGAGCCACAGTTAAGCGAGGGACCCAAAAAGTTTTTTGTAAAACCAAAGATGAACTGAAGGGACGGATTATCGCAACATCCACCAACTTAAATGAGGAAACCGTTCAGAAGAGTTGCAGGAGATTCCAAAATCGCCTGCAGGCCATGGTTGTAGTCATCGGCGATTTTATTTACGCTTTGGAATTTCAAGATACTTTTGTCTAATTTTGGTAAATATATCTCTTAATATAAGATGTGTGTTATTTTCATTTTTTCGTAATTTAGATGGGAGTTTATTCATCACACACTGTATAAAGATATGTTTCAGTATTTGAAATATTAATTATGTTATTTTAAATGATATTAAATGTACTATTCAGAAAAAATATATAACTTTATGTATATGTATGCATTTATATATATATATATTTATGTTTATACATTCTTATATATATATATATATATATATATATATATATATATATATATATATATATATATATATATGTGTCACTAGTGATCACTATATATATTTATGCTTATACATTCCGAAATTTACCCTCCTCATTTAGAATTAGTTCTTGGGAATATTGTCTTGCGCTTCGTCCCAATTACACCAAATGCATACTTCCGAAGATGTGTTGGTCGCAAGAATTCTTAAGGAAAAATGTCTACAGTTCTTTTCAAGTCATCACACACACACACACACACACACACACATATATATATATATATATATATATGATTTGAAGAAGCACAAATAATCCGTAATCCACCTACTGCAGGGACAAAGGACTTAAGAAA
The DNA here is from genome assembly GCA_963932145.1 of Acanthosepion lycidas. NCBI lineage: Eukaryota > Metazoa > Mollusca > Cephalopoda > Sepiida > Sepiidae > Acanthosepion > Acanthosepion lycidas. Next base: position 29,252,822 of record OZ010585.1, on the reverse strand, counting down.
GTAGGTGAAAGCAAATGCAATGGTCTAAATGCAGAGTCGATTTCAAGATAATCCTCGTCATGGTCGGTGGACTGAATGTGCAAAACAAGTTGATGTAGATAAACCACTTCCCCATCAGTGGTTGCTTGGTTCTGGATCAAAAGCCTGAAATTTTATTCTTGCTCCACGGTCTCAATCCTTGTTAAGTATCAAGCAAACATAATGGGGAATTGTATTGAGTCCCAAAATACAGATTTTGTGATGAATAGCCATAAATATTTTTTATCAGGTTCCACGACATTAGCATTCACCGAGCAAAAAACCCAGCATGACAGGGAGGGGGATTATCTGCACTAAAAAGAAATCTGCTAATTTTATGGGAAAGAAACTGCAAGACATCGTTATAAATACTATCCCGATTCGGTTACAAACATAGAACTTTATGGACTTTATAATCCCCACAGACAGAACAATCAAAAGCTAATTATTCCGACATAGTGATCAATGACCACAAAAACAATGCTTTTCTTTTTTTATTGACATGACTCTTCCTGTTTGAAGATTGTAATGGAGTTTTGAAGATCTTAAAAAGAAATATAAAATGTCAGGATCTTGAGGTGGAAATCTAAAAAAGAAAAATAATGTGTCGCATGAAGCCATCAGTAATTTCAGTTGTTCACGGAACCTTGGGTTTAATTACAAAAAGTTTTGATAGACTCATTTAGGAATCCCCGATAAACCACGCTTTAAACAAATATAAATAAATTATCCTCGGAAGCACAGCTCACAACCCACAAAGGGCTTTAGATATGTGTACAATTTTGTGCGTCTTTAGCTTGTGTTATTTTATTTTATTTTTTACACAAATGTGAAATGGAGGAAAATATCATGGTGCAATTTCTGACCAGAAGCATCTGGAATAAAATGAGTATAGAGCAAAAATCAAAGGATATAATAATAATAATAATAATAATAATAATAATAATAATAATAATAATAATAAGAAGAAGAAGAAGAAGAAGAAGAAGAGGAGGAAGAAGAAGAAGAACGGGAAAGAGGTGGTAGAAGAAGATAATAATAATAATAATAATAATAATAATAATAATAATAAGAAGAAGAAGAAGAAGAAGAAGAAGAAGAGGAGGAGGAAGAAGAAGAAGAACGGGAAAGAGGTGGTAGAAGAAGATAATAATAATAATAATAATAATAATAATAATAATAATAATAATAATAAGAAGAAGAAGAAGAAGAAGAGGAAGAAGAAGAAGAACGGGAAAGAGGTGGTAGAAGAAGATAATAATAATAATAATAATAATAATAATAATAATAATAATAAGAAGAAGAAGAAGAGGAGGAAGAAGAAGAAGAACGGGAAAGAGGTGGTAGAAGAAGATAATAATAATAATAATAATAATAATAATAATAATAATAAGAAGAAGAAGAAGAAGAAGAAGAAGAAGAAGAGGAAGAAGAAGAAGAACGGGAAAGAGGTGGTAGAAGAAGATAATAATAATAATAATAATAATAATAATAATAATAAGAAGAAGAAGAAGAAGAAGAAGAAGAAGAAGCAAAAGAAGAACGGGATGGAGGGGGTAGAAGATAATAATAATAATAATAATAATAATAATAATAATAATAATAATAATATATGCACTGGAAAATACAAAAAAGATGTTCTAACGAGTACAGCCTACACCTTACGAAGGGCTTTATCTATGTAAAGTATGTCTGTAACTTTTTCGGAAAAGAAACTGCAAAAAATTGGTATGAACCCCATCCTAACCCGGTAAGGGAGATAGGACCTGTAACAATTTTATGGGACTACACAATACACACAGACAGAACAATCAAAGCTAATCGCCCAGACATCATGATTAGAGACATCAAAGACAATATATGCCTTCTTAATATCATGGCAGTCCCTGCAGACTGCAATGTATTTTTGAAAATCTTAAATAAAACTATCAAAATACAAGAACCTTAAAATCGAAATCTCAAAAATGTGGCACATGAGGACATCAATAATTCAAGTTGTAGTTGGAGCCCTCGGATTGACTGGAAAATATTCCAATAGATTGATTGAAGGGATTCCTGGTAGCCCATGTCTTAAAGAAATACAAAAAATTTTCTCACAAGTACAACTCACACTTTACGAAGGTTTTTTTTTCTATGTAAAATATGTGTGATATTTTTTTCCAAGCTGGTCAGTGGAAAATGTCATGATGCCATTTCTGTGTTTAGACTTCTTGTCGGGACCCCAAAGAAATGAGAATACACCGGAAATCAAAGGAGATATTAGTAATAATAATAATAATAATAATAATAATAATGATGACAAAAAATCGGTTTCCAAAAAATACAAAAACATTTCACTGGTTTAATACTGGATGATAAACCTTTGTGAGTAATGTACGCAATATTAATGACAGAGCATAAAGCGAATAAAGTTGTAAACAAATTAAAAATCTAACTCAAAACAAGCTTCACAGAGATAATCCACTCATCAGAAGATTAGATAGTTCAATTAAATTTATTAGCAGATCTTACAGATTGTGTGTGCGTCTGTACGTTTATATATTGGATCAGATTTCCTAGATTTTTCAACCGATTTTAACAAAACTTCACAGGACTACGTAAAATTACCTTGCGGTGGTTCTGAAAGCGCCAAAAATTGGAAAAACACAATTGTTTTTGCACGATATCAATTTGAAAACACGATTAAGAGGCATCACGAGAATGAAAGGGGGACAACTCATATCGAGTTATACTTATTATAAAACCCAGGTTGTTTGTGTCTGTGTATGTTCGTTTATATGTGGGATCGGACTTCCTACATTTTTCAACCGATTTTAACAAAACATCACTATTTTTTGGCAGGTAGTGTTTCTTATTGTCTTACACAGTTTTTTTCTTTATTTTTACATTTAGAATGCTTTAAAAATTCCATTTACAAGACAATTGTTTATAATAAAATTCTATTCAATCGGTAGACTCATAACGATTGAAAACAATGTTTTTGTTTGAGTTTGGGTTTGACCAATTCGTAACCCCCCCCCCCAAAAAAAAAAATAATTAAGACATGCGTGTCCGTCAACCTTAAACAAATATTCTTTGTCAATTTTATTTTTGAGTCTTTATGATGGTCGATGCTTGATCTATCTCTTACTGTTACATCCCCGGGCAACGCCGGTCTCTACTGCTAGTATCTTATATTTTTTGAAAGACGTTACCTAAGAGAATGTTAATTTTTGCGTCAAATTTCAATTTTCTTTTTCTTAAACATTTAATCTAAAGTCTTCCAACTACATGCATTGTTATAAATTCAAAGTTTTTTTTTTCCAGTTATAGATAGAAAATGTGTGTAAAGAAAGATTTTGAAGAATTTAGATGAGGTAAATATTATTGGCGTCTTCTCCATAAGTGCATTGTTACATTTATATTATCGTAATGTTCAAAAGATCATCCTATATTCTCAATTATCTAATACACTGAATTGAACAATTTCAGATTTAATGACATCATAAAATAACTTCCTTTAGAATGATCAAATTTAAAATTATTTGATGTAATGTTTTTAAGCAATATATGATTTTGGTAAAAAAGAGGTTTTATTACAATTATAAACATCTCTTTAAACCAAAAAACATTGCCAAGTGATTGAACGTAATTGAACGTGAGCGGTGCCAAGGGAAAACTGTCTTTTGACTTTCTGTTTTTACTTTGCTGTATTTTTTTGTGAGCACGATAGGTTATCAAGCTTGATATCACAAGCGATCCATTAATTCTTGTTTTCATGCTCTGCTTGTTCTAAATCATCCTCTCCAAATCTCAAAAATAGCCGGTAAGTTTTTTCAACTTCGTTTCACAACTGAATAAAAGAAATAAGTTTTACAGAATCTCTATAATAGTTTTAGGGGTCTACACAAATTCTACACGACCTTTATTTATCTTTTTTATTTATTTTTTTTTTTTAACTGATAACTGAGTACATAGTTACCAATTGATTTTCCGCTGAAAACTTTTGAACACAGTCAATTTATAGCGGTGAGTCGACGAACTAAAAAGGAGGTGTATTATCTGCCATTTAGGAAATCGCTTAATAGTTTTGCTTCATTCGAGCAACGTTTACGCAAAACTGAAACCAAACGAGAGTGACACATTCACCTTCTCACGTTAACGTTTCCCACCGAGATGAATTGCAACGGTTATATTGAATTAACTGCTTTGTCTAATGCTAGGGAATTTGGTTCCCTGAATCTATCTTACACTTTTATAAGTCCACCATTCGTCCATGCATTGTATATTGCTGTCACATTTGATCTGGGGATTCCGCTATATATACAGTCATTCTTGACAAACTCCAAAGAAAAATCGGTAATATTATCAGTTCTGACCTGGTATCTCGGCTTTGGTATCTGTCACACCAACGTAGCCTGGTTTCCCTATACCTTTTTCTATAAATTCTCAAGGTTCTTTTATGAAAACTGGTAGCTGAATACACATTTGTCCCCTGATTTTTCGCTGAAAACTTTTTATAGCGTTGAATCGACGAACTACTAAGGAAGTGTATTATCTGCCATTTTGGAATTCACTTAACAGTTTTGTTTCATTCGAGCAAAGATTAAGTAAAAACTGCAACCAAAAGAGAATAACACATTGCATATTCTTAGGTTAACAATTTTCTACTAACAAAAAAGTAAAAAAAGATTATATTGAATCAGTTGCTTTGTTTGCTGCTAGGGAAATCGTTTATTATGACTATAAAGAAGCTGACGACGATTTCTCATTGGCGCCGCCATTTCGGTTTAGATCGTATATTCTGCTATACAAACTAAAGTAAACAGATTGGCTGATTCTAACCTCCAGGACAGTGACTGCTTGCGACTTCTCCAGCTAAAATTTTCTGCTGATATAAAGTGAAAAGCTTATATTGAATCAATTGGTAAGTCTATCGGAAGGAATGTTGGTTCACTGTATCGTTTCAGAAAAATTTACTTGCCAGAATCACACACCAGTTTACCATTCCTCCGATGCATTGACTATCGCTGTTACATTAAGGCAGGACATTTTTTTTTTAAATCAACATTGCACTCGATGTGAAAGCTGGGGGTTTGATAGACTAAGTAGTGACACCAAAGATTAAACTCATAGCTTTTATCTATTTTGAGCATTTAGTTTTAAAGATCGTCTGAAAAATGTACAGAAATACATAATTTCCGCAATTTTTTTTACTTATGTTCTTGGGTAAATCCACCAAGATCTTCGGGTGTAAGTTATGGAGTAGATTGTTTAAATATTTAATATCGCCCATGCAGATTTCCAGAAGATAAAGCAATCACCTAAGTATCGGTTCCAATATTTAGTGATGTTGATTTTTATAGTTTCCCCATATATTTGCTCTATCTTTTAATAAAGATTTTTCTCTTGGTAAGTTAATGTTAGGGTGGAATATATTGGAGCCATTTTCGTTCCCATTGAAGTAACTTGGGTTTGGATATAGTTTTTATTGTCAGATTCAAAAGTGTTGTTGTTCAGTATTAGGTCTATATTATCGATAATGAATTCCTTCGTAAATCTGGGGTGTAGTATTTCTTGGTGTTTTTAATCCAAAATCAGATTGTCGGTTTACTTAATTCACGGGGTATGCTGCTATATAGGCAACTAATGTCAAACGTTGCCATGAGTGTTTCTGGATCTACTTTTTGTGGTATGGAGCTAAGGGAGTGGATATCGTTTCTGATATAGCTCTTAATTTGTTTAGTAAATGGTTGTAGTATGGTGCCTATTGGGTTACAGAGTCTGCTATTTGGACAGGCTGGTCCTGCTACCAGGGGTCTGAACGAATATATATATATATATATATATATATATATATATATATATGTACACACACGCGAAAAACATACACACACAAACACACTCACACACACACACATACATATATATACATACATATATGAATAGCACGTAAAGCGCTGGTGTTAATAAAACAGTACTTGATTATATACAACAGAGTTACTATTAAATATACATATTATGTGTTACCGTTTGTACGACTAGGAGTTTCATGCAAAACGCAATCATCAGGTGCCGAGTTTGTACGTAAATTGAATTTAAAAAATGTATTGGCTTACTGTAATATAGAAAAAAAACTATCATCCCAATACATATAGTACTTAACAACAACACCATTACGGTAAACTGAAACTCCGTGAGAGATAATATATATATATATATATATATATATATATATATATATATATATATATATATATATTCCGGCTACTTCAGATTTTTACCGATTTCTTTTTGAAGGTGTAGGTCCGATGAATTGGATCGTGGTTACGATTCCAATGTAATAAATTATAACCATGGAATATTAGTGTTTGAGCCTTTTACACACACACACACACACATATATATATATATATATATATATATATATATATATATATATAATAAAGGAATACTAAAAATTTATATTACTATGGTTTCTAGCGATAAGGTTTCGTCAGCTAGTATATATATCAATGGAAAGAAGTACAACAAAGTGTAAAAGGTTTTTATGTCACGCGTTTCGTTCATTTGGACATCATTGGACTGAGTTTATGTTTACGTTAATGCGCACACGCACGAACGAAAGGAGTGTATAATTTAAAATTTAAAAATCGAAGATAGAATATTTGTATGTATAGAAAGTATGGCGATCACTACCTGGTGCTTTCTCGGTTTCACAAAGCGACCTTCAGAGTACGTGAATATCGCTTATAGCAAGAAACTGGCAGTCACTATACAGTGTTGATTCCGATGTCTCCACGGTCTACACGCACGCACGCACATATATGTGTATGTGTTTTTTCATTAATTATTAAAATTGTTAAAGAGAGAAAATTGACGGATATATTTGAATTCGGATGTTTTCAGGTGTTTCGTAAACGATTGGCGGACGTTTAAAACGCGATATATATATATATATATATATATATATATATATATATATATATATATATATATAGATAGATAGATAGATAGATAGATAGAGAGAGGGAAGGAGTGAGCGACGGAGGGATAGAGAAAAGTTTTTGTTTTTTTTATAAGTAAACATTTGGGTTGGTATCAAAATACTTTGAATTTCAATAAAACATTCTTATTCACCTTGATAAAATAAAGCGCAATGAAACATCAAATTCTTTTTTGTGTTCTGAGTCGAAAGCATCTTCAGTATTTGAAAATAGCCGAAATAGTCACAAACTTTCGAAAACAAACGAAGGGAAAATTGAATTTAGTATTCCAAAGCTAATTTTAGTCGAATATGTTAGCAACAGTACAATGAAGTATTGGTATGATGCTTATCTTTCTACATTGACATCAGAAAATCCAGAGACGGATATGCAATATGCAATATGATTGGCGCTGGTCTGGCAGCTCGTCTGCCGTCGTTCTCTCACAGACGTGTCATCGCCTCCCTCTCTCTTTTCTACAAATACTTTCACGGTAACTACTCCGACGAGCGACTTTCGCTAGTTCCCAGGCTGCATGGTTTTAAAAGTGCAACTAGTCTGGTATCTCGATCCCACCCTTTCACTGTCGAAACGGTTAAATGTAACCGTCTCTTCTACTCCAACAGCTCCATGTCTCGAACCTCTCGCCTGTGGAACTCCCTTCCTATTACTTGCTTCCTATAATCTCCAACTATTCAACTGTAATGTCAATCGGCATCTCCAGATTCCTTGATCTATTCTCTGTCTTTATCTTCATCTTTTCCTCTACTACGCCTCTTTACTCTTTCTCACACTCTCTGTAACCCCCTGCGTGCTAGTGGCATCTTGCCTTGCTTGGGGAGAAATGCTTAAAAATATATTCGAGTAAATGTTAGAGTGGCTTAAATTTAAAATTTCTGTTTGTCTTACCATCACAGAAAATGACACTACTTTCAAACGACTTTCCCGATTGAAACAATCCACAATTTTTTCTTTAATCGTCACAAACATTTTTCTGTTTGGTATTATGAATTGTTAGACTTGACAAAAAGAAAAAAATTCAAACACATGGACTACTGAATGTATTATTTATCAGAACCATTCCGAAGAGGCACACAGGCTGGAAAATTGGAATATAAGAGGGAATAATGAAAATGGCATTTTTCCATGTGAGAATCGATAAGCTTTAAACGGAAATTTGAAGGCCTCCGCTGGTAGTTTACAGGATGACCGTGTGGCCCTGAAATGCCACTGTTCTTAACATTGGTCACCCCAGAACATTATTTCTTGTTGGAAGTCCTCTTTTCCTAACGCGGTTTTGAAACATAAAAGTTGGGAGTTGTTAAGATTGGCTCTGCAGTTGGATACAAAATGACGAAACGAAAAGATTGGAATATATTCCGCAAAAGACAATAGACACAACAGCTATTCGTTTTTTTATTTTTATGTTAAATACAATTTTAAATATATTTTCTATCCCATTATTTGGTTTGGTTTGGTTCCTTTTGTTTTAAATCATGTCAACCTCAACGAGTTATTTAATGATGACAACATTTTTTATTGCTTGTAATATTTTATTTTGTCAAAAATCTGTTTCTGGTAATATTTTTCCTTCAAAATTGTATTGCTGGTAATATTTTTTTCTAAAAAGTATTGCGGGTAATAGTTAAGTATTTGCCCATAGCTGGGACCCTATCAGATGCTACCACCCCCGGTCAGAGTGGACCTGGGAACACCAGCAATTAAGAGGTGGTTCCACGCTCCCCAAAACCTCCTGATCAGAGGCTTTGCTGCTGGACGTAGTTAATCGTCTTACCCAGGACCCTATCCCATTATTTGATTGACTAGATCAATGCGGTTGGACACTAGAAATGTCTAATAGCTTTTCTAATTTTATCAAGAAAAAAGGGATAGAACCGGTTTGCGTAGTCCCTTTAGTCTCGCCACCTCATTTCGGAATCAATAATTATATATATATATATATATATATATATATATATATATATATATATATATATATATATATCTTGCAAAGTTAAACAGCCATTAGGGTTTTCCCCTTCCAACATAAAAGCTGCACCGGAACTCAAAACGGTTGCTTCTTACTGGCTCCCTGCCTAACTTGACAAGAGAGTGGATCAGCGATATCAAATCGTTAATTTTATTTTCACAAAGCCTTCCTTGTTCCCAATCGCCTCTGAAGAAACAACACTTGACCTAGTTTCTGGTGTTTAAATACACGACTGAAAATCTATTATCCTTGGTGAAAATATTTAATTAAAATTTCGGAAGGTTGATAGTTTAAGAAATCTTCAGCTATGGATTTTCCACCCGGCATCTCGAATTACCTGTTAAATCCCATGGATAGTTGATAGCGGCTTGGTGTTTGGTTTACGGTATATCAACCTCAATGGGTTATTTAATGCCAACAAAATTTTTATTTCTGGTAATATTTTTTCTTCAAAAATGTATAGCTGGTAATATCTTATTTTTTTCTAATTATATTCCTGTTAATAACTTTTTTACAAAGTATTTCTGGTATTAAAACCTATTTTTACACTTACATAGTGTTTTGACCCCAATTTGCGGGTTTTAACTATTTAGCCATAGTTAGGGCCCTAACAGGTGGTACCACCCCCAGTCAGGGCGGACCTGGGAACACTAGCAATTAAGAGGTGGTTCCACGCTCCTCAAAATCTCTTCATCAAAGGCCTTGCTGTCGAGCGTAGTTTATCGTCTTACCCACGACACAGATGTAGTTTATCGTCATACCCAGAACGTGGGTTGGTGTAGAAGCTTCCTAGTTATGCTGAATCTTATTGGTTTCCCTCATGTTTAATTCTGTAAAGATCTAGAGGGGGTACCGCTTGGGAATACTTATCGCTTCGATGTGCGGGTGGTGTAATGTATAATGGCTCGAAATTTTTAATCGGAGAGCTAAGTTCCAATTCTAGTTGGGTTCATTATATTTACTTATAAAGAATGAATTAATTTCTTCTCCCCCGCTATGGGTTAATTAGTAATATTTGCATCACTAAATCGTTATTATCTTCAATGAAATTTCTAAGAATCTAAAAATAGTTTCTGGCTTTAAATAAAATGCAAAGGGTTGGTAAGCCGTAGAAAACTAATCAAGCAATCAATGATGTTAAATCCAGGTGCAAACATGCAAAAACTCTCAAATTCGACATGTTAGCTGATCTATGTTTGTATTCTGTTTTCATTTACTAGTGATGAGTTGGGTGATGAGAAGTGAAAACTCCATGCGTCACACGATCCGGATAATTAGTTATAAACTTTCTTAAGCCAATTTTTCAGATACATACAATATCAGGTCTTAGTTCAACGTATTGCAATTAGATGCTTGAAATTAGAGGCTTTTTGTTTTCAGTACACTAAAAATAAATTTTAAAAAAAGTTCTGGTATGCTAGTAAAATCTAAATTACCAAGCGCGTCTATCTATGCTTTTCACATCAACTTCTTAATCCCATCTGTACTTGGTATAAATTCACTAGTAAATTTTACACCATTTATTCATTTACAACTTGATCGAAGAGACGATTTAAACAAACAAAAAAAAAAAAAAAAAAAGAAGCTCTTTGAGCAGTAAATACCTTCATAATCAGGCAGATATAAAAGACAACTTCCAGGTGTTCGCTAACCATAAATATCTTAATTTTTGAAGTAGGAGTCTATAGAAGATCAATCTTATATGATTCATGAAGTGCTATGTTGATATCACTGTTATATTCTTTCAATAAATTCGGTTTTTTTAATATATGCATCATCCTGGAGGAGGCACGATGTAATAATGGATAGTGGCTCGGATTGAGAAATCGGAGAGCTGAGTTCGAATTCCAGTAGGATCCATTACATTCACTTACCTTGGGAAAGGTATGAAGCTTCTTCTCCTCCTCACCAGCTATGGATAAATAGCAGGATAGACCGGGTTCTATAGCCTTGGACTCTTTTACAATCTAAAATTATTTTCTGCCTATAACCATCAAAACTTTGCTAAACATAGAAGACGAATCAATCAATCAGTCAAAATTGAACTCATTTGGAGGTGACATTTGTACATGTAACACGCACGCACACACACGTATATATATATATATATATATATATATATATATATATATATATATATATATATATATATAGGGAAAACATATGACAAATTGGAAAGTGTTTTCGTGTGACGCCTTTCGTCTTTTAAGACTACATCTGATTGAATATTTTATATATAATCTAGCAGATTTAGTTTGGATTCTTTTTATTTTATTTTTGTTTGCATCATTTTTGTTATTAGATTATCCCAAACTGTGATAATAGATGATCTGCATGGTGTAAGAGATAATTCGCTAATTTACTGCGGATGACCTTGCGATCAAAGCACTCTGTATAATTTTTTGTTTTAGTGAACTGTTTTTTCTTTTGATCAGAATAGCATTCATTTATGTAAAAATTGTGGTCAGTCTTGTTATCTCATATATATATATATATATATATATATATATATATATATATATATATATATATATATATATATATATATATATATATATTATATATATATATTATATACACATTATATATATAGTACATATATATTATATATAGATATATTATATATATAATATATATTATATATTATATATATATATATATTATATGAATAATACATATGTATTATATATTATATATATATATATTATATTACCATATATATATATATATATATATATATATATATATATATATATATATATATATATATATATATATATGTATACACAAGTATAGGACTGGTGTATACGGAATAAATTGCAATAGCCAACAAATATTATTTTTCAAAGCACGCTCAATACAGAGTAGAGCATATATAATTATTTCTTCGAAAATTATAACATAAATATATTATAAAATCACTACAAAAATAGCCATTATGTTTCAACACTTCTGGTGTCTTATAAAGTGATGGTGTTCAAAACCATCACTTGATAAGACAACACTTGATAATACACCAGAAGTCTTCACTTGATAAATCACCAGAAGACTATTTTTGTAGTGATTTTATAACATATTTATGTATTTTTGTAGTGATTTTATAGTATATTTATGCTATAATTTTCGAATAAATAATTATATATATATATATATATATATATATATATATATATATATATATATATATATATATATATATATATATGGAGGACTCTCCCGTCGTTATGCAACGTATGAGCCAACCAGACTGCCTGCACATTTTATTTGATTATAGTGGTGAATAATTGTACAGTATGAACCACACTTTTTGGAAGAGCCCAATACAGAAAGCTAGTGCACAGGGAGGCGCAAGGTGCCGTCCTCATGATTTTTATCAGATCTCGGGCGTTCTACATTGCGTTCTTCCTCGAAGTCTTATTGTATAACAATGTCTGAGATATCATGCGCCTCGCCTTACCCAGCCAAAATATCTGGTAGCACTGCTCTTGCAATGATTTGATTCATTCATTTTCTACAGCTTATCAAACCTTTACAGATTATTTAAAGCCAGATTTAGATTATAAGAATATTTCTCTGAAAATAATAATGATTTTATTGATACACATGTGACTAATTAACCCATAGCTGAGAAGAGAAGAGGTGTCTTCATACCTTTTTCGAGGGCATTTGTGCATAAGGGAATATAGCGAACCTCACTGGTATTGGAAATCGGTTCTCCGCGCTCTTAGAATGAATGCCATAAATCTATAATCTGCAGAGGTATTTTAAAGTCAGAGGTGGACGCATTTATATTTTATATTTTATTGTTTTACGTTATTTATATATACACAAATATTTAAGTAAATGCTCCGTTTATAATAAACAGTATTAACAACATTTACCGACCTGAATGTCCGAGAAATTTCATAAAAAATATTCGCCCTCCGACAGATATTGACGTTCAAGGAAAATCATAGGAAATTTGCAGTTTATAATCAGTAAAATTGACCTTGCTAACCAGACGCTCCTTCGTAGCTAAACTGGTATAGCAGATCAGGCTATATGACGGTTCCCTGTAGGATGCAGGTTCGATTTTTGTCGGAGGACGCCTGCTTTCTATGACGTTTCTCGGACATTCAGACCGGTAAATGTTTTTAATACTGTTTATTATAAACAGAACATTTACTTAAATATTTGTATTAGGTTGGTGCAAAAATAATGTCGTTTTCTCACATATGTTACTATGTGAGAAAACGTCATTATTTTTGCACCAATCTAATAACTATAAAAATAGCGTATAAACAGAAAATATCTTAAAATAATTGTTTCATATTGTGTGACGTCATTAATTTACGTTTAGATACACTTCGATCAGAAATGAATGTTCGAAGGAAATCATAGAAAATTGTAGTTTAAAAACGGTTAAATCGACCTTGCTTACCGAGACGCTCATCTGTAGCTAAATTAGTATAGCACGTCAGTCTATGTAACGGTTCCGTGTAGGATACAGCTTCGATTCCTGTCGGAGCACGCATATTTTCTATAGCGTTTCTCGGGCGTTCATGCTGCTAATTCTGTTTATTATAAACAGTGCAATTGCTTATATACTTGTGTATATATAAATAACGTATAACAATAAAATATATTAAAGTAACTGATTACATCATATCTAAAAAAATAAATAAATCTGTGTAATATATCTTTTCGTATAATAATTGCATCAAAAGTAGAGTAAGTGATCGATCACGTGATCGATCACATGTTATATCGAATCCATATAAGATATCTTCGTTAGTTTTGAGCGCAGACCAAAAGACCGGAAGAAAATCTGGTCTCATCGTGTAAAGCATTCGACTGAGCATTCTTGAGAACGTGATAAACTGCCATTTAAACAGCCAAGAAAAGAGAGAGTGACTGTCAAGTGCGCATTTATATGCAAGCAAATACGTGACACAGGAAGCGTATTTAAACAGAATTATTCTCGTTTGCTTTCACTGAATCTTTTCCTTAAAGCTATCGCTCTTTCTTCTGTTTTGAACAATTTCAATTTCTTTCTGTCTATGTATTTATCAAGCAAGCAACTGCGATATGCTAACAACATATTTAAGCCTAACTACACATATATTCCTATATTACTAGTGACCGAAAGTTTTGTATATTTAAAGTATATTTATTAAACTTACTACTTAGTAAGCTGATAATACATATAAGAAGGGATTCTTAAAAATTTGATAAATTAGTCAGATTTTAGGAATTATATCAAGCTGGGAACTTTACAATATCCCATATATATATATATATATATATATATATATATATATATATATATATATATATATATATATATATATATATATATATATAGTTTATGCAAAACTAGGTAATCCGCATGGGTAGACCCAAGGAGGATGATATCCAGAGAGCTCAATGTAAATATGTTTGAATAAAAACAGATCACTTTAAGGTTCCATGTAATAAGTTATTTCACCACAACCCTTTTACAGGGCTCTGGATCATCAGACTTTACTTCCAAAGGTTGAAATGAAAAATTTGTTTTTATTAATATATATATATATATATATATATATATATATGTTATCATTACCTTTTTAAAAATATGATTCCATCGCGACACAAATTACCCTGTTTCGAAACTGGTCAGCAGTATTCAGGTGTAATTTCAATATTAAACCCTAACTACCCAGTGGTAGTCTCATCCTCAGGTGATGTTTGGAATAACTATGCTACAGAATGTTTTACTCATTTATAGTGTTGGGATTGCTAGGAATTTGAATTTGGTATCAGATAGGGTCTTTTAGGGTTTGTTTTTCATTATCAATGGGTCACTGCTTTGATTGAAGTAGGGGTGTTTGTTATATGCCAAGTTTTGGGAGTCGTGTAAGGTTGGTTTGGCTTTTTTTTGTTTGGCTACAATGGCTAATCTTATCCGTACTCCCTGCTAAAACTCTGATTTATGTTGTAATTCTGTTTTTTTGTTATAATCTTGCCTCTACTTCTGTATTGAGCAATGTTTTTAAAAATAAAAACAAAAGTACTAAAGAAATTAGGATCATCAATCTAACAGTTCTTTCCTAATTTAGAAATACACGCACACATATATACATACATACATATATACATATACACGCAGAAAAAAAGAAAAATACTGGATTTTAAAACTAAATACATATAAACGATGGTTAAATAAAGACTTGGATATTTTAAATCTTTATAAATATTTCAATAGTTAAACATTTTTTAGATATAGTTAAAATTTTTATTTTTTTCAACAACATCTAAAATATTATTACAGTTAGATTTACGTTAGGAATATTCAAACACAGTGGCGTTCCATATCACGTGACGTCCGCGTCTCGCAACGGACGCTACCAGTAAACAAACAGTAATTTTAATTTATTTGTAACAAACAGTTATTTCTGAAGAAAGATTGAGATCAATCTGAAATATCAAATATATATATAAATACATAAATCTTTCATAAAAAACATTACTATTTTTTCATTTGCAACTTTTTCTCTCTTTCTCTCTCTATCTCTCTCTTTCTCTCTCTCTCTCTCCCTCTCTCTCTCTCTCTCTCTATATATATATATATATATATATATATATATATATATATATTCTTAGTGTTTTGTCTTGATTTAGTATCCCATTTCGGGTTTCTTGATTCGATAGACATTGGCAACTGCAGATTTCTGTTTCAGTTAGTGTTTGTATTTCTTTTATTTGGTAGGTTTGGTATTGGTACTCTTGGTTTGAGGACTCCAGTTCCAACGATTACTTAGTTTATCCGGATATATATATGTTGTGGTAGGATCCACCTAATTTGCATAGTGGAGTACCGACCATATAAATATGGTTGGTACCGGGAAGAGAGAGAGAGAGGAATCGAGGAAATCCAACCAGAGACTCTGCCCGACTGCGACTCAGTCAACACACATTCCAGGAACGGTCTTCCCAGGAATATACAAAAGACTATATGTAAATATTGTGTACACTTTCTTGTTTCAATACATTTTGTTCTAAGTGCATTTTGTGTTGCATTATTATTCCATGCATTAGTCAAGTTTCAACAATATATATATTAGGTTGGTGCAGAAATAATGTCATTTTCTCACATAGTAACATATGTGAATAAACGACATTATTTTTGCACCAACATAATATATATATATATATATATATATATATATATATATATATATATATATATATATATATATACAACTTTCATGTATATACAAAAGTTTCATTAAAACCGACTGATAAGTTACTGTGATTAAGATTTTTACTTAATTTTTCTTGGGCTATAATTTTCTTTTCTGGACGTAAATTTTGTAGAAATTGTCCAAATGTTTTGTATGTCTGAGCGCTTTCGGCTATACTTTTAGTCATTATCAAGGATGATTTTAGTTTTTCTTTTTAACTGATTCTATGGATTGTTTTATGCATGTATCTAGTGTTATAGGAATGTTTTATTTTCCGATTTACTGAATTTGTTTGAAAAATAAAACATTTCTATTATAGGAAACTCATCAAATATATGACTTGCGAACGATCTACAAAACTCTTCTGCTAATTACTCTAGAACATGTAAATTGATCTATCTATCTATCTATCTATCTATCTATCTATCTATCTATCTATCCAAGTTTCTTCATTATCTATCGATCTAATTCATTTCTATCTAATTTATTTATTTCTATCTCATTTTCTTCATTATCTAATTCATTTCTATCTATCTATCTATCTATCTATCTAATTTATTTCTATCTATCTATCTATCTATCTATCTATCTATCTATCTATCTATCTATCTATCTATCTATCTATCTATCTATCTATGTCAGTTTGCTTGTCTGTCTGTCTGTCTGTCTGTATCTATCTATCTATCTATCTATCTATCTATCTATCCAAGTTTCTTCATTATCTATCGATCTAATTCATTTCTATCTAATTTATTTATTTCTATCTCATTTTCTTCATTATCTAATTCATTTCTATCTATCTATCTATCTATCTATCTAATTTATTTCTATCTATCTATCTATCTATCTATCTATCTATCTATGTCAGTTTGCTTGTCTGTCTGTCTGTCTGTCTGTCTCTATCTATCTATCTATCTATCTATCTATCTGTCAGTTTGCCTGTCTGTCTGTCTGTCTGTCTGTATCTATCTATCTATCTATCTATCTATCTATCTATCTATCTATCTAAGTTTCTTCATTATCTATCGATCAAATTCATTTCTATCTAATTTATTTATTTCTATCTCATTTTCTTCATTATCTAATTCATTTCTATCTATCTATCTATCTATCTATTAGTTTGCCTGTCTGTCTGTGTGTCTTTCTCTCTGTCTGTCTGTCTCTATCTATCTATCTATCTATCTATCTATCTATCTAAATTGTGTTCACATCCGTATTTCTCCATTCGTCTTTGTCCATCTTTATGACGCAAACCGTTCAGTGTAAACTATGATTGTTGTTATTTCGTTGTAAACAATCTGGCAGCATTTCGAAATTGTAAAGCGAAAAGAAAAAAAAAGAATGCCTAGTAAATACGTCCCACTGATTTTCTAATGACGATCGCATTTCTTGTTGATTTTCTGAAAAAGATGATGTCACGAACATTTTTCAAGATTATTTGCATTGTAATTGCCGCCATATCCAATAGATCTTCCTTTCTTTTTTGGCTACGAAGACACTTTTATTATATGAGTTTATATTATATATGTATTATTCATATGCTTTTTTTTTCTTAGAAAAGTAATTAAATCCTGTTTGTTGCGCGTTTTTTCACGACTGGGCGGTTAAAACACATCTTCATTCAAGGTCGTTTTACCAGAAGGCAGAAAGGAACGCAATTTCGATATCCCTACAGAGAGGCATATATTCATTAATAAAATTTTGATTGACCTCGCAATCGAAATCACATTCACAGTAGCAAAAAAAAAAAACCCCACTAAAATATGACGTTTTAACAGACGCATATATATGAAGAACGTTGCTGCGTAAAAGTTTCGATACATTTAATGAAGTTAGTCCTGGGTATGACGATAAACTACATCCGTCAGCAAGGCCTGTGATCGGGAGACTGGAGGATATGAGGAGCGTGGAGTCACTTCTTAATTGCTGCTTTTCCCAGGTCAAACCTGACCTGAGGTGGTAGCACCTGTTTGGGTCCCAGCTATTAGGAAAGAGTGACACCCACCAAAAAAAAAAAAAAAAAACAACTTATGAAAATACAAAAATACTTTTTTTAGAAAAAATACCAGAAATACATTCTTATCTTAAAAATATTACAAGCAGTATGTCTGTATATTAAAATTACCAACAATGTATCAATCAACATGAAAGAACTCTTCCATGATATTAATCACTATAATATATAAACAATTTCTTAAAGACATCAAATTGTATTCCAAAATATAACTTCAACAAAACTACTACATAAAACATACATATCACTGCCTCTAGTAATTATATTCACACAAACTGAGAATTATCTACCATGTATTCAATTCTGAGAGCCGAATAACATATATATAACTTCATCACTTCCAGAAAAAACAAAAATTTTGGCATTAAATGATTCATAAAGGGTTTGATATGGCATTGAACAAAGAAATCAAATCAAATGAACAGGAATTTAGTCTTTATATTATGTTCTTCCATATTCTGATAAGATTCCAAGAATATTTAAGGAGAGATTGTTCATAAAAGTAGCCTTAGAATTTATTGGTAGGGAATTTGCTAATTTTCAAAAAGCGTGTTGACTGTAGCACCAATAATATGTGAAATGGTAACAGTTTGTTTTGACTAGATTATGGCGTTTACGTATTTTAGAAGTGTTTTTTTTTTGTTTTAATCATAACAAGATTTTGTCTTCATATTTAGGAAAGCTTTATTAAAATCATAAAAAAGACAATCAATTCAATAACGACTTATATATATATATATATATATATATATATATATATATTATATATATCTATGTAGTATATATATATATATATATATATAAATCATATATATATATATATAAAACACACACACACACACATATATATATATATATATTTATGAATAAAAATGACAATAGGAAAACTGGTAATTGCTGACGCGTTTCGTCCAATGTGGACTGGTATTTATTTGAACAAAAGTACAAATTGTGGCACAAGGCCAATAAAGGGGAGGGGTAGAGGCTGGTCAACACTAACTATCTTATACCTAGATAATCAGATTCGCGACCCATTCGTACATTACATTTTACACATTCACCAAAAGAACTCGTCCATCACCAAACAATCCTTCAACCACCATAATACCACGTGCTCTCAAGGGAGACCTACCAAAATCGCGCCCCATACCATGAAAATTCTAATGATGATATATATATATACAATTCTAATAATGATAAAATGAGAGGGGAGGGAAATGAACCCAATAATAAACTTAAAATAAACACAAATACAAACTAAACATAATTGATGTTAGTAGGGACCGTCCAACCCATAAAACAGAGAGGCCGCTGTATTCTGCCCAGGGGACAAAATCAAGAGACGCTCTCGCTAAGGGAGTGGGAAAAAGTATAAAATATTAGGCTGGAATGGGAAAATATAAAACTGACCCAGTCGAGATGAAAATGGGGCGGGGGTCAAAACAAACTGGGGAGGATGGGAATCTCGACTTGGATCATAACCAAAGAACGGCCGGGATGCAGGCCAGGAACAACACTTACTCACATTAACTAGGTACACTGAAGCTTGTCTAACCTAACCAAGGGGAGGGTTCCACAGGAAGCCACCCCGATGTGCAATAGGTTGACCTAGAAGAGAAAATCAAGGCTAGCCCCGTTCACACGAAGCAAGCTCGCTTCTTTTACCCACCTTTCGCTAAAGACTGTCGAATGCAATCGTTTTCTATCCGATCTAATCTTCATCTTGAGCTGATGCTCAAAGAATCGAATCAGATCCGAATGAGAAAGACGATTGCCTCGCAAGACTTCCTCCTTTCGCGTCGTCCAAATCACCATTCGAGCCGTGGCCATCAGCGTCAGAAACACCATCCGTTTCATCCCGGAATACGGGGGCGACACATTGTCACACGCGTATGCGCGATCAATGGACACAAGCTGTTCGGGAGCGAGACGAGCCGTCAGCTCGCCGACATGGTCCCATAAGGGGCGGACCTGGGGGCAATGGTAGAAGGCGTGCGCAGCCGTTTCCTCTAAGCCAAGGCCACACCGTTCACAGTCTGGCAAATCCGCCAAGCCCCATATGAAAGCCTTGTCGTTGAGAGGCAGCCGATTCCGAGCCAATCGCCAGCTAAGCGAAAACTCAGGGTTACTGAGGTAATCCGCCGCTGGCGCCCAAGACCAGTAGGAGCAGTACTCCTCCTCCGACAAGCCGAGCGTATCTCGTAGGAGATCCTTCGCGGGCCTCTCCACTAATTCACGATAGATGACCTTCCTAGGCCGAGAAAGGTCACTGGACCGGGGAACGGCCCTCAAGTATCAGAAGTAGATATATGTATGTTTCTGTTGTTAGCTAATTCTTTTAAAGCGTTGATATGTCTTCGAGGAAGTGCGGTGTCATTCGTATTTTTGTGTGTAGCTGTGATTAGGCCCTGAATATAGCCTTTGATAAAATCGGAGTCATTGTGGTGATGATTTTTAATTATGTAATCCGTAGTATCATATTTCGGTAATCCAGTGGCAAATTTCTGACCAAAGCTGAGTGCTTCTAGTTGTGTATCCGACAGTTGGAATTTGGATAAATTTGTTATTAGGTCTTTTCTGCCGATCTGATAAGGGCGGGGGAATTGTAATTATGGATAAACACATTTACCAACAGAAGATAAGGGAGCTCATTAATGATAATAATATCTATGAAAAAGTAAATGAAAGCATAGCTATAAAAGAAACACAAAAGTTTACAAGCAACATTAAAAAACTACTAAAAAATGAAGACTTCTCCTGGTTAAAGCTCATTGAATACCATCCAAAAACACCCATATTATATGGATTACCAAAAACGCATAAACCGAACATACCAATGAGACCTATCATATCAGGGATAGGTAGCGCTCCACATAAAATAGCCCGCAAACTAAGCAGAATTTTAACTCCACTTCTCGGCACTATTAGTCCATCACACATAAAAAATTCAGGCGACCTCTTAAACAAGCTAAAAAACATAGACATTGAAAATAAATATATGACTAGTTTAGATATACAATCTCTTTATACAAACGTCCCCATAGATAAATGCTTAAAATTACTAAAAAAACACCTAACAAATGCAAAAATCAAATTACCTATATCTACACACAAAATTATAAAAATGTGCCAACTAATTACCAAGCTATGCTTCTTTACTTTTAATAACCATTATTACAGGCAGAAATTTGGTTTGCCAATGGGATCTCCTCTCAGCGGCGTTCTTGCGTGTCTATTTTTAGAATTTCTAGAAAGTGACTCATTCAAAAATATTCTCCCTACAAACTCTTCATATTTCAGATACATAGACGACTCATTATTAATAATTCCAAAAAACACCAATTTAACGGATCTTCTCTCCAAACTTAACAACATTGAACCTACAATAAACTTCACTTTCGAAACTGAAACCAACCACACTCTTCCGTTCCTGGACATTTTGTTAATGAGAAATAATAACGAACTTAATTTTGACGTTTACAGAAAGGCTACAAACAAAAATGATCTGATCAGCTTCTACTCAAACCACCCTTCAAAAATTAAATCTGGAATTATTATAGGTTTCTATCTAAGAACATTAAGAATCTGTAGTCCCCAATATTTACTTAAAGAAGAAACATACATAGAAAACACATTCAAAAACCTACAATACCCATATCATTTCATCCACAGCGCAAGAAGAAAGGCATACAAAATATACAACCGCAACAAGACTAATAACATAATCCGCAATAGTAAATCACATGAAAACAGATACATAATACTACCGACCAATTCTGTCACGTCCACTATCCAGAATAACCTATCCCATCTAAATAATCTTGAAATAGTCACAAACACTTCCAAAACCATTATGGATATACTAAGATCTTCAAACAATAATAGCACTAATATTTCTGAAGCAGGCATTTATAGAATAAATTGCCAAAACTGTTCCTCTCAATATATTGGAGAAACAAGTAGAAGTTTGAGAAAACGCATTTATGAGCACAAAAGAGACCTCACAAAAAACAACTTAGCTAATGCACTAGTCATACATAGAAATAAATTCAACCATAATTTTGATTTTAAAAATGCTACACTCATAAAAAAAGAAAATAACTCACTCAGAAGGAAAATTCTGGAGAGTGCCGCCATAGTAAACTACCCAAATATTAATCTACGCCCAGGTTTTTTCCCTATTTCACCTTTCTTAACAAAATTAATGCTCTTACAAACAAATATACACAACAGATTCATAAAATCAAAAGAAAATGGTTGAATACATCAACACAATTATAATTACAATATTCTCCACACGTGACAATTACTGACGTTATTTTTCAGTTAAAAATATGAAAATAGCGTTTCTCTCCATTCCAGTTGCTAGGTACATTCTGTTTTTGTTTTTATTAGTTACTTTGTTCATTTAATTTCATTTTCGTATTTTGCTTTGATAAAGTCCACATTGGACGAAACGCGTCAGCAATTACCAGTTTTCCTATTGTCATTTTTATTCATAAATATTGTCTCTCTACTGATTAATTCGGAGAAATTTTCATATATATATATATATATATATATATATATATATATATATATGTTCCACAAACACATACCAGTATTACCCTGATGATCCGTTAAGAGAAACCTAGTTAGGTAAGTTCTGTCCTACTAGGTTATATATATATATATATATATATATATATATATATATATATATATATATATATATATATATATATATATATATATGTATTGTAACTTAGAAAGGGTTAATAAATAAGGAATAACCAAAATGGAGTTTAGAGTTTAGAAATGAAATAGTAATCTTTATAACATCAATATATATATATATATATATATATATATATATATAATACTCGCTAGCGGCATGAAGTACGTAAACCACTGATAATGGTGGACTACTAAGACAGCATATTACCCCACCCCCACACTTACAATAGTACCCAACATATTTATAAGGATTAGAATAATTATATAAAAGTGAACATAGAAGTCAACACTTAGAGGCGACAGTCTGTTTCATGCTATATGCAATCGTCAGACCACTATCTATCTATCTATCTATCTATCTATCTATTTATGTATATATATATATATATATATATATATATATATATATATATATATATATATATATATATACTGTATGTACAGTTGTTAGAACATGTATATGTTAACGTTACAGACTGTCGCATCTAAGTGTTGACTTCTATGTTCACTTTTATATTTACACACGCTCTATCTATTTATTCCATAAATATAGCACACCTTAAGACTATATTTTTTTATATTTATATATATATATATATATATATATATATATATATATATATATATATATTAAATAATACCGTTTAATTAATATAAACTGTTCAAATATTCTATATATCCAAACGCTTTCAACTTTTCTATTAGCCATAATCAAGTTTGTTTTTTTAACCGAATCTGTAAGTCTATATATTTGCATCTAGAGTGATGGGAATGTTATATATCTTTTTTTTACCAAAACGTTGTAACCGTGTTGTGACCGTGTTCATAGTTGAGGTCTTGCCTTTTTCTTTTTTATTAGTATTGATTCCATTATTTTTCGCCTTTATTACACTTGCATGAGGCTATTATAGTTGTATTTTCTACGACTATATTACGGATGGACTTTCGTAGGCTCCCGTGTGTGTTTAAATGAGTCCTAAATGAACTATGGACAGGGAGATGCAACCTGAGTCTTCTTATTAGGAATGTAGTTGTATGCGCAATATAATTATTCATGAATTTATATAATTTATTCATATATATATATATATATATATATATATATATATATATATATATATATATATATATATATGTATGCATTGGATAAGATTGAATATGAGATAAAAATACCAGAATAATATAATTGATAATTATAGAAACGAAAGAAAGAAAGAAACGAAAGAAAGAAAGAAAGAAAGAAAGTAAGAATGGAACGTTAAATATTTATCACAGAGCGTTACATGTAAAAGCTTGGGGCGATTAAAATTTCTTTAATAAAAATAAAATGTAAAATAATTACACTTCGATTTCTCAGAAAAATATTTTCATGCAAATGGGTTTGATTATATCAATATATCACATATCAATATCATTTTATCAATACAAATAAAGTAAAATACACACATATATGTAACGTTAATATATACATGTTCTAACAACTGTACATACAGTACATATATATTTATATATATATTTATATATATATGTATATACATACATACATACATACATACATATATATATATATATATATATATATATATATATATATATATATATATATATATATGTGTGTGTGTTCATGTGTGCGCGCGTGTGTTTGGCTGCGCGTGTGGCCGCGTGTGTTGTGCGTGTGTAAAACCCGGATATGGAGTGGTATTTTATACGGCAGGCAGATTTTTCCGTCTTGCAAGTTTGGTGTAACATATTCTCTATCGGCCAACTTGGGTTTGTGTTGTATAAAGATAAGTTTATCGCACACTCACACACAGAGGCCCACGTGTATGAATGTGTGCGTAGATGCATGCGTGTCTCTTGTTTAAGTTTAGCCTTGTGTGGTCAAAAAGTGGAATAAGAAAAGAAAATTCTCCCCTTCCCTTCCACCCCGATTTCCTAACGACAGACATTTGCGCTGGAAATCAGCATTCGAAATCTTTTATTTTTTGACGGGTTGAAAAGAGGCGAATATATTTGATGAATGTTCAAGTATGTAGTCCAAGCACACACACAGACACGTGCACACACACACATGAACACACACATACACACACACAGAGACGTTAAAACACCCGCAGAGACAGACACACGCACACGCACAAACAGGCACAGAGTGATGCACACATACATGTTGTGATCGGTAAATTGTCGCCATTTTATATTTCTAATTTAGCGCATGCGCGTTGTTTGTTTTAAATTTTGTCGATTGCACAGTATATTGGAGTAAATTGGTAACCGTCTAAGAAAAAGAGTACCATCACTCAATTCACCCCGACAGAAAATTGGAAACGCTATACTGTACTGATTGGCATTCACACCAGAAGCTTCAATACGAACATTTCAGAGTATTTGGGTGTCTATCTGAGGACAGTGCAGAGGATTCAGGAAGAATTAGATAATATATCCTGTCAACATCATGGTGTTTGGAGAGGTCACTAGTGATGGCGACGTAATTCCTCCATTCATCTTCCCACAGGGCCCTAGGCTCAACACGATGGTCTACATCAAGTAGTCTGACGAGGTAGGGCTGCCCTGAGTCAAGAGGGTGGCTGCTGGAAGACCCCATGTCTGCAACAATACTCTGCACTATGACACACAAGCAGGAGAACCCAGTCATGGATGTCAGGCAATTTCTTCGACCACATCTCCCCTTACATCTGGCAAACTAACTCCCCAAACTGCAACCTCTGATTATTATATATGGCTGCAATTAAGCGAGAGACCAACAAATCTACTTGTAACGCCAAGGATCAATTGAAAGCAAGTATTATGGCAGCAATTACCTACTTCCAGAAGAGTAGCAGATGATTCCTAAGTCGTCTGGCGGCTGTGCTCGAAGCCAATGGCGATTTTATAGAATAAATTTACTCTTCAGTAGTTCAAGATATTTTTGTGCAATTTTGGTAAATATATCTGTTAAAATAAGATGGCAGTATTATTATGTTGGTGCAAAAATAATGTCGTTTTTTGACGTTAAAAAATACGTTAAAAAACGACATTATTTTTGCACCAACCAAATATTTTCAGTTTTGCGTAATTTAGACGACAATTTATTCATCGCACCCTGTATACACGAACAAAATTATTCACAAAAATCTATTTCATATGGCAAATGTATAAATGATCCATCAATTCATACTTTAACAAAGTCGCGCTTAGTTATTTTCACAGAGTTGAATCTGCCCTCTTTCCCCACAGTATTATTCTGATATTTGTCTATATTTCTGAGATGGGGTATTATGTACATTATTTACATTATTTGGACTATTATCCTCATCTTTGTCGCCATATTTATTACAACGTTTCGGCCGTTGTACGCTCCGGCCTTCTTCAGGTCGTTGGAATATCGAACTGAACCCTTTATTTCGCTCACTGGGGTAGACTGTTCTAGTTTCATGTGCCATGTTTGATGGATGTCAGTTATCAGTTATCTCCTGTTAATTTCCCTCTGAATGTTCTCTACATAAAAGGCGTTGGTTAGATCCAGAGACAGGACCCAAAGAGTGTGAGTTCAATACCCGGTTAAGGCAGTGAAGGCCGGAGCGTACAACGGCCGAAACGGTGTAATAAATATGGCGACAAAGATGAGAACAATAGTCAGAATAATGTAAATATTTTATTATTCTGGTATAAAAAGGCGTTGCACTGATAGCCTCTTCCTAAAAACCGTTCCTTTTTGGAGATATTTTTTTTTAATAAATTTACCCCCAAACAAGGTGACGAGGCTACTAACACGCAGGGTTGTTAATGGGCGTAAAGGAGAATGACAATACTTGAGAAGGAACCGGACATCCAACACCCCCCCCCCAAAAAAAAAGGGATAAACCTTTACTCCTGTTCTAAAGACCAGGGAGGAGTGTAAACTGGAGAGTAGTCAAAACTATCCATATATTCCAAACATTACAATCTTAAACTCTTCAAGAGCAGTATCAATCGTTAACGATCCATCTTATTCTGGAATATACATTTCATACTTCCATTCTTACTTTTATATCCTACAACTCATTCAAAAGTCATTTACCTTGAGTGGCTCTTGAGATCCTTATGACCGAACCTTTGTAATAAAAATCTGTCTATTTGCTCACATACATTTAATTCCTATGTATACTGCTATTCTGAATTTATTCATATTCGTATAGTCAGAATTCTTTGGAGTTTTTAATTCTAGATTTGAAAACGATAAAATAATTTTAAGGATTTGAACATTCAATTCTGAAGTGGTCTTTTTGTGCATTTATATTTGAAAAAGGGAATTTTGTAGCTATATATATATATATATATATATATATATATATATATATATATATATATGCAATTTTGTAGCTTTGGAGACGCGGTTTGAAAGAGGCCATTGGATGTACATCTTCAAAGGAGAAGATTTGTTTCCGAAGAAGAGAGAATTACTTTGCGCGTAATGAAATTACTCAGCTAAAAGAAATAAATCAAAACTGGCGCCAAAGTTGATTTGAGATTATTTGATCATCGATCGAGTGAATTGAAAGCATTTCTTTGAAATGCCTTGATATCAGGTTTCAACAACTTAAGTATTTCAAGAGTCACCGCTGTTTTAGCACCTGAATTAACGAGTAACAGATTGGACGGAAATGTTCTCTTACAGTGTTACTGAGGAGACTGGTTTGCGGTTCTAGTCTCCGTATTGTAATTCTAATGCGATCGTTCCTTCAAAATCAAGTTAAGTAGCACATAAAATTCTAATTAATATCAATAAATTTTAGAAAAATTAGAAGGAAGAAATCTGACGATATTTTAATCTAAAACTACTTTTGTTCAATACGTGAAATTATAGCTAATTACATAAAAAAACAACAAAAAATATAAATTAAATTTAACCGCTCGGTGTAAGCGCATTTTAAAACTACGGAAATTCTGCTAATTATCGAAATTTGGGATTTTGGGAATCATTTTGTACTTCTTGAATGTCTGTATTTATAACATAAAAGGATTCCAATGATTTTAAGTGACTCTCACCACCAAGTTTTATTCTCATGATTGAATCCACTCGTAAAAACAATAAAAATATGAATAAAAATCTCCTATGAAATATTTGCCTTGTATTTTTAAAACAGTCTGATCAGCTATTTTAAAAGATAAGATAGCAAATCTGATAAATGAGGCGTATCAAAGAGTAAGATCATGAAAATCTTCCAACAAATGCTTTTTATTTAACAGAAGATTGGTATTTATTTTGGTGATGTTTTATTCTCTATCACTGTCTATTAAAATTCACGAGGGCACAGTTAAGCAGAATCAGTCCAATCAGTACTGAGTTGGAGGAACGCTTCGGAATGTCGGGTACAAGAAGAAAGAAATTCACAGTAGTGATCCATATTTTTTTAATACAATCTAAGCTTTCGGCTTACTTAATTGACATCTTTGATAATGACTTAAGTAAGCCGAAAGCTTAGATTGTATTAAAAAAATATGGATCAATATTGTGAATTTCTTTCTTCTTTCAACGATAATGTTATTAAACTTATCAGAAGTTACGAAAAAAATTTACATAAAATAAATAGACAACACTTGTCTATAATATTTAATGAAACGTGTATGAATGAAAAGATGCTGCCTAAATACACACAATATATATATATATATATATATATATATATATATATATATATATATGTTCTAGACACACACGCACACATATATATATATATATGCATATTGGAAATATGTATATATTCCAAAGAATATATATATATATATATATATATATATATATATATATATATATATATATATAAGATATTTGTCTATATATATATATATATATATAAATATATATATGCAAATATCTTTTGATTATACACGCGCACAGAGACACACACACATACATATATATATATATATATTCCAAAGATATTTACATTTTCCTCGTCAGGTCGTAAATTGAAATCACAAATCATATAACTGTCTCAATCGAACCTGACACTTACATTTCTATCTGTATCAACAAACGCGATTTTTATAGACCTGTAAGCTATAAAGTCAATTTTTAGTATCGCCGACTTGAATCCGCTGGCGTCAACTACACTTAACGCATATTAAGAAGTAATTGATTCTGCATATTTCGCATCTACAGCTCAATTGATTGTTGATCGACGTCTCGATGCATTTGTAGCTTTCTCAACTAAGAATCTTTTCTCAGCCACTCAAGTGTTTGTCTAATTAACTAATTTTCTAAAAAAAAAAGTTATCGGGAAATGTAGAATTTGTTTCGCAACAATATTATTTTCTTTTTTAAAGGCATTTTATCATTTACATTATTAAGACTGTTATCTTCATTGCTATATTCACAACGTTTCGGCCGTTTTGAATCTTCTATTTAGTTTTTAAATAAAATGACTAAATTAAATTCAGTGATATATCGTTGGCATGTGTAGATAGAGTAATTGTTATTGGCAGGTAACATTGAGTAGCCGAGCTCAAATTCTGGCCGAGTCACAAAACATCGTACCAAAGGTACTAACCCATGTCTTCTTCCTACAACAATCGGTTAAATAATAAAGTTGCTTTTAGATTTAGTTGGAAGCCGGTCTATAAGAATATAAGGACTAATCTGATGACAACGGGGGAAAAAAAAACTCCACTATATTTTATAAGGAATCATTGCAATTCCGTTAGTAAAGTAAAAGGCATCTATGAACGTATATAGGATAGATTGTTCTAGTTCCGCGTGCCATGCCTCTTCCGGATGTCTCAGTTATTTTCTTTTGTGATTTTGGCAATAAGGATGAGTCCGAATAATGTAAATGATCATACCTCATCTCAGAGATATAGCGAGATAATGCATTTTATGTTCTTCATCTTATAACCAACTGCGTCGGGAAGCTTTAAATACAAGTTTCTCTTTGCTGACATTACTTGGAATATTTTCTCCTAGAACTAAAAGTTGATGTTTGATTAATTGATTTGTTTTCTACGGCTGATCAACCCTTCGCACGTTATTTAAATCCAAAAATATATTTAGATTTTTTAGATAATAATAGTTTAGTGATACAATCTTACTAATTAACCCATATATGGGGCAGAAGATGTAGATTCATACCTTTCGCAACAGTATTTGCGCGTAAGTGAATATAACGAACCCAACGGCAATTGGAACTCGGCTCTTCGATTAACAATTCTAAGTCATTATCCATTACACCACCCGCACATCCATGCTTACAGTAACTGGTATTCCCGAGCGATTCTGCCATCAACATGTTCTGATTTGTGCACCATAAGTTGTTATTTATTTTCCCACCTATAATAAATCCTGGTTATCCGTGCTAACTAGGTACAAATGCATGCTAGATCCATCGGACAATCAGCTTAATATGTTAGGATTTTCCCGGTTGTGTGTGTGTGAGCGCTCAGCAGTGTATGGAGTGGAATCAACTAGCTCAAGGTTTGAAATAACTGTTTAACAGCATTAATTTGTGGTCGAAGACAGTAAAAAATAGGAGAAAAGTTGGAGTTAACAGAGCTCTTCCTTTGAATACATGCTTCGAAGAGAAATTTCTTCACTTGTTTCCACTAGTAATTAGGATCCAGCTGCCAGGAATGGCACGGATCTACCGCAGTAAAAGTTGTGAATGGGTCTTCGATCTGGCCTTGAAAAGTGGGAAAATGGTCGAATAGGGCTCGGTCGGCTTTTTTTTATGTGTTCTGAGATTTCCGGTTGTTCCCTATTGAGTACTTCTGTTGCCGTTGCTGCAGAGTCCTGCAAAGGAAGGACGAACTCACAATAGCCAATATACGAGATAGTTTTTATAAATGAGCCACATAAACAAGCTAATGATCCGAGTCCTCATAAATAGTACCTGAAGAAGAATTAGACCGGAAACAGGCAAGAACTACAGTTTTATCAAAGAAACGCTAAACAAATCTTGTATTTATTTATTAGAATGATAACGAAGAACGCACTACAAAAGCAAAAGGATGTGCACATATTTTTTAAATTATGCAAAAGCAGTTGATAAGGTACGCCACGAAGATCTATTTGAACTATTTAGGAAGCATGTTCGAATAAGCAGGAACATATACTGGGAGTTAACAACCTGTATACGGATAGAAAGTGCATTGAATAAGTACACAGAAGTAGAAAAAGATGTAAGATAAGGACTTGAAATGGAAGTTACGAAAACATGTCTCATGATTGCCAAATGGGATGAATTGGGTTATAATAGTTGGTAATTTTGAAGGCAAAATGGAGAGAATAGAAAGAAAATAGAATAGAGAGAATAGAATAGAGAGAAAATAGAATAGAGAAAATAGAATAGAGACAATAGAGAGAAAATAGAATAGAGAGAATAGAGAGAAAATAGAATAGAGAAAATAGAATAGAGAGAAAATAGAATAGAGAGAATAGAGAGAAAATAGAATAGAGAGAAAATAGAATGGAGAGAAAATAGAATAGAGAGAATAGAGAGAAAATAGAATACAGAGAAAATAGAATAGAGAGAAAAAAATTATGCCTGCCTGACTAAGAGTGGAAAAACATTCTTCGCAGGAGATTCCATATTTGATATCCTATAAAACTCCGCCTTCGCATAAAATATTATAGTATTATGCTACATTAAGTTCAGTTATTATTGAGAAACACCTCTTCATAGGTTAAACTCACTTGTAAAGTTGCGTGAGGAGAAGACAGTAAGGGGCCATATCATGCGCCATGGATTGGGACAGAAACCTGGGGAAACCCCAAATTCCTGAGGCAACCCAGAGCAGAGCAGAGCAGAGAGAGAGAGAGAGAGAGAGAGAGAGAGAGAGAGAGAGAGAGAGAGAGAAAGAGAGAGAGAGGCGAAAAACGGATTGGGACAATGGAAAAAGGTTGCGATAGAATCTCTGTAGACCTGGGGCATTACCAAATGGAAATTGTCGATAGTTTGATTAATTGTTTTGTTTGATACGGCTTATCTACTTTTTGCAGGTTTTTTTTAGCTAGAAAATATTTTTGGATTTTAAGAATTTTGAGGGGAAATAATGATTTACTGATATAACTCCTCCTACTATATAACACATAGCTGGGTTAAGCAAATATGAATTCATAACTTTCGCAATGGTATTTGTGCGTAAGTAAATATAATGGAACCAGATAGTGTTGTAGCATAGCTACGGACGATAATATGTATGTTTTCCATTAACATAAATACAATAGTAAATACTGTATGTTGGCCTACAGTTGGAGATTCGTCTGCAGGCTGTGCTGGTCAAACACTCGGCTCGGAAGCATCTTGGCACTAGCCAGGCTTAACGTTGCTTAACTTCCGTAATCTGACAGCAACTGGTGTTTTAACGCGATGTAACCGTAAGCCGAAATGTCGATTGAACTGAACCATTTTTGAACTTTTATTAAGCATAGAACTGTCACATTAAACTCCACCTTTTGCCACATTCTCTTCGAGTAGACGCACAGATAAATCCCGGATGACCAAGGATGACCAGAAAGCGACTGCGGGTTGCAATATTTACCAGTGGCGGTGTGCTCTTCAAGCTCGCCCGAGCCGTTATGTGATGTGGCCAAACGTCATGCTTCTTCCTGGGTTAACTGCAGTCGTGATAGTGTTGAAACAATCGACTCACTTTTAATCTCACACAGGGTAAAACATCAGATAATAACAGGACGCCTATGGCGACTGTGTAATCAGATGCCTCACATTTGCACAAGATCCGGAAATATATATATATATATATATTTTTTTTTCTTGTGAGGCAAGGGGTGACTTCTAATATTGGTGCCTCTGTATTTCGCATTGTTTTCGTAAATCAGCTAAAAAAATAAAATAAAAATGTACATTACATAGGAATATGTTTCCAGGAATTTCAAATCCTCCCTAAGAAGACTTAACTTACTATTTTTATTTATATTTTCTACTATTCGACTTTACGCTTGAGTAAACTTTGTAAATATCAAGACCAAGTCGGGAATGCAAAAATAGCAAATTCGCAAGTTAATATTTCTCAAATGCGTACAACAGTTTCCAAATTATTCAATTCCCAAGAAATCGACAATAATTAAATAATATTCAAATTTGTTTCATGTCCAATAATCTTAAGATACAATCGTTTTATGCTGATTAGCGTAGTTTAGATGCGGCACAAGGCCAAAAGTATAGGGCGCCCAGTAGATTATCGAACTCACTATTTAGTCGTAATGAATCTAGCGAGACAAGCTTGCTAACTATTGTCCCACGCCGAGTTACCCAAAATGCCGGCGTTGTAGCATGTATGAAAAGGAAAACATTTCTTTAGATAAGATTCGTTGTTCTAAAATAAAGATATCCAAGATGTCCGGAGAGTAAAATGAAAGGTCAAGGGTAATAATAGTGGTGATAGTGATAATAGCTGTTTCCTTATAAGGAAACAATCGTCATTTATTTATCAAACAGTTTGCATTACTCTTGGTTGAAATTTATAAGATCTTTCTCTTAAAACAAAGTAGTCTAAATGTGTATTTTTTTTTATCAGTTGTTTAAGCACTGTCTCAGTAGCGCCAATCTACAGGGTCGGGTGATGTGTTGTCTTCTTTATGACATAAAAGATTTATTCGCTGGACTCCATTTTGAATGAATGATCTGAGAAAAAGGTTGTATAGAGATAATAGTTTAGACATTTCTAAATGAGTTGGATGACATGCATGACGCCCATATAAGATTCAAGATAAGGGCTCGAGTTATTACGCCAATATGTTGGTTTTGCAGCATCATGCGGTGTTAGAGGAAACCTCCCCTCACGCTGTTTATTGCATATTTAACTCATTTATTTTTAGGTTGGTGCATAATTATCAGGCGTTTTTTAAACAATATTTATGATGAAAAAAGAAACATAACAATTCAACAATAATATTTTTAAAAGATTATTCCGGGGTGTATGATTATCGACACGCATTATTATAATCTGAAAATAAACTAATATTTTTATTAAAAAAAGTAAACATAACAATAATTTTTATTAACAAATATCTCGCCTAGAAAAACGCCTTGTAATTATGCACCAACCCAATAAAAGATGTGTTGGCGTAATGGATAGCAACTCGGAATCAGGTATCGGAGAGCCAAGTTCGAATTCCTTTCGATACATTCACTTACGTGCAAATTCGTTTGGGAAAGTTGTGAATCCATCTCTTCTCCCTACAGCTATGGGTTAAATACTAGGATTTGTAGCCAGAGAAATCATTGTTATCCCCAAAAACTGTTACATAGAGAAATGTGCACGATCAAATAAGCAAAAATTATTCTTATAATCCAAAATGTGTTTCAGCTTTAAAGAACCCATAAACGTTTGATAAGCCGTAAATGTAATTGGTTTTAGCTGATCCATACACCGAGGTACTTGAAATTTAGTAATTCCGCATAAAGAAAAATACAGCGATATCCTGCCAATTGTTCAGCAATAAATTTAATTTCTAATTTCAAAAATGATGAAAATGCTCATACTTCCGGTATGATAATCACTTAGATCACTTGTAATATAATTAATCCGCTTCCTCTAACGAACTGTCATCGGTGTGATGTACGCCTTCTAGAGCGGAAATCTCGTCACACCCAAGGGAACAGTTAATATGAATTCCGGATGAGGATAGGTTGTGCTTTAATAGTATTGGGCAGTGGACGCTGAATCACGAGTATTTCATCATTCAGCCTCTCTGAAGAACCCGGATGTAGAGACGGAAGTTGAGCCGGTCATTAAACGGTGTTGGCAAAGGTCAATCAAAGTTTCGAGGGAAGCTTTCGTTGGCTAGGATATCAGGCTCTCTGCAAAGAATAAAAGAAACAATGACAGATTTCTTGTAAGAAGGGTGTGTCAATCGACAGCAATTTCATAGTTAAAAGAGTCCTTTGAAATAGTTTCACCGATGACATCATTTCTTTTAGTAATGTTCACCCAATACATGCCAAAAGAGCTACTCAAGGTAGAGGGTTACTGAATGATGTTGTATAAGCGCAAGAAGTGGAGGTAAGAAGAACTGTTTATGAGTTTATGTAGGATAACTGTTAAACCATCTTTAAGAGGTTACGATTTAATGATCGGGAAAACACACTCTCGGGAGTCTGTTACAGATGTAATTTCGTTTGGGAAGACTCTGTTTGAGGGGAACTTCATTACTAATACGTAGAGAATAAGAGGGATTCGTCACAATTTACGTGGCATGACGGCTATTAGTTGCAAAGGTCAGATTTCGTCGTACTAAAGAATGTAGCGGGTCCGAACATTTGGCCTGGAAATAGCGAGAAACTTGTGATGTTTCGTGGGGAAGAAGGGGGAAAGATAATTCATCACCTACAAGTCCGCGTAGATACTTTTGAACTCTATCAACAGAGGCATGGGAAGACTAAGTAGCTCCAGTCCAGAAAGTTGGAGAATAGCGGGGGTTAATAAGATACCGGAGCTGTTACATTGAACCAACAATTTAACAACATCTTTAACAATAAATCATATATGAATTCCACTTGATTGATTAATTCGGTTTTTACGGCTTATCAACCTTTTGCAGGTTATTTAAAGCCATAAAAGATTTTATATTGTTAGAATTTCATGGCTGATAATAATGATTTTGTGATCCTACTATTTAATCCATAACCGGTGTAGAAAAAATGGATTCATAACTTTGTCAAGGATATTTGCGTATAAGTGAATATAATAAACCCAACTGGAATTGGAACTCGGCTCTCCGATTAAAAAAATTCCGAGTCACTAGTCATTACTCATTATGCCACCGGCGCATTCAAGCTAACAGTACCTGGTATCCCCAAGAAGATGACTGGCCAATAATAAACACTTTTATGGACGAACTCTATTGGAAAATTCATAATTGGAGAGCGTGGGCATCAAAT
>OZ010585.1:29177033-29214533 GCA_963932145.1 Acanthosepion lycidas | reverse complement strand
CAATAATGCTAATAGACGTTAGCGGATGTGTGGCACGTAGCCATGAGAATTGGTGGAAAATCTAGAATGTAAGCTAAGTTCAATATTTTGTGATTTTCTGAGCTAATCCAGAGAAGCAATTATTAGCATTTCCATGTTATCATTTTTTTTTACTAAAAAAACTTCTTTTGTTTTCCAATTGACTCTAAACATTAAGCCCATGAAAAAAAAAAGTACAAGTATGCTGATATTACACGCATGTATGCGTTTTGATATAAACAGGAAGATGCGATGGCGCTCCGGTCTGACCGACTCGCCGTAAGTTGGTTTTGACCAAAGTCGATTATCCCTGCATTGATGACCATAGCTCTCCACAACTTCCTACCTTTGTAACTTTTAACAATGTTTGTTTTTTTTATCATCCCTCACTTTCCCTTTTCCGCCATCAATTTACGCGATCTCCTTGGATATTTTTTGCCGCTGATTCACTTTGACCAACTTGCTTTCAACATGTCTTATGAGTGTCAAATTTTCTAATCATAATCTTCGTCCACTTTTGTTGGGGTGCAGAATTAATTTCAACTTTTCAATTCGGAACTAATTTCAGCTTGGAATTAATTTCTACTCGGAACTTATTTCAACTCGGAACTAATTTCAACCCGGAACTAAATAATGAACGTTGCAGAAAGATGAATTCTGAATTATCTTATCTACTAAGGATTTTTAATGCTAAATTAAAAAAAAAATAACACCAACTCTGCATTTTGTTTAAGAATTCACGGAAATTGATAACTTCGATTTTAACTCGAGTTGAAATTAGTTCCGAGTTGAAATTAGTTCCGAGTTAAAACTAGTTCCGAGTTGAAATTAGTTCAGAGTTGAAATTAGTTCAGAGTTGAAATTAGTTCAGAGTTTAAATGAATTCCGAGTTAAAATTAGTTCAGAGTTGAAATTAATTAGGAGTTGAAATTAGTTCCCAGTTGAAATAAGTTCTGTCACTCATTTTATACTTTGATGTTTGAGGTTGACACCTCCGATTCGTATATTTTTCTTTTGCTGAAAACCATACATGATGTCTTTTTACAATTAATGCTTAATCATTTCTTCCTGCTTTCCGTTACTACTAAGAGGTGCTATAGTTTTACTTCTGTGTCTGCCATCAACACAGTGCCGGGCTCACGGCCACATCACGTTTAAACACTTGTTCCCGTATGATCACTGAAGTTAAGCTACATCAAGCTTGATTTGTTCTTGGATGGGTGACCTCTTGGGAATAAAAGGTGCTGTTTAGATGTTGTTTGGATGTGGAGGTGGTGTAATGAATAATGGCTCAGAATTCTTTATCGGATAACCGAGTTCGAATTCCAGTTGGGTTCGTTGTATTCACTTACGCTGCAATACCCTTGGGACATTGATGAAGCCACCTCTTCTGCTCCCTGCTATGGGTTAATTAGTAAGACTTGTACCACTAAACTTTTGTTATTGTAACAAAAATAATAAAATTGCGGACAGAAATTTAGATTTCGGTATTAAAAAACCTATAGGGGTTGATATGCCGCTAAACAACCAACCCACCAATATAGTGTCATCTGTGTATCATATAATGTTAAAATTGTGCCCACCGACAGTAACTCCTGATAAGGTTACCAGCTACCTTAGATTAACTTCGCTATGGAGGTTGAATAAATCCTGTGAGAAGACACAACGTTGTCTTATGTCCACCCCCATTTTATTTTTTAAAACCTAATGTCGGATATCATAGTTTTCTTTTGGTTCCTATTTTTCTTAGTTTTCTTATTGTTCTTATGTTACTGTCCATGGTATTCTGTGTAGAAATATATCTCTGCATCAAGTCTCTTCATTATATTTTTGCTAATGTGCATCAAACAGAAAGTTTAAGAACCACTCATAGTAGACTCTTATTTGAATGAGTGGATATAGGAGTGGGAATTAAGAAGTGAGAACTTACATGTACATCGAAGATAGGTAACGATTGATTAGGATTGTAGAGTTTGGGGAAGTATCCACACGGGTGTCTATTCCACAAAGCAGCGGTCATTGGGAAAACATCTATCTGATGGAACTTCCTCTTTACAACTTCAACTCGGTGTACAAAACATGGCGGATCTTAGCTGTAAAAGTCTGAATTTGTGGAAGTAAATACTGGAACACATGCGAACATTTGTCAAGGGAATAACGATGGAGTAGAGAGAGCCTTGCCAGGTTGGTTCTGTGGGGAAGGGTCGTAGGGTGGGGGGAAATATGCCATTTCCCACAAGGTCAGTTAAAACAAGAACGGAAAGTGAGGATTCGGCAGGTCCAATCCAGATATGGTAACAATACTCCATTTTTATTCGAGTCTGACTCTTGTACAGATAACGCATGCAAGAAGGTTCCAGTTATTTTCTGGAACGTTACAATTAGTTGACCAATTTTCCAAAATCTTTAACAATGGACCGTATATATGAGCTCCACTTGAAGCTTGGAATGAAATTGAGTCCTAACAGACAGACAAAGCAAGAATCTTTATTGGAAGAGTGGTTGCACATGGTTACGGGAGAAAAATCCGGATATTTAAACTTAAAGGTCGTTTTCCCCCACCCATGGTGTCATGATAAATCTACCATCGAGTATTTCACTGATTCTGTTTGAAGTAAGAGTTAAAACATGAACCTAAAGGATCACTTAATAAAATCCAAAGAAGAATCAGCAATATTATTGGTCCTTCCCTGGCCTCTCGGCTTCAGTCATCTTCCTCCTCCGTAAAGTTGCTTCCCTCTGCCTTTTTTAATAAATACTTTCATGGTAATTGTTTGGATCAGCTCTTCGCTATGTTACGTAGATTTTTTAAAATTTAAACGCAGTACTAGATTGGCAGCAAGGTCTCATCTATTTACAGTTAAATTGTTTAGGCGTAAACATAAGTTTCTATATGAACAGTTTCTTTGTTTCCTGCCATATTTGATCTTCAAAAATGTAACTGATATGTCAATCCTTATCTACTGTCTTCCTGAAAACTCTTTTATTGTTTTCCCTCCTTAAAAATGTTTCTGTTTTCTAATTCTTTTACCCCTAGTAACCCCATGGCTTCAATGTCTTGCATGCCATGAAGTGAATTTAATTTTTCAAATATACTGTTCGTCGACCTGAATGCTGCTTTTGGTGAGATGATCAACAACCTCCTTTCTGATAAGAGAGAGAGAGAGA
The DNA here is from genome assembly GCA_963932145.1 of Acanthosepion lycidas. NCBI lineage: Eukaryota > Metazoa > Mollusca > Cephalopoda > Sepiida > Sepiidae > Acanthosepion > Acanthosepion lycidas. The sequence goes on along the minus strand of OZ010585.1, from coordinate 29,211,347 downwards.
GAGAGAGAGAGAGAGAGAGTGTGTGTGTGTGTGTGTGTGTGATAGTACGATGGAGACGACCATTCACCAGTCTTACTGAAGACACTACAAACGACTAATATTTTCCAAAGACTTGAGAAAGGTTTCTCCTTCAGGCAGCGATTAAACAACTTTCCTTAGATTGGAGACCCAGTAGAAATTGGTATATGCTTATTCGGATGTCTTGCTGCACACGACGTCTCCATCTGATCTTCTAACAGGACATCATGAAGTTGCCGCAAAGATGGCGAAAGACAATGGAACAAAATAGCATTTATCTGGCTTACTAAATCAGTGTACAAATATTTAGATCCTTATGTGAAATCCGTTTACAAACATTACTTGTTTATAGCGCTGGATGAAGGCAACAGAGAACATAATCCCACAATGTCTTTTTCGTTTTACATTCTTCTTCTTCTTCTTCTTTTTCTTCTTGTTTTTCTTCTTTCTCTTCTTTTCTTATTTTTCTTGTTCTAATTTATCTTCTTCCTATTTTTCTTCTCTTTTTTCTACTTTCTCTTCTCGTTCTTTTTCTTCTTCTACTTTTTCTTCTTTCTCGTTTTCCTTCTACTTCTTCCTCTTTTCCTTCTTTTCTCGTCGTCTTCTTTTTCTTTCCTCATTTTACGACCTTTTCCCTTTCAACACCTTTCTTCTTCTTTCCTCGTTTTTATGTCCTCGCTTTTTTCTTCCTTATTTTTTCCCCATTTTTATTCCTTCTTCTATCTTTCCCCATTTGCAAGTCATTTTTCTTGTCTTTTCTAATTTTAATGCCTTCTTTTTCTTCGCTATTATATCTTTGTTATGTTCTTCAACCTCATTTTTCACTCCTTTTTTCTCTTTTTTCTTTAGATTAATATACTACCAGGATAGACATCATCATACCATTATCCAAATTATTATTCGATGAATTAAATTACAGCTGATTGATTTCACACTCCTTATATTTAATGTTTACGCATTAAACTGATCAATTCTTCATGAATAATTACCACGTTTTCTCACTTATGTTTCATTTTATCGTTTGTGGAAAAGCAGTAAGCGATGTGTTGACGTTGAATTTTTCGCAGCTGAATTATAAGGTGGACTCATTAATATGGCCGTTCACATGTCATAACGCACGATTTGTTTACTCGGATATAATTCCCATTATTAATTGTCATTTTTGTCTCTGGGAAACAAATTATTTGGTGGGGTGGTGGTGAAACATTTCTTTAAATTTTGAAGCAGGTAACAAATATAGATTCATTCTTTTTCAAAGGAAATCTCTCTCTCTCTATTTCAAATAATATTTTTACTGATCGAATCTATCTATTAGGTTGGTGCAAAAATAATGTCGTTTTCTCACATATGCTAATATATGAGAAAACGACATTATTTTTGCACCACTCTCACTCTCTCACTCTCTCACTGTATCAGTGTATCTCTGTCTATCTGTCTAACTTCCGGGGATTCACCGGCAGCAGTACAAGTACACACTGATCGAGTCCACTTGTATGAAAAAGGGGTAGACCCCATAACACTATCTACTTCGGTCTGATAATATCTATCTCAGTGAATTCATATCTATCTATCTATCTATCTATCTATCTATCTATCTATCTATCTATCTATCTCAGTCAGATCATTATCTATCTATCTATCTATCTATCTATCTATCTAAATCTGTTCATTATCTATCTATCTATCTATCTATCTATCTATCTATCTATCTATCTATCTATCTATCTATCAGAGGCTAATTTTTGTAATTCTATCAAATTTCTTCGGATCTGAACTGTCCATTTTTTTAATCAAATTATTTATCTTTTACATTCTTATTTCCCCGCTCTCTCTCTCTCTCTCTCTCCCTCTCTCTATTTCTGGGCGTATAGGATATATAAACACTGTTTATCAGACAAATGCTAAGGATATCATGGGCCGCAAAAATGAGGTCTTAGAGAGGTTGCATACAAGGAGGAGGCTTATACTCGACATCAGATAGAGGAAGATGAAGTTTTGGGGACACACAATGAGGAAGGTGGTCCCAGAGAATCTGATAGTCACGGGTCGAAGTGGGGGAAAGAGAGACAAGGGAAAACAACATGTGACATACCTGGCGGCCTTGAGCAAGTGGATGACAGAACGTGGTCTATGGGAGGAAGCAGAGGGAAGGAGCTTATTGAGAGCTGCAACGGATAGAGGGAGATGGAGAGCCATGATCGCCTACGTCCCGAAAGGAAATGGCACATAAAAAGAAAGAAAGGTTGCGTAACTGAATGACAAAATCGAAAATTTCTATTAAACGGATTTCATTCCCCTCATGATTTCTTCATTTCAAATAATATTTTTACTGATCGAATCATATATATGTAGGCAGAGAGAAAAAACTCTAATAAATAGCCATTATAGTTAGACATCGAATGAAAAGCTGAAGATACAAGGACGTTTAAATTTAAACTTAATTCAGGTTTAAAGTCATATGTCCCTAGAAGCAGATATTCACATCAGTTTTCAACTATTTTTCTTTCTGCGTTTATGCCCACTGTTTTTAAGTATCCCACATTGCAATAATAGTCGGTATGTTAAGAAAGCCGATATGCTGTATGATATAATTTTACACATATATTTTTCATATTTCTTTCCCTTGACATTCTATATTATTCCAACATTAAAACCGTATTAAATCTGAAGTCTTCTCAAAGGACAAAAAAATTCTCATGGGTTTTTCTTTCATTTTGTCATGCCGTTATCTATCTATCTATCTATCTATCTATCTATCTATCTATCTATCTATCTATCTATCTATCTATCTATCTATCTATCTATCTCAGTGCCATCATTATCTATCTATCTATCTATCTATCTATCTATCTATCTATCTATCTATCTATCTATCTATCTCAGTCTCATCATTATCTATCTATCTATCTATCTATCTATCTATCTATCTCAGTGTCATCATTATCTATCTATCTATCTATCTATCTATCTATCTATCTGTTGCGGATTCCGGGAGGAAATCCGGTTTCAAATCAATGACAAATGCAGGAATGAATTATAGCAAATAAAAATAAATAATGTATTGACGCAATAATACAATTGGTAATACGGTTAGTAGATCCAGAAATGCGGTTAGTAGCAATAATAATATATATACAGTCTGGGAAATTCAGTATCGAAGTATGACTTCCTTCTGAGTCTACGTGCTCGCAACTGTGACTCCTACAAAGAGATTACCTCACACTCTCACTCTCTCACTGTATCAGTGTATCTCTGTCTATCTGTCTAACTTCCGGGGATTCACCGGCAGCAGTACAAGTACACACTGATCGAGTCCACTTGTATGAAAATGGGGTAGACCCCATAACACTATCTACTTCGGTCTGATAATATCTATCTCAGTGAATTCATATCTATCTATCTATCTATCCATCTATCTATTGATATGATCCCTAAAATGTTTCTTTGGGTGTTTTAATCTTAGAGGTTTTATTATTCGGACACCAGCTATTTATCTATCTAGCTATCGTAGAGGGCATCAATAATTCCATAGTTTTGAAATCGAACTAAGTATTGTATTTGAAATTCTCACTGTATAATGTTCTAACTATATGATTAATATTCGTCACTAAATTAATTGCATGTGCAATGGAAGAGACTGTGTTTAAAATGGAATATTTGTTGTTTAAATTTACTGATGTAGCGCCAAAAATTGACATATATCTAAACTGTTTAGCAAATTCCAATTCTCAAATCTTACGAAATAGCTAAAATAAGATTCTTTAAAATTCTTTTTGGTCAGGACATGAAATTTTCACCACACTAAAAAATAGTAGTATTGGAAACAGAATTTCGGAAACAATTTTCGAAAGATAGATTCAGGGAAATTATCATTCATGCCTTAAATAAGCTTGCGTTATAATAATTATCAATTTGTTGATGCCCGTGTTGAAAGGAGCAGGCCTGAACATAAAGTCAACACATAATGATAAAAAATAAAAAAAAATAAAACAACTCTGTGTAGAATCACTGGTTAAAGATCGATAAGTCATCATACCTTGATATCATATCGATTGTGATAGTCAAGTGAACTGAAAGGCCAAATAATAATAATAATAATAATAATGATAATAATAATAATAACAATAATAATAATGCACAGAACCAATGCTTGCTAATTAGAAATTATCGAGGAAACATACTGCAAAATTGACTCTATAATGAATATCCAGGAACAATTTACCATTCTGCATTAGCTTGTATGGTATCAGCATTCATCGATTATAAAACTCGGTATAGCAGAGTGGGCCAATACCTGCACTTGAGTATCAGTAACTTCTATGGGAAGGAAACGGCAAGAAATGTGTATTAACACCACTCAAACTCGGTTGCAGATATATGACATGTAATAGTTTTATGGGACTTTATCATGCACACAGACAGAGCAATAAAAGTTAATCGCCCGTACATATTGATAAAAAAAAAACAAAAAAAAAACACAAAAATATAATGTCCTTTCTTATCGCCAGGGAAGTTGGCACAGAATGTAATGTAGCTTTGAAGATATTCAAAAAACTATCAGAATACAGGAATCTTGAAGTGGAAAATTAAAAAGTGTGGAATATGAAAACATCGATAAAAAAAGAATTGTTATCACAAGTACATCTCACACCCAACAAATGCATTTATCTATGTAAAATGTGCGTATGTTTTGGTTTGTTTTATTCTAATTTTCCTTTAAACAAATGTTCAGTGGAAAATATCATGTTGCCATTTTCTGATCTTCGATATTAACCCGGAAATAAATGAGTATACAACAGAAATCAAAGAAAATAATAATAATAATAATAATAATAATAATAATAATAATAATAATAATAATAATGATCAAAATGGAGTTTCAGATAGGCGCAGAAATGCAAGTAAAGCACAGTACACCGGCTGAAGCTGCAAAATGCTTAAAAAAAAGCAAAGACAAATGCAATCGACCAGATGCAGAAACAATGGCAAGATAAACTGCTTCATGGCCAATACTCTGCCCGTATCAAACAAGCTGATGTAGACAAAACCCGTACCCATCAGTGGCTACGAAGTGCAGGGTTGAAAGCTGAAACTGAAGGTTTTATCCTTGCTGCGCAGGACCAATGCTTGCTAACTAGGAATTATCAAGCACATATACTAAAATATTGTGTCAGCCCAAAATGCAGATTTTGTGATAAATATCCAGAAATAATTGATCATCTTGTATCAGGTTGCACGGTATTGGCACCCACTGAATATAAAACCCGGCATGACAGAGTTGGCCAATATCTACACTGGAAAATCTGCAATTACTAGGGAAAGGAAACTGAAAGAAATAAGTTTTCTAAAAGATCGCCCTACTAGGAACATACCATATACTAAGAAAACTGCTATAAATTAAATGACAATTCTCTTATAGGGCCTAAGGACCCTAGTTTAAACCTGGGCCTACAGAATATAAAACAGTAAACATGACTGTCTATATTTCTGAGATGAGGTATTATGTACACTATTTACATTGTTCGGACTATCATCCCCATCTTAGTTGTTATATTTATCACAACGTTTCGACCGTTGTACACTCCGGTCTTCTACAGGACACATGTCACTGTGGATAAATGCGTTAGTTAGATCCAGTGACAGGACTCAATGATAGTGAGTTCAATACCTGGTTAAGGCGCTGGAGAACTTGGAGAGGGGAATTAACAGGAGAGAACTGATAACTGACATCCATTAAACATGGCACGAGGAACTAGGGGAGTCTACCCCAGCGAACGAAATAAAGGTTTCAGTTCCACATTCCAACCACCTGAAGAAGGTCGGTGCGTACAACGGCCGAAACGCCGTGTTAAATATCGCAACTAAGATGAGGATGATAGTCCGAACAATGTAAATAGTGTAAAAATGACATACACAAATAATAATAATAATAATAATAATAATAATAATAATAATAATAATAATGATAATAATAATATCGAGAAATTGTCCAAATATAAGGACCTGGAGATCGAGATTAACAGGGTGTGGGAAAAAAGACCGAGACTGTAACAATAGTAATCGGATCTCTGGGCCTCGAGAGAAAAGGAATGGCCAATTTTACTAAAAATGTCCCAGGTAACATCAACATACAATTTTCCCAGAAGATCGTCCAACTAGGAAATGCTATATACTAAGAAAAGTGATATAAATGAAATGAAAATTCTCCTATAGTGCCTAAGAACCATAGTTTGGATCCGGCTCTTCAGGATACAAAGCAGGAAACATAACATATACAAATAATAATAATAATAATAATGATAATAATAATAATGATAATGATAATAATAATAATAATGATAATAATAATAATAATAATAATAATCAAGTTAATTCCTTGCTTTTCAGTTCCCTTTTCTCTCCTCTAATAATTATTTTTTTTTAACTTGTATTTCAAGTTTTAATCCCCACCCCAGACTTTAAGCGGACACCCGTGTCCATTTTTTTTTTTTACCCTAGGCATCCCATATCTCTGTCGGTGCGTGTATATGTACGTTTGCTAATCTCTCTCTCTCTCTCTCTCTCTCTATATATATATATATATATATATATATATATATATATATATATATATATATTGAATGTACATGTAGATATGTCCACACTGACAGGGATCATATTGTATTATATCTGTGTTTTCTGTTTTTTTTTTGTTTTTTTTCCATGGCTACAGGTGTAATTTTCCTACAATGCTCTGCCCTTTGTCTATCATCTCTTTGAGTGAAAATTTTAAAACATATCTTTCAGCGGCAAGTAGGTTGAGAGATGACCGAAAAGTATAACTTTTATTCCCTTGCTCCAACCCCTTTGTTTAATGAATTCTTCGATATTCCCCCCTACCAATCTGTAGCATAAGTCCAGCCTACCCCATAAAATTTGATAAGTATCTGTCGTTGGCGACGGAAAATTGAACATTTGTGGAGAGTCACTTGTGCCATGCTTCGAAGTTGTAAGAAATGGTAAATGTAGCATATTTGAATGATACTTTTCCTTTAGTTTGATATGATTGTAAATCCTAATGTCTCAAGTTAATTCCTTGCTTTTCAGTTCCCTTTTCTCTCCTCTAATAATTTTTTTTTAACTTGTATTTCAAGTTTTAATCCCCACCCCAGACCTTAAGCGGACACCCGTGTCCATTTTTTTGTTTTTTTTTGTTTTATGTCTATATACTGAAATCTAATTATCCCACTTGGAGGTGTCACTCGGACTTTTACTAAGTTAAAACTTAGTATTGTCTACCCAACTGAATACTATACACTGTTATGAACTTTTAACTTCGATATATTAATAAACCCGCTATCTCAAATCTGGGCTTGCTCTTGGACTTTCTTCAAGTCTCGTCCTAAAGCTGGTAATCTGAACAAAATTACCCCTTGGCGGTCAAGGTTAAAACGCATCTCTACCAATTTCAATGAATACGAATAATATCTCATACCGGATCAGCCGTCAACCGGGACAACAAGGGCCGCGTCCCTCAGAGAGGAACCAGTCTGCGGTCGAAAAGTCTGTCACTGGAACAAACTCTTCCACACACGAAGAGACACTAGGTCACCAAACCCGGATTATCGCCAACCTTGGACCAAGTATCTCAATGCCAAATCGACTAGTAAAAATGAAACGAACGAAATGGAGCCGCGAAGAGTATCGACAAGTTATGACATCCTTCTTCACTGCACTCGAAAACCCAGCAAAGAACACCACCAATCAAACATACCAAATATGGAGAAATATGGTGGGGAATGATATAAGACCTAACCTCAATCCAAACATGCTTGCCAATGTCCGCAGAGATATCATGCGAAACAACAGACTCTCAAAGGCAGAAATACATAAGATAAAATTACATATAAGACAAAATACTATGACCCATCATTCAAACTCTGTTGAGACGAATGTTGAAATAAAGAATGCGACAGAGGATGAGAAGGACGCTAAAGCGAATAAATACGAAATAATCTCCCAGGAAATGAAACTGAAGATTCTACCTTAGACACAACCTCTAGTTCTCCAGAAATTGTCACTGAAGATGACTCCAGGTACATTAATTTAGAATTCCTTGAAAACCACGAAGCTGAAATCACCGAAGCAAAAAATGACGTCATCCAAGTACTCAGCAGAGTAACTTTCATACAATTGTCAGACAGAGACCAGCTCCCGAAAATCCATATGACAAATCCCAACAAGCACATCGTGAAAATATTCTATGCTGCCCTGGAAACACTGTTAACAGATAAACCACCGGGAAACATAACAGAAGTTAACAACGTCATATACGCAACAGCTCTAGCAGCGACTCGGAAGCTTGGTGTCAAGACAATAAATAAAATTAACAGACACAGAGAACCAGCTTGGAAAACCACACTGATACGAGAAATAAAACAAATCAGATGTGAGCTGTCTATATTAGATGAGCTCACCAGAAACCCTAATATTTCCACACATAAATCCAAAAAGATCAAACGGAAATATAGCATTAAATCCCTAATTGATATTCCATCGATCAAGGAAATGCTGAAACAGAAACTTCAGCTAAAAGCACAGAGAACAAGACGATACGAGAAACGTTGTAGATTCTATCGCCAAAATAAAATATTCCGAACAGATCTTAAGAAATTTTACAGGGAAATTGGAAAAACACCTATACATGTCGAAACGCCACCATCGATTGATAATGTACAGACATTTTGGGAAAATATTTGGAGCAACCCAAAGGAATGTAACCCAAATGCAGAATGGATACGGCGTGAAGAAGAACGACTGCTGGATACACCTCTGCAAGAATGGAAAAATATATCCACAGATGATGTTAGGCAAGCACTAACGAAATCCCCAAAATGGAAATCCCCAGGAAATGACAAGTTGCCCAATTTCTGGCTGTATCATCTCTCATCTACCCATGGCATACTTGCAAAAACATTATCAACGCTTGTAAATAATCCCAATAAAATCCCGGAATGGGTTACTGAAGGTATTACTGAAGGTATTACATACCTCATACCAAAAACAACTGAAACAGGCGACCCGAAAAATTATAGACCGATAACATGTCTTTCCATGTCTTTCCACAACGTATAAGTTGATCACGTCTGTACTGACGAACCGTACTTATTCCTTTTTCGAAACAAACAGCATTCTCCCGCTGGAACAGAAGGGATGCAGTAGAGGTTCATATGGCTGCAAAGATCAACTTCTGATAGATAAAATGATCCTGGAAAATTGCAGGAGACGACGCAGAAACCTCAGTGCAGCGTGGATTGATTATCGTAAAGCCTTTGATAGTGTTCCACATTCTTGGATCCTTAAGACTTTGGAAATGTACAAAGTCTCCCCTGTGGTATTAAACTTTCTTAAGCACAGCATGGGGATGTGGAACACAAAACTATACCTTAGGCACACCGGGGGCACTGCCATATCCAACCGTCTGAATATCCGACGTGGAATTTTTCAAGGAGACTCTCTGTCACCCCTTCTGTTTTGTTTATCCTTAACCCCTCATACACATGAACTGAACAACAGTAGCTATGGTTACAAAATAAATAAGAAAATTTTCAATCGCCTACTATACATGGATGATCTCAAACTCTTTGCCAAAGACGACAATGAGTTGAAAGGCCTCCTCAATATTGTAAAATACTTTAGTGACGACATAGGTATGGACTTCGGATTAGATAAATGTGCAAAAGTAACATTCAAGAAAGGTAGAATTACAGAAACACCCTCAATAGATTTAGATTTTGTCACAAAGATTAGGGAATTGGAGCATGAAGAAGCTTATAAGTACCTAGGAATTAGCGAAGGAGATGGCATACAACACCCCCAAATGAAAGAAAAAATAAGAAAAGAGTACTACAGGCGTGTACGTCTGATACTAAATACTGAACTAAACTCAAAAAATAGAATATCAGCTATAAACACATTGGCTGTGCCAGTGGTGCATTACAGCTTTAATGTCCTTAACTGGACCATAGCTGAAATTAAGCGAATGGACGCCAAAACGAGAAAGCTTCTCACTTGCTATCGCATGCATCATCCCAAAGCTGATGTTGATCGTCTATATGTGCCCAGATCCGAAGGAGGCAGAGGATTAGTTCAACTGGAACTGTCCTACAAAACTACAACAATTGGTCTCCAAAGATACTTGGAAACTACAATCCCTCTTGTAGTTGGAGCCATACGACTGGTTGGAAAAGATTGCAATAGACTAACTGAAGGGATTCCTGGAAGTTAATGCCTCAAGGAGATACAAAAAATTGTTCTGACAAGTACAGCCCACACTTTACGAAGGGCTTTATCTATGTAATTTTTATTTTATTTTATTTTTTTAAAATTTTTTTAAAATTTTTATTTTTTTATTTTTTTTATTTTTTTTTTTTGTCAGTGAAAAGTGTCATGATGACATGTCTAACCTTAGGTTCCTGGGTGGGACCCGGAAAGAAATGTGTAAACGCCAGAAATCAAAGATAATAATAATAATAATAATAATAATAATAATAATAATAATAATAATAATAACATGTGCTTGAATTTCCATTGGTGTTTGTGTCGGAAGTATGGATTCGGAATATACGATAAAATGTACGAACATCAGGCGGAAATTTTACTGACAATGGTCGCGTGGAACGTTTCAGTGTTATTTCAGACAGACAGAATTATTGAACACACCAGAGCAGACATAAGATTGATCCCAAAAAAGTTCTCATGAATAGATGTGACATGGCCTGGATATCATTAAATTGCAGGTAAAGAAGTTGAAGAAATTTTGAACGTCTCAGAGCTGAGGGTAGATGTCGAGAGAAAAAAGGAATTTGCATGACAAGGTTGTACTGATTGTCATAGAAGCCCTTGCATCGCACTAAGCATAACAAGGTTGCTAGAAAAGCAACCCTCGTAAGTACTACAAAGATCCTGCGGAAAGTGCTTAATGTCTGAGAACTTGTGCCACTTAAAATTATTTCCGGCGTTTAATATCATCCCTGTGAAAATATTAATAATTATAGCACGTAATAACTTGTCTCACCTCAGGGTAGAAATGTCTTAGTGAATAACCTATTATGATGTTTCGATAAAAAAAACCCTGATTTTTGTCGGGACTTACAAACATTGCATATTGAAAGGTTGATTGGTTGTTTTGTTTTATGGCATATCAACCTCAGTGGTTCATTTAATGCCAACAAAATTTGTTAAATAGATTCATAGCGATAGTTTGGTAAAAAAGGTGTGTATATATACATATATATATATATTTGAACCATTTTTCATTTACTCATATTTTTGAGTACAATCACATGTATTGCTGGAATTTCTTTTTTCAAAACCGTATTGCTGGTAATATTTAAAAAAAATATATTGCTGGTAATAGATTTTTCTTCAAAAATTTATTTCTGGTAATAATATTTTACAAAGAATTTCTGGTATTAAAACCTACTTTTACACTTTTATAATACTTTTTACCTCAATATCGGGGTTAACTATTTGCCCATAGCTGTGACCCTAACAGGTGCTACCACCCGGGTCAGGTTGGACCTGGGAACATCAGCAATTAAGAGGTGGTTCCACGCTCCTAAAAACTTGATCAGGAGCTTCGCTGTTGAACTTAGTTTATCGTCTTACCCTGGACGCGATGTAGTTTATCGTCATACACAAGACGGCATATCGAAAGAATTGTGGTAACTAATAACACATGCAGGGACGCTCATCGCCTAGGTAAAGAAATAACCATTTTAGATTCGAAAGGATTGCTACTGTTTCCTACCTTGACAACAATATGGGCTGAATATTTCGAGCAATAAGATCCAGTCAAGTGAGTCTCTAAACCTAATATTCATCGACATGTTTCACTAAACTAAGGTAATAGGGAGAAGGATAAGACAATAAAGCGTTGTTGTGGAAATAATTCTAGCGTAAAACAAAACATAATCCGTAATAAATTGGTCAAGACACGAAGAAATGTTATCGAACGGAATCTGCTGGCTGGCACTGATATTGATTAAATAAAAGAAAGAGTGTAATCAAATTTGAGAAGCAGTCCGGTGAATACAATTCGCAGTTCAGAAATAAAACAAATGACGTCAGAGGCAATGTAGAAATGTTTTTAAGCAAGAAATAGAAAAAAAAAAAACCTCAAGCAATTGCAAAAAACTAAAGAAAATTCGTTGCAGAAAATAGATGGTCATGTCATTGAAGCTACGCACATTGAAACTGACAGAAATAAGTAAGTTTTCATAATCTGTTAGGCATTGATTAGGAAATAATTGCTGAATGGATCAAAATTGGCATAAAGGAATTTAAGGGTCTTCCAAAAATTTACTATGACAGAAATAACAAATTAATCGTTCAAATTGATCTGGCCCTGAAGAACATCATATACCAAAATCACTTCCTTTGATGAGTTATTCCATGCTACTGATACTGTATGTACCAAGATTTTTGGTGTGAAAATGAAGAATAGAATCAGTTTTCAGTTCGGTATCTATGCTGAGAACATAAATATTTACTTCTGTCTTAATAGTAAGTTTCATCGATTCTATAACGTCAAATTGGCAGCTGATCTAAAAAATGACATACAATCTGTTGTTAAATGGGACAAAGAGTGGCTTGTTAATTTTAACGCTCCAAAACGAAACTGGTTTCTTTTAAGCGTCTGAGTGAACCATCTTTATCTTCCATAGCGGATGCTAACCTCCAGGCGACAAACTCATTGCATCTTTTCTGACTAATGTTTTCCGCTCATATGAGGTGGAAAGAATATATTAAATCAATTGCTATGTTTGTAGCTAAGAAGTTTGCTTTTCTGTTTTGAACTAGACAAATTTCTCGCCACATTCTATCTTAAATATTTATAAGTCTGCCATTCGGCCTTGCTTTGAATATATCATCCGATGCTTCTGCTATATATTTAAAGATTCCTGATAAAATCCAAAGAAAATCTGCATTGTTATTAGTCCTGACCTGGCATCTCGGCTTCTGCCACATTCCCACTGCCGTAACCTATTTTCCCTGTGCAATTTCCGTACTTCCAGGATAATTGTTGTAATGAACCTTCTTCTCTGGTACCTAGACTTTATGAATTTAAAGGCAGTACTAGATTTGGGATCTCGACAATTTCCCGTCTTTTGTAGATCTTAATACATTTTCTCTTTTTTGTCTTTTTGTTATTTCTTCTAAACCTTGTTCCGTCATCCATTTACTCAAACTCTAGGTTATGCAGTATATTCTTCTGTCTCTCTTGCGTTCAATCTCCACCTCCTTCTATCCCTTGAAGCTCTCAACAAGTTCGTTCCCTCTGTCAATCAGTTCAAATTTTCCAAGCCCACGTTCTCCATTATGCGCCTTGTAAATTTCAACTGTTTTTTCTGATGTTAAGTATAAATTTCTATTGCTCACATGTTAAGTCCAAGCATCCTTATGTAAAACAACATTTCTATAGCTTCAGGTTTCTTCTTCATCTGTGAGATTGTCCATCATTCACTGCAGTATAGGTGGATTGATATTACATAACAATTCAGTAATCTTTTCTAATGAATTTTTTCTATTTCTTAATACTTAGCTTTTGGAAGGTATCTTTCACTATCCCAATGTACCCCCGTATTTTGGAGTCACATTTTCTGTCCTGTTTTTAAGCACTTTCTAGATATTTAAACTTTTGTACTTGCTTGATTTTGATATCTCTAATTTGTAACTTACATGTTGGGCTCTCCCTTTTGCTAACAGCCATACAGCTATTTTATGATGTTTGCTTTAAGAGCGGCCTATTATTCTGTAATTGTTCAGTGTTGTCTGTCTATATCTCTGAGATGAGGTATTAGGATTATTTTCATTATTTGGGCTGTTATCTTCATCTTCATTTCTATATTCAAAGTTTCGAACATTGTATGCTCTGGCCTTCTTCAGGTGATTACTAGGCCACAAAAAACTTTGTTTTCTTTTTACAGTCCTTACTTCTCTGTTTCTTTCTCTGCTTTCTGTAGGAGCTCTTATAATTTGTATCCTGTCTTTGCTATCAACATTGTGTCATCCACATACCTTTTTTGTTAAGATCGTAGCCGCCAATAATGAATCCTAATTTTCTCTGAGAATCATCTCACTGTAAAGTTGAATAAGTCCAGTGAGACAGCATCATTGCCTTACACCCCTTTCTATTTTGGTACATTTACTGAATTTATTTTCTATCGATATTCAGGCAGTTTGCTGCCATTTTAGGTTCAAAATTATTCAAATATTTTCCCCAAATATGTCATAGGTAATTAACAGTTCCAGTATTTTTGTGAGTAACTGTAAAAAGCTGTTACACCCATTGGTAATCTTGATAGGAGGCTAGATTGAATCGTTGTGATGGTTATACGTTTAAATAACATTTTCTTTTTATCAAAATATTCTTCGCAGCTATGCCATGAAAAAGTAAGTAATTTCATTGGTTGTCATGGAAGTAGTTTTTTGATATGGAATTACGCTTCCAGGCTTTCATTTTGTAGCAAAGTAGAGCCAACATATTATATTCTTTCTAATAGCGTAGAAGCTATTTTTTGGGAATTCAGGAATTGAATTCTTTATAGAAATTCCTGTGAGTCACTATTGATCAGCGATTTATTCTTTCATTCAAGGAATTTTTTTTAAAGACATTACAGGATGATTTGTTATTTTTTAGGAAGAGCTATTATTTTGGCGGGAGTGTTGATCCAATACATACGTACATAATTATATATATATATATATATATATATATATATATATATATATTTGTGTGTGTGTGTGTTGTTATGAGATATAACTTTTCGACACTTCAGATAATTCCTTGAGGTGGATAAACTAAGAATTCTCTCCCTAAACGAGTAAACATTTCCTATTTTTCACCACTTTTACGTTTTCACTTCTAGAACAATTTCATTGCTTTTTACCCAGTATTTTATCTGGATACATCGGTTTTCAAAAGGCACTAAGGTGTTAAAAAGATTCTGCTTGATTGATCTTTTATTTAAATATTTTCGCAGGTGTACAAAGTTTTATTAGTGTGATAATAACGGAAATATTAAAAGAAGGAGAAAACATAGCAAGTATGTAGAAAGTGTTGACTAACCTGAAAAGATCGTTTGGTTTATTAAGTAAAAATAAAGTGAAAAGTTTAATTTTCGAATTTCCACTTTATTAATCTTATGTTTTATGGCCATTTACATCCTCTGGAATGCGTATTTGCACTTGGTGGTTATGAAACACATCTACAGTGAACTCACTGATTTACCTGCATTTTTACACATCATACTGAGTAAAAAGTCGATTCTATCATCTTCTGGGGTGAGGCATAACTGTCTATCATCATCCTAATACAATATTACGCCCTTCCAGGTTGTAGTATGTGATCTACACCAGAAAATAACAGAGATATGAATTGGATTCAGTGTCCTCCAACAACCTTGATTAAAGAAAAGTTTATCTGTATTATTCCCAATATATACTTGGTTCCTTCTAAGAAATAAAACAAGTAAGTTTGGTTCACGGTTTCAATCCCGAATGTTGACATATAAGGTAATATCAAAGCCACCAAGTGCAGAATCGGGCCTCGAGGAATGTCGATGAAATTACTAACATAAAAAAAGACGTGGACCCAGCTGAACTTAGTATCTATATTTACAAGATGACAGACATATAAACGTTCAACCGGCGAGAGGAGAGGAGAGGAGAGGAGACTCTTTCAAGCCGTCGCTAGAAGATCGGACATTTTGAAGAAAGAGCTAAAACACTCGATTCGGTGCCGTTAATTCGACAGAATTCTTAAATGAATAAATCTGTATTTTCCATTTGAAGATTTAATCTACATGGTTAAGTAATTTCGGGAACATTTCGTCGATTGCACGCAATTTTAACTTCTACCATTACTAGTACAACTCGCTCATTTCTTTCATTGGAAAGAGCTCATAGTAGAAGACTCCTTAGGAAACACTATTTAGACAACGTCGCTTTTGTTGGAGAAACACCAGCTTTGGATATGGTTATTGATCACTCAGTTCATTTGTCCCACGACCTGTGGCACGCCATATTATTGTAACATATCCATTTATCGTCCATCAGAATTTGTTTCAGAAATTGAATATTTTCATTATATTTAAGTAGCTACACATTAAAGTGATTAGCATAATCAATGATTTTCATCAATTGATTCAGATATTGTGTGTACTCGGGTTACTTTTTGTGTCATGCAATGTTGATTATTTTCCAGCAATATCTTGATTTGATCGTGATTAACGTTGACTAGTCCAGACGACCGTAAAATATCGTTCAACAAGAAGTCTCCATCAGGAAACTTTGCAGACGACTTTTGATATAATCGGTCATTCACAGTACTTAATTTTTGTTTTGAGTGACAGTTTTACTTTTTGTAAAATAATAAATCGTAAGATACAGAAAAATATTACTTTCTTTCCATCTTCTCAGTGAGAATCAATAAACAGAATAAATCTATTTTGAAAAACAAAATGCACGCAACGACAGCCGTCAGAATCCAGTCAAAGGCGATATTTTTGAGTGACATTAGTTGAAGCAAAATCTTGCTAATGACAGACGTAGAACGGAGTTTTGTAAAAAATCATAGCACATCCGAATTTCGAACTTAATTTGCTGGCACTGATTTTCATATTTTGAAACATTAGTCTAACATGTTTTCTTCTTTTTATGTGCCATGTCCTTTCAGGACGTAGGCGATCATGGCTCTCCACTTCTTCTATCCCTTGCAGCTCTCAACAAGTCCTTATTCTCTCTGCTTCCTCCCCAGACCACGTTCTGTCATCGACTTGCTTAAGGCCGCCAGGTATATCACGCGTTTTTTTTCTTGTCTCTCTTTCCCTCTATTCGACCCGTGAGTATCAGATTCTCCAGGCCCTCTTTCCTCATATAGGTACGATATTAATGTTTTTTTAGTTTCAAAGTGTTTTATGTTATTTAAATTTAAATAGTCAATTTATTTTTGCGCTGAGGATATCTAGCTGGATAGCAATCTTGTGTGACAGACAAGCTCGTAAGTATTCTGGGTTCAATTCTCACTGAAGCTCTTTTATTATTGCCTTGTGCTAGATCAGTCATTCCCAACCTCCAAGCCGCCTAAAATTGGTGAGCCACGCTATCCTCTTAAAAGCCAAACATTGAAGAAATCGCGAAAAAACACCAGGCACATGTTTCACGCTGTTTTGATGTCCTCCCTCTAAAGAGTCTATGCTGGACTCTTCTGCCTTCTATAAGATTAGTAGGAGAGAAGGCCTTCTCTCCTACTAATCTTATAGTAGGCGGAAGAGCCCAACATAGACTTTCTAGAGGGAGGACACCACAATACAGACTAAAGAAGCTACACAAATAGCTGAATAGAAGCATTGAAATAAAGTCAGTTCATATTTATGTGTATTTAAAAAGAATCTATAACTTTATTTCATCACATTTAAATGTATACCATTTAAAAGTGTTGCTAGTGTGCCGTGATATTTTTATTTGGTTCTCGGTGTGCCGTTGCTTAAAAAAGATTAAGAAAACCTTTCCTAGACTAATCCTCTTTAATATATAACGCATATATCACACTATTCCCGCTCTTTATCACGAATTTTCGTCTGTATTCTTTTACCGAGCAGTTTTATAATAGTTTTCAGCTTTTTATTTCTTTTCAGCATATTATTTGTTATTTTAAACGTTTTTTAAACAATCCCTACATTTTATTTTCCTTTTTGTGCAACTTTCTGACATTATTTATTCGTGTATAAGTCAACACTTAAAAAAAAATGTAAAGAGGAAAAGAAAAGATATAGTTCTCCCTTAACATGGATTATAATTATAATATTATTAGCTGAAACCAGTGAAGTATAAAACATATATTTCAGTCAACTCGAGAACTAATTGGGTGGTTTCAGTTTTTTGTTAGTAGTGATGATATCAATCCAGAGGCTAATATTCATATCCTTTCTGCCTTCACTGAGTTACATAAGTGTTTAGAGTCAAAGAGACTATCACTGAACTTATGAGTCCTTAAAGGTTCTTGCTGCCCAAAGGTCTTTTCCAACGCCTTTAAGACTTGCGAATATTTGCTGGCACGAGCTTAGAGTTTTATATATCTGCATGAATGCAACTGGTTTGGCGGTAGTTGAAGATTTGTTAGAAAAACAGCATTGTGTCCGCTCTCAGAACCAAGACACGACTGAGGAAAGCTGATACGGTACTTCATTTAAAGGTGATGAAATCAATTTATTTTAAGTCCGATCAGCCATCTCTCTTTAAGCAGAAGGAGTTATTGTTAGGCTCAAATGTATTAGGTCATCCCATAAATTCTGTCCGAATTTTAACGTTTTGTTAAAATGAACGAAATTTAAAGAGTATTTTATAATGTCTAATGGAGCTGAACATTATTTTTATGTTTAGATACATTAAACTGATCAAATTTTATTTCAGAGAACAATCCTGCTAACATGGAAGTACCCAAGAGTCATTTGAGGCAAATAATGTTTTATGAGTTCAAGAAAGGAAACTCAGCAGTCGAAGCGGCTAGAAACATTTACTCAGTTTATGGAGAGGAATGTGTGAATGAAAGAACTTTCAGAAGATGGTTAGCAAAATTCTGAGGTGGAGATTTCACCCTTGAAGATGAATATCGAACCGGACGTCAAGTTGAGTCTGATGAAAAACTTCTTGAAGCAGCACTTGAAGAAAATCCTGCTTTATCAGTTGAGGAATTGGCAGTGGTTCTCAGTTCAAACCATACAACTGTTCATCGTCATGTTGAACAACTTGGAAAAGTTCCTAAACTTGGAAAATGGGTGCCTCATGAATTGTCTCAAAACAACCTCAAATACCGAGTTGACATCTACTCTTCTCTCCATTCTCGCCAACTTGTTTCACTTTTTTTGGATAGACTTGTGACTGGCGACGAAAAATGTATCTTTTATCGAAATGTTAAGCGTCGTAGACAGTGGCTTGGTAAAGGGGAAGGACCCCAGCCACAGCCGAAAAGGGAACTTCATGAGCAAAAGGTCCTTCTTTCAATCTGGTGGGATCGCCAAGAAATAATCCACTTTGAATTCTTACCACCTAATGCAACAATCGTTATCTACTCTCTCATGATTGTTATTTTCTCTTTCTGCTCATTACTAATGTTTCTTATTCCTCCACGCCCCTTGTATGCTATTGGCTGTACTGCCTTGCTTGGGTGATATCGAATAATATATATATATATATATATATATATGAATTTGAAAATATTTTTGTAGGTACAAAATTTAATAACAGAAATAAAAGTGTGAAGTTTAATATTACTAGACATATTAAAAATGAAGCAACCAGTTTCGCACCCGTTCATCAGGCCTCCACAGGAGATTTGACTTAAATTAAAACACTAGAAAATGCGCAATGGGAAGAAAAAGTGCCTGGAAGCACTTTACATCACACCGCACAAACCTTACCCGTGTAAACAGCGTGAATGTTTGTTGGGTGTCTCTGTTATTTATCTCTAGCTCAAAGTTCAATTTTTTTCCCCTTTTCCTTCTCATTGCACACCTCAGTGGCGCAAATTTCAATGGGGAGGTTGAAGATTTTAGTCCAAGGAGCGTTAAGAAGAAAATACCGAACGAGTCCCAATCAGCATGCTGGCAAACGAAAAGAGGTCTTATGGGTAGGGGATGCTTGGAAGGAGATATAAATAGCTACTATAGATTGTTCCAAGTTACCTAGAAGGCACTTTCGTGAAGCTCGGCAAGAGCAAGGAGGTAAAAAATAAATCCAGTAGAGAAACCTGTTGCTTGGTATGTCTAGGAAAACGAGTAGTTATATGTCATATATATATATATATATATATATATATATATATATATATATATATATATATATATATATATATATATATATATTCACCACAAGCAAGGCAATATGGCAGCTAAGACAATCTGGAGTGAAAGAGAATGAGAAGAATTCGGAAAGAATCAGAAACCTTTTTTAAACAAGAAACAAGGGATAAGCCTTTACTGTTCTGGTGCATAAACCGAACGATAGGCGAAACTATATACTCCTAATGAAGAAAATAATAGAATAAAGAAGTTGAAGTAGACTTTAGAAGGAACCGGAAACCCAAATCCTAAACTGGAAACAAGAGTACGCCTTTACAGTGGTGGAGTGTGAACCGGGCGATAGATGAGCCTATCTACTCCTATTGAAGAAAATAAATAGTAAATAAAAGTTCAGAGTTTAGGCGTAGACTTTAGGAATATAGATTGTAGTCTCCAGAAGCAGCCGAAAAACCAACCTAAACAGGAAACAAGGGATAAAACCTCTACTCCTGTTCAAAGGACCGGGGAGGAGTGTGAACAGGAAGATAGGATGATCTATCTGTTCCTATTTATATTTAGTAGAGACAATTATTTTTACTTAATAAATATTGATTTTGCAGAAGGAACCTCTTTGTTAGTCAGTAAACTTCTATTTCACGGCCTATTTGACACTAATCTTTTCCACAATATAGCTGAAAAATGTCCCCCAGCTTTTATACCGGACCTCAATGTTTTCGTAGATCCATAGAATACTAGGACTACTAACTTTATAATACTATAATATTAAATGCAAATGAACATGTTTAGTATACAAAGTCGAAGTATGCAGTAGTCTAATGTTTACTTAGTGTTTCAGAATGCGTGACTTGGCTCAAAATAACAAACCCTAAACTACTGATAAGAAACTCTAACAACCCGGGACTGAATGGCGGCTGACTGGGCCCTGTTGGCATGCAATTCTGGGAATGATGGTTTATGTTTGTTTAAACTTTCATATGCGACTAAACACGCGCTAAGTCAGAACAGTTTCAAGAATAGAAGGTTTCTTAGTGAGACAGACAACGTGGTGATTGGTAGTTGGTCAGCTTTTTGACATCGTGTCTATCTCCAAGAAACGATGCTACTATTTCTGTTTTGTGCCATTCAGTCAGTTTTTGATAAAACGCTGAGGACTGAAGAATTGCTGAGAGATCTGCAAAACTCAACACGAGAAACGAGAGGCAACGCAGCACCAGATACTCTCATCTACCGGTAATTGTATTTAGTCTAACTTCATAATAATCTAATAATAAATATAAAAACCACGGTTTTTGATTTCCGTCAAATATTTCAAATCAGCGGTGAATCGGAAATTGTTCAGGAAAATTTCAGATTAATTAAGCTAATAACTATTGCAAAGGTAGGAATTTATTTATCTATTCTTGTATCTAGATGTGGCTCAACTCAATCGAAATTACCGTAATCTATATAAATATCGTTGCTAACAGGCTTAAGCATTGCTTCTTTTTTTTTAACCTGAATCGCAACACAGGGAAGTATGGAGAGCATAATTGTTAGTGGTGGCGAACGTGATTTGAATTATTAGGTTGGTGCAAAAATAATGAATAATAATGTCGTTTTTTGACGTTATACGTCAAAAAACGACATTATTACTTCATTATCTTTGCACCAACCTAATAGTTTATTACATTCGGAAAACAATTAATTATTTCTTTTAATAAATTTATAATATATATAATAAAAATACAATAATAATAATAATATTTATATTATAGCATGATAATTATATTATATATTGATTTAATGATATATATTAAATATATTATATATTATAACATAATAATTATAATGTGATTTCAATTAGTTTATTACATCGAGGAAAGGAATTAGTTATTTTTTTCAATTCTGGTTAAACGTATATATCGGTGGTTTTAACATTGTGTGTCTAGGAGAAGGAAAACACTGAATTGAAAGCGTGGAGACGCTCCACTATATTTCTCAAGAATCCATGTCAATTAACTGAAAATAATGAAACAGAAAGAGTGGAGAGCCATAATCAGCTACGTTCTGTGCGGACACGGCAGTAAAAAAAATATTAGGTTGTTGCAAAATTAATGACGTAATAATGTCGTTTCTTGACGTTAAAAATACGACAAAAAACGACATTATTACGCCATTATTTTTGCAACAACCTAATAGTAATTTAAGAAGCGTTGAAATTTATCCAGAAATGTACTTTTTCTTCGGTTTTGTTGCCTTTAAAAATTTGGTCGAGTGACATTAAAAAATATCAAACATCTTTTTACAAAAAAAAAAATTCGTTTTATGATGTCGATGAAAAATTACACAAATTCTTTAAAAAAACAAAAAAAAACCCACCCCTAAATAGAGTCTGAATGTTTACTTGAAAACCGAAAATTTCTCGAAACTTTTACCCACGCTTAATTAACATATAAAGGTTTGAGATAGATATTGTTCAGCTCATTCTGTTCTCCAAACAAACCAACGAATTAGAAAACCCAAATGAGATGAATTGTTCATTGTCTTGTTCCCAACCCCCTTCCCTGAAAAACATGGAAAGTCTTATCCTGAATAATCAAAAAAGCTGATTCGGATTTATGTCTATCAGATTCCAAATATCGAATTGATGATTAAAAATCAAAGCAAAAAGATTTCGAATTCAAAGAGACGAATTGTACATACATTAGAATAAATGGGTCTTATCAAATATTTACGGCTTTGATGAGAAGTCTGAAGCATAAATTAGTATCTAACGCCTGTAACTACAGCCTGTCTGAAGTTATTATGCAAATCAAATAAACCTCAGTATTTACATTATTCGGACTATTGTCCTAATCTTTGTCGCCATATTTATTACAACGGTTATGGATACAGATGTTAGTTAGATCCAGTGACAGAACCCAAAGAGTGTGAGTTCAATACCTGGTTAAGGCAGTGGAGAACTTGAAGAGGAGAATTAACTTCAATAGCTCCAATAAAACATACTGAGATCCATTAAACATGACAGGTGGAGCTAGAGCAGTCTACCCCAGTGAGCGAAATAAAGGGTTCAGTTCGACATTCCAACCACCTGAAGAAGGCCGGAGCGTACAACGGCCGAAACGTTGTAATAAATACCACATCTGAGAAATATAGACAGAAATAAACTTCAAAATTTCTGAACCAATAGTTGTCAAATTTAAACTCGTTTATTTCCACCATTAGTAAAATACTTAACTAAATCTTCTGACATTTTTAATGGTTAGTTTTTGAGATATTCTGTATTTATGAAAATGGACTGACTGAAGTTAGTTTGCAGACCACTGAAATTTAATAAAAAAACGAAACTTTTTTCTTTTTTTGTCCATATGGATAAAGTGAAGTCTCTGAAAAACAGCGAGGGAAGATACCAAATGAGCTTTGAAGAAGTCATCGGACGATGAAGAAGGCTATTGAGAATATAAGTAAGTTGATAACTCGGAGAAAAGGAAAAGGCTTTACGAACTTGCTTCTTCGAGATGAACGTAAACTAAATTGAGTCAGAGCTAGACAACTACTTATGACCAGCACTCAGATCTATGGAAAGGCTGAAAGTGTGGGAGTCAAGAAAGACAAAAGGTTTAGAATACTTTATGAAATGGAATCTGTAAAACTCTCCAAGACAACCTCGAAATCAAATATTCTAAAGCATCAAAATTGGGACAAGAATTACATGATAATTGACTTATCTAGAGTAATTTTCACGCACGAATCTCTAGTGACACTTTATGGACCTGATGAATAGGCCAAAAGGATGGATTTTATCCAATTCAGATATGCTTGTGGCTAAAAGAAGGCAACAAAGAGACGGTTGTGTTATGATATGGGCTTGTCTACCAAACCATTATCGGATAATTCAAAGTCGACCGAGACGTTAAACGGAACAGTGCTAACTATTGCAATTTTATAAACAAGATTTTTTTGCATCGTACAAGTTCCAGTCTCTCAGTTTCAATTTGAAGTGAGTATTTATGAACGACAATGCTACTTCTCATGCATTCTAAGCTTACACGTGACTTCTTTGAGCATAAAAGATTTACAGGAGAGAAGATAATGGAATGGTCATAATCAAATCCTAATTTGGAACCGATTAAAAAAATGACAAACAATATAGTTGCAAAGCAGACATATAGGAAGCAATTAAAACTACCATTTCGGAAAATGAACCTGCTGAATTGATAATAGATTACAGGATTTTATTCGAATGTAAAAGATTCAAGGACTTATATATCAATTATTTTATTACATTTTATTGAAGTAAAATGTGATTTTTTTTTAGTTTTTCCTAATAACTTCAGACGTTAGTTAAAATGAGTTTAAATTTGACAACTATTGGTTCAGAAATTTTGCAGTTATTGCTGTTTATTTCTGTCTATATTTCTCAGATGAGGTATTTATTACAACGTTTTCGGCCGTTGTACGCTCCGGCCTTCTTCAGGTGGTTGGAAAACGTTAGTTTTTTTATAGCATACATAGAATAACTTCAATAGTTCCAATAAGACATATTGATCCTACCTAACATTTTAACTCACGATTTGTTTTAACAATATTTAAATTCGGTCAGTCAGTCATGTGCCATGCGTGAGGCACGCTTAGGCGATCGTGTATCTTTCGATACATG
Organism: Acanthosepion lycidas; assembly: GCA_963932145.1. Classification (NCBI taxonomy): domain Eukaryota; kingdom Metazoa; phylum Mollusca; class Cephalopoda; order Sepiida; family Sepiidae; genus Acanthosepion; species Acanthosepion lycidas. The sequence goes on along the minus strand of OZ010585.1, from coordinate 29,186,846 downwards.
ACAGACGAGGCAGATTTTTTTCTCGCAGTAGGTAGCCATTTCTTTCTGCGGTAGACCAGTTGCCATCCAAAGCTATAGAACCCGGTCTTTCCTGCTATTTAACCATAGTTGTAAGAAGCGGAGGAAGATTCACAGCTTTTTCAAGAGTATTAGCGCATAAGTGAATGTAATGGATTTGACTGGAATTCGAACTCAGCACTCCGATTCTTCAACCCTAGCCGCTATCCATTGCTCCACACTGAAGCTTATCCGATCTGCTTAATAATTTTATAATGGTGTATAATTAGTAGGGTTCGACATTTCTTGTGAATTCTTAATTTGTACTGGAGGGGTGCAAAATAGGTTTGTAGCGCTAGCGTCTACACTTTTAGCACAAAAGTCGAGGGCGTCGGTATGATGGAACGGGTGTTCCAATAACCGATTTTAAATGTGAATTCCGTTTAAGCGTCTAATGATTACTTCTTTTACTTTCAGATTTAAAAAGTTAAGTCTTTGCCAATTTCAATCATGTAAAGATTAACTATCAAACAACGTGTTATCAATGTTATCAAAGCCTGTTACAAAAATGGACGTTCAAACAGAAATGCATTTCGCGCAAAACGCGATTTGTTTTGGTCAACATAATCGACCAACTGAGAGTGCAATTGGAAACGATGGAACGTTGTTCTGAAGAGGTTCAATTTCTGTGTGCGATGACGAATAGGGGGGGTCTGGATTTTCGGCCACATTCTTGTGCACTACACCAATGTTTTCAGCTGAACGGCGTAAAGGAGCCTGCAATGTTGTTTTCACATCTGCCACCAACCCAGTTTGTTTGAATTTACGAACAATTTTTCCAAATGCATTCTTGAAACTTTAACATGTTGTTTGATTGTTAATCTTTCTATGGTTGAAATTGACAGAGATTTAAGTTGTTAAATCTGAAAGTAAAAGAAAAAATCATTAAACACTTAAACTTAATTCCCATTTAAAATCGGTCCAAGTTATTGGGACACTCTTTATAAGTAAAAGTTGTAGAAGTGGGTTGCAATAAGTGGATACATTTGGTAATAATCGAAAAGTATGTAAGTTCATACCCCAACTTATTAGACCCAGAAAAGTACTTGATAGAAGTCTATATGAGAGAATACGATAGATAAGTTTATATGAATCCGAACAATGCTAGTTAATTGAATAACAAAACGTAGAAAAATCTATGTAACGCGTTTCATCTTTTAAAAGGACTTCATCATAATGAAATAATGTTCTTATTGATAGAATCATATATATGTAGAAGGAGTGGTAAATATAAATGAAAACCTCGGTTATAATTATGCGCCTAGATAATAAAAAAAAAACAATCTCAAGATGTAGGAACGAAGTCGTTCAATTTTCTAGCGTCCGACGTGTCTATCCGCAACAACTCAGCCAATTTCATTTCGTTTCCCAACTCTTTTGTTTTTTGTCTGATGAAGTCTTCTAAAAGAGGAAACGCCTTTTCCTGAACCACAAACAGTATGGATTTAGGCATTATTGTATCAGACAAAATCAAATTGTGTCAATGAATATTGTAGCAAGAAATTTATTGTAAATATAAAACGATATATTTTGGAAAAACAATTTCGTTTTCGTAGGCTAAGTGTTGTATTTTCATGAAAGCCAGAGAGACAACAGAACGGAATAGATTTTATGGGTATAAGAAAATTGTGACAGGGTAACAAGAGACCTGTTAAGAAATAATAAAGTTAATTTCGCCTGACACAAGGGGAAGAATATTGAGCTTTTGAGTGATGAAAAAGCTCATACACAGTAGTAATTGTCTGCAAGAGAAATCGTTTAACTTTTCCCCACGGTTTGATTGATATGACGAATTATTTTGAATTAATGAAGCACTAATATTACATAGACAAATTATTATTATTATTATTATTATTATTATTATTATTATTATTATTATTATTATTATTATTATTATCTTATTTCCTTTGATTTTTTGGTGTGTACTCATTTCTTTCCGGGTCCCGCCCAGAGACCTAAGGTTAGAAATGGTATCATAACATTTTCCACTGAGCGAAAAAACAAAAAAAAAAGCAAACCCAAACCAAAAACAAAACACACACACACATATTTTACATAGATAAAGCCCTTCATAAGGTGTGGGCTGTAGTCGTGAGAACAATTTTTTGTATTTCTTTAAGGTATGGGCTACGAAAAATTCCTTTAGTCTATTGGAATCTTTTCCAATCAATCTGAGGGCTCCAACTACAACAGGGATTGTTGATGTTTCATGCGTCACATTCTTGAGATTTCATTTGCAAGTTTTCTTGCATTTGGATAGCTTTTTTAAGATCTTCAATGATACATTGCAGTCTGTAGGGACTGCCATATCAATAAAGAGGCAACTTGTTTTTGTTTGCGGTCTGTAATAATGATGTCTAGGCCATCAGCTTTATTATTATTATTATTATTATTATTGTTGTTGTTATTATTATTTTAATTCCTTTGATTTCTGATATGTACTCATTTCTAGATTTATACATAGACAAAGCCCTTTGTAAGGTGTTGGCTGTACTCGTGAGAACAATTTTTTGTATTTCTTTAAGGCATGGGTTTCCAGGGATCCCTTCAATTAGTCTACTGGAATTCTTTTCCAACCAATCTGAGGGCTCCAACTACAACGGGGATTGTTACTACTATTATTATTATTATTATTATTATTATTATTATTATTATTATTATTATTATTATTCCAACATTTTTATCACACCTTGTTTCCTTGTTTTGTCAGCCATTCGCATAAACGTAAATAGGTCTCTTGTTGCTTCTCTTGTCTTTAAATAGCCATGTGAGTGTTAGTTTCTTCAAGCTTCTTTCCTCATAATGTGTCCTAGAAATGTCAGCTGTCTCTTATTGATTGTAAGCACAAGTTTACTTTTAATTCTCTTTTCTCTTAACACTTTCTCGTTCAACTGTTCAGTGCATGGTATTGTCAGCATCCAGCAACAGAACTACATCTCTGTTGCTTCTTCATGTGGGAAGAGATTTCACGCAAGTTCCAATTAGATCCGTTAGGAAAGCTTCCAACATTTTTATCGCAACACTTTTAATTTATCTTTACTCCATTATTATCCGCAGCAACCTCTTAGATTTAGTTATTTTCTGCCCTAAATATTTCTTAACGGCAGTGTAAAGAATTGTTGATTCCGCGCTAAAGTTCGGAATTCTCTTAATTAAAATTCACTTGGAAAACATTCAACATTCAATCCGTTTATTGTTGAAAGAAATGTAAGGATTCTTAGTTATTAGGAAATACTGTGTTCGTGCCAGAAATTAAAATATTGGACGGTTTTTAGAAGCCAAGAAATGAAAACTTAAAAAAAAAAAGAAAAAAAAAAAAGAAGGTTCTGCTGTCAAAATAACACTCAGCAAGTCTAAATCAAAACGATCCTTTGCTTGCGCAATTTTTTTTTATAATTATAGTTGAAAAAATATAGGTTGGTGCAAAAATAGTGACGTAATAATGTCGTTTTTTGACGTTAAAAATACGTCAAAAAACGACATTATTACGTCATTATTTTTGCACCAACCTAATATAAGGAATTCCGTGATGTCTAAAGTTAATGTGGCAGTGATTTAGGCATTTTTGATCTTCTGCCATTTTTTTTCCGTGTCATATATTTGTAAATTTCAAACAGGTAACTACGTGCTACATTTTGCGAGGTAGACAGTTGCATAAACCTGTAAAACAAACCATTCTTTACACTTTCAACAAGGAAACTAGCCACGGATTTCATACTGAAATTTTTTACGAAGCTTAACTTCAAAACTAAATGAAATTATCCTATGACATAATACCACATATTTATTAATTCATTAATCAATTCAGTCCAAGAAAGACGCGAATGCCACTAGTATATGCAGTGGAGTCACTGAGAGTGAAAGTGACAGAAAAGACTGTATAGAATGAGTTGAGGAAAGAATAGAATAAGAACGGCATTTAAGAAGATAGAAGATGGCGATTGACGTTGCATTTAATTTTTTAGAGATTCTAGTGATCAGGGGAGCAAGTAACGGAAGGAGGTTCCACGGGTGCGAAGTGCGAGAAAACTGTTGGAGTAGAAATGGCGGTCACATTTAACTAATTCAAGAGTAAAATGGTGAGATCTAGATGCCAATCTAGTACCACGCTTAAATTCTCGTAGTCTGGCCACCAGTGAAAGAAGCTCGTCAGAGCAGATGGCATGAAAATAGTTGTCGAAAAGAAAGAGGAAGTCCACGTCACGTCGGTGAGAAAGTGACTGAAATCGAGATGTTAAGTCAGGATCAATTACATTACAGATCATTCTTTAGATTTTGCCCAGAACTTCGAGATGAATAGCAGAAGAACCAGACCAGATATGGCAACAGAATTCAATACACGGACGAATGGTAGATTTGTACATATGCATGATGGAATATGACGAGAAAAAAATCATCTGGCACGACACAGTGACACAAGTTTCCTTGCAGTAGATGCAGCTACTGATTCGATGCAGTCGTTCCACTTCAAGTCAGTGGAAAACGTGAGGCCAAAAAGGCGCAGTGTGTAGATCTCCAGGAATCTAACGTCTGCCATGTGGATGGTGGGCAGGAAAATGTCTCTATAGTGGTTAAATGAGAGCAGTTTCGTTTTGGAGGCATTAAAATTTACAAGCCATTTCCTGCTCCAGTTAAACATTTATTAGAGGTCCTTTTCAAGAGTAGCGGCCCGGTTAACTTTGTCAGCACTGACGGATTTGCTATTGAGACAAGAGTAAATGGTAGTGTCATCTGCATAAATGCCTAATTGGGAACTGGTGACATCGGAAAGATCATTGATGAAGATCAGAAACATCGAAGGACCCAGGATAGACAGAGCTTTGGGGGACACCCGCGTTCTAGTGAAAGGATCTGGAAACGAGCCCGTTCAAACCGACCTTCATTTCACGATTTGATAGGAGCGATTGTATTAAATGGAACAACCATCTTGTAATACCGTAGTCCTGAAGCTTACGTTTAAGACCATCGTGCCAAACCCTGTCAAACGACTTCGAGATATCAAGAGCCACATCTCGAGCTTCGCCCTTATTATCAAGAGATTGATATACATATTCGGTGATGGCAGTTAGCAAATCACAAAAAAAGGAAGCCATATTGTTTGTCAGAGACTAGATTGCGAGAGGTAAGATGCTTACCCTATTCAGTATTAATCAAAAAACGGTAGGAAACGAATAAGGCGATTGTTACAAGGGTCAGTCTTAAAACAGGGACTACAGAGAAGGTCTTCCAACAAGCCCGAGAGCAAGAAGCAACGAGAGAGAACTGGAGCCAGCTTGGGAACATTTCTTTAGTACGACGGCTGAGATCCCATCACCTCTGCTTGTCATATGGGTGTTTAATTTAGAAATGATGACTGAGACCAGTGATCGGGCTATGCGCATATCACCCAGTAGAGCCTCTGTTCTAGGAGGGGGGATCAGGTGCAGGTACCCCAAATGAGTTGAGTGTTGAGTTGGAAGAGGATTTTGGTTCAAAGCATTCAACCTTATCTTCTGTAGATGTAACTTCGAATTGATTGAATAGAGGAAGGATTGAGAATTTGCTGTTATTCAGCGCACTCTAGAAGAACCGCTAATAATCTGTAGAACCGAATTTTCGAGATGCTATACGTTGTTTCATTCTATCAGCAAACAGGTAATTTCGCTTCTATGAGGACACGCTTGCAGTCATTACGAGCCTAGAGATCTCTGACACCACGGATTTACATGATACATGACCCCTTTGAATTTCATGCGCCTTACAGGCCAAAACTAACATTTAACTTTATAATTTACGTTTAATCTAAGCTTCTAGTAGTAGAGTGGATTAGCGGTGAATTAATGAACTTGTATTACGTGATATCTGTTGATCTAGATAATCCGGCCAGATTATGTAACCAAGAGAGCCGAAAAAGCGATGGCGCAAATTTACCAGTTGGATGCACAAACCTAAATCGTTCATGAGATTTTGAAAGGCAATGTAAGGGAAGTGGCAGTACCCATCCTGTAAGTGGCATGAGACAGGATATATTGGTTTTTAATGGTAACAGTACCAGTGTAGAATCTTTGAAACTTGGGAAAAGTAGATTTGAACTTTTTACAAAGCCAATGAAACCAACCACGTCAGCCATAATTTGAATTTTGTTTTGTTATTCGTTGAGTAAAGTCCTTACTTACAAGTATAACTTGTTACTTTTACACCGTCGAATAATAAAGAAGTAAGCTTGCGAATTGGTTTGATTCAGTTGTACAAGAAGGGGGTGTTTTGAAAATACATATATTTACCTGGGTTTGAACCCATAACTGATGGATCAGTTCTCTAAATTGATTTTTATCAAACTTACTCTGACACAAGAACACATTACATATTACCTTGTGCTGTCATAACAACGGTATTTTATTATTTTAGAATTATTAATATTTCTATAATTTTGAATTATATAATATTTTTAATTTGCATATTTTTTTATAATTTTTTAATCTTAAAATTGTTTTGTTAGGATAACATAATGCTTACTCCTTTCGATAGGCAAAAACTTAACTTGTGTTTCTATACCGACAGAATTTTTCATTATCCACTAGGAATGAAATCAGATTGCTATTAATTATCCAAAAACGGGTCAGCCTATTGTTATGGAGAGAGAAAAAGGAAACTATTTCCGTTATTGTATATTATTTTTCTATCATTAAAATCATGAAGTGATAAACATAAATGATTTCAGTAGTTTCATTTAACTTTTATTCAATGCACAGAAAATAAACTTGAAGCGAAGAAGATATATTTAAAAAAAAAGGTGATTTGGGGGGTGGAATTTTCCAGTTTTATTTTTTTTTACAGTTTGTGTCATCAAAGTTTTATTGAACATTATCCAAAGCAAATACGAAAAGCTTCCGACATTTAAAACTGTAAATTATACAGTATCCCTTAATATTGAAAGATATGAATTATGCATGTTCAGAGATTATGCATCGCTCTATACATCAGACGATTCACCATAGTAATATCCCCTGCTGGTACGTTGAGCATTGTATTAATTCAGAAAGTACGTACAGACTGCATGAGTGAGTTGGGGAACGTGATACGTGTCTTCATTCTTTCTTTCTTTCTTTCTATTTAAATCTGTTCATTGCCCTTCTATGTCTCTCTCTCTTTATATATATATATATATATATATATATACATATATATATATATATATATATATATATATATATATATATATATGTATATAGATATATATATGTATATATATATATATATATAGTATTTATCCATGTTTTTGCGACATATCTGGGGCTAAAAATATGAAGAGGAATGAGGGCTCTATGAAACACACACACACATATATATGGAAACACAGGAAAGCAGTCTTCTTAAAGGGTCCATTTCAACCAACACTTTGCGAGAAAAGAGAAATATAAGGAGGAGAAAAAGAGACTACGACATGTACATGAGTGTGTGTGTGTGTGTAATTGCATTGCTGGCTTCTCTCGTTTTCTGTGTATACGTGCAGGTTGGCAAGACAATCATTGTTGCAGACACCTTCTCTGGCAGATTGGTGTTCCTTCAGCGCAACGTGCTTCATACTGTTAATTATAGTAAGCGCGCCTTAGTTTCAGTTTCTGGGAGAGAGCACATAATATATCACGATCTGCAGTTTGAACAACGTCAGTACGCTCAAACCTTCGGTGACAATGACTTGTGACTTCATATCCTCGCATAACCGACTGCTTTCGACGAATACTCACTTTCAATCACAAAGCAATTTTCAAAGGAGTAGCACGCTGAGCCCACCTCCATATACCGATAACATCAAGAAGTCGCCTTCCTGCCAAATCGACCGCGGTGAGTCTCAAACCTGGATCGGAAAGCGAACATTCTAACCACTCGGCCTCAGTTGACTGGGAAGCAAGAAAACCAGAAAAGCGTTCCATTATCGTGAAGTGCGATAGAAGAAACTATTAGCATATAATTTACAGTTACCTCTTGCCATTTCAACAGTAAATTGATGAGACCTTACCGCCAATCTAGTACTGCGTTTAAATTCATAAAGACTACATACCTAAGATGAGAGTTCATCAGAACAATTACCAAGAAAGTATTTATAGAAAAGGCAAAGGGAACATACGTTACGTCGGTGGGAAAGTGATTGAAGCCGAGATGTATCAATAACATTACCGATTTTTATTTGAATTTTATCAAGCATCTCGAAGTATATAGCAGGAGCATCAAAGAAGGTTTGACAGCAATATTTTAAGGAAGGATAAATGGTAGACGTATAAATATGTAAGATAGATTCTGGCGAGAAAGAAGTATCTAGCGTGAAAGAGTTAACCAAAATTCCTAGCAGCAGACTTGGCAATTAATTCAATATAATATTCCCTCTTCAGGTCAGTGGAGAACGTTAGACCGAGAAAGTGTAATGTGTCACTCGCCTGGAGGTTAGCATCAGCCACGTGGGCGGATGACAAAATGTGTTCTCACAGACGATTAAAAGTTTCGTTTTGGAGCGATAAAATTAACAAGCTATTTCTTGCGTCATTAGATTCTTCATAACTTTCCTGAATTAAGATTTCAGAGGGAATTTCATATCTGCAGTCTTTCTGCAGATGGCCTACTGATTTTATAGGACGCAAACAGCTTCAGCGATCTAGATCAATGCAATAGATGGTATCTGGTCACTCAATTTCATTGGTTCATATATCTAAAATCGAATCAGTATCGAATCAATACCTGAATCGTTCTTTTATGATGTAATACACAATTTACTTTAAATGTCGTATAAGGTCGTAAAATAGTAGGGAAAAAAACTAAATAATAATGCTATACAATTATATGAATAAAACGCCGTAAAACTATTGAAACCATTTTAGTTAAACTTATCTGATATTCTACAAAATTTAGCTGCATTTATCTGTCTAACTCAATGCAATAGATTGCATCTGGTCACTCAGTTTCTTTGATTCATATATCAAACATTTCTCGAATCAATAACTGAATCGTTCTTTTATGATGTAAGATACAATTTACTTTAAATGTTGTATAAGTTCGTAAAATGGTAGGGGAAAAAAAAACTAAATAATAATGCTATACAATTATATGAATAAAACGCCGTAAAACTATTGAAAGCATTTTACTTAAACTTATCTGATATTCTACAAAATTTAGTTGTATTGTAGAAAGAAATCAGAGAAGCCTACGGATTCTTACGCATTTTTGATGTTAATATCATCATAATCGTCAAAGCAGACTGCAATCGGGATCATATATACATTAGGTTCGCCAGTGCTTCATATGGTTTTAATTAAGATTTTCCTTCTCCTAGACCAGTTGTCGACCAAGGCTAAAGATCCTTGTTTGCTTTATTATTTAACCCATAGCTGGTGGAATCATGGACTCGTATATTTTCCCATGGGTATTTGGGCAAAATGGAACGCAACGATACTCGATTGAACGCGAACTCGGTTCTCTGATTTCTCGTTCCGAACTGCTATCCTTTGCATCACCTACACACCCTAGTTAATATCAAGACAGTTTAGAAAAACGAAATTGCATTAATTCACCAACGTGTTTTCCGAAAACTTTGTAATAACTGTTATTCTTGCGTAGATCCACCATCGGAGGGCAATAAAAAAAAAAGATTTAGTTTTTATACTTTTCTTCTTTTTTTTTTGCGGGGGTGGCGGAGGAGGGGATTGAAGACCGGTACATCGACTGAGAGAAAACATCAAGAGATAAATGAAAATATGGTTAACGTCTGCAAACAAGGAATTTCTA
>OZ010585.1:29077033-29172033 GCA_963932145.1 Acanthosepion lycidas | reverse complement strand
TAGTGTCTATAGGTACGGTATATAACAGTGTGTGAAACTTGCTAGGCTATATATCGAAACATATAATAAAAAAAAAATTAAAATTAATTTAAAAGTTAAAAATTTCAGCGTTTCCATTCTTTTGGTCGCATACGTAAGAATATCTTTAGGATAAATTGAACAACAAACACAATTTTTTTCTGCTTTTTAGTTAATTTCATGACATATATATCAGCACATTGCTTAAAATTTGCTATATTTACGTGGGGCCATGGCTCAGTATCAATTTAGCGATCATAAGACCTTGTGGTTTGATAATTAAATAAAGTGTGAAACTGCAAGTTACCATGACTTCTATGCTCACGTTGTTTATCTCTCATTCATTCTCTCTCCCTCCCTCCCTCTCTGTCTCTGTTTCTGTTTCTCTCTCTCTCTTTCTCTCTCTCTCTCTCTCTCTCTCTCTCTATATATATATATATATATATATATATATATATATATATATGTATACTTCAAATATCAGGAGGTCAATTAAAATAAACGACCTTGGTTGCGATCTTACGGTCAGTTCGGGCGATTTATTTTTCAAAAATAAATTAACAGGCGTATGACGATCGAAGCACATGACATTGAGTGAAATAGAAAGGAAAGGGTATGGAGAAGAAAGAGGAAGAAAGAAAGAAGGGTAAAGAAAAGAAAGGAAAAAAGGGAAGGCAAGTGTAAAGTTAAAAACTCTACATGTTATTTTTCCTTTTTTTTATTTTTTTTCAAATGTGTATTAAGCACTTTTTAATACTACTGTTTCCTGGTCTGATTCAACTCTGACCATTAACCTTATATATATATATATATATATATATATATATATATATATATATATATATATATATATATATATATATATATATATATATATAAAACGGCTTAAACACTAATATTCCATGGTCATAATTTATTCCATTGGAATCGTAAATACGATACCACTAATATTATATATATATATATATATATATATATATATATATATATATATATTAGGTTGGTGCAAAAATAATGACGTAATAATGTCGTTTTTTGACGTATTTTTTAACGTCAAAGAACGATATTATTACGTCATTATTTGTGCACCAACCTAATATATATATATATATATATATATATATATATATATATATATATATATATATATATATATATAATGACAAACAAAAACTTAAGAAACTATAGGTGATATTTAGTTCACTGGAGTCGATAAAAAGCGGCTTCAAATCTTCAGAATTGTAAACCAAATGTAAATGGAAAAATTCACTCCGGGTTTAAAAAAAAGAGTTATTTAATATTGAGAGAGTCGAGGTAAGAAAGATGTATTTTTTCTCTGTCTTTGACATAGACCTTTTAACGGATCTATATCCTTTAGAAATTCCATACGGATTAACGGTTATATATATATATATATATATATATATATATATATAATAATAATAATAATAATAATAATAATGGACTCTCCCGTCAGTTTCAACGTATGATGATCTGACAGCTCATTGATTCAGTTATGAAAGTTTATGTGATAATCTTAAGTGGCATTTAAGACCCGCTAGTGTGAGGATTGTGAAATGAGATCACAGTTAGATTAGCTGACCTTTTAGATCTTGCTCTCGCTTCTTGAAGATGATTCAGACAAGCAGATTGAAAATTGCTGAGTCCACTAAAACACGTTGATCTCCATTCTACCCGCTCCAAAGCTAAGCGTTCAAGGGTGTTATGTGGTATATTGACTGCTGACAATTTGTTTTTCAGCTTGTCTTTGTATCTTAGCCATGGGCGTCCTACATTCCTGTAGCCCTGATCTAACTGGCTGTACATTAGGATCTTGGGTATCCTGTCATCAGACATTCTCAAGACATGACCAGACCACCGTAACTGAGACTGTATGAGAAAAGTCTCGATTCCTCCAATATCACACCTGTTAAACAGGTCTACGTTAGGTGTCCTATCTTGAAGGTTAACTCCACATATTGCACGCAGACAGCTTTTATGGAAAACATCTAGCTGGGGTATATGGTACCTATATGGAGTCCACGATTTTGAGCCATACAAAAGGATGGCAAGTACAACGGCTCTGTAAACCCGGATTTTCGTATCCAGTCGAATACCCAGCTCATTCCACAAGCGATGGCGAAGTTTGCCGAAAGCACTGGTAGCCTTAGCAATCCGATGCATGATTTCATCATCTAAAGTTCCACTGTAATTGACTTTGCTACCAAGATAGGTGAAAGACTTTACATAGTTCAGGGCTTTGTCTTCTACTTTCAATGGTCTCTCTGGAAATTTGTAGACTGATGGTTTTTGTTTCTCACCACAGAATTGCTTCGGAGTAGGACAAGGTTGGTGCACTACTTCAGTTTTCTTTATGCTAAGTGTAAGACCAAATGCTTTACATGCAGCAGATATTGAACCTCCTCAAAGGATGTTGCTACAAGAGCAACATCATCAGCAAACAACGAATCACGAATAATATGCGTACGAAGGTGGGTCTTGGCTTTGAAGCGCTGATGATTGAAGAGACCACCAGTTGTTCGAAACTGAAACTTGACGCCACTCTCTGTGTCTGAAAATGCATATTTCAGCATCCCCGAGAAGAAAAGGGCAAAAAGGACAGAGGCCATGACACAACCTTGCTTGGTGCCATTTGTGACATTAAAGGATTCCGACATCATACCATCAGACACGATATTAGCTTTCATTCCTCCACGAAAGGATATGATGACCGTTACCATGTTTATTTATATATATATATATATATATATATATATATATATATATATATATATATATATATATATATATATATAAAAGTGAATATTGAAGTTAACACTCAAAGGCGACACTGGTGATCTGATGATTGCGTTTAGCATGAAACAGGGTGTCGCCTCACAGCGTTGACTTCAGCGTTGACTTTTATATTTGGGTACGCTCTATCTCTGATATTGAGCACTTTATCCCATAAATATAGCACACCTTAAAACTCTCTCTCTCTCTCTCTCTCTCTCTCTCTATATATATATATATATATATATATATATATATATATAAGAATATATATATATATATATATATATATATATATATATATATATATATATATATATAAGAATAGGTTCCTCCATTAGGTCACGTAAAAAAAGGAGCATATTACGATGAAAAAAGGTCCATAAATCAACGAAAACAAAGTTTTGTATCAATATGTTTATGTTGTTATAAAGTATTTTTTAAGTATTTTTTGAATACTCGTAGAAAATTTTGGTTAAAAATTTTTTTTTTTTTTACGACAGCGCGAGAAGAGTAAAAAAAGGTTTGTTTTATTTTGCGCTTTTCCCGAGGAAAACAAACGTTAATTTAGGAAATTCTTGCAAAAATTAAATAATTGTCGGATTTTAATGAAACTTTCAGGACTTATTCACAAATGAATAAAATTATTTTTGAAATTTGTTTTTAGAAAATCTTGTTAAAAAGAGATTTTTTTTAACATGTTTCCGCCCACTTACATATTTTCATGAAATTTCGAGAAATTAAATCTTCAAGCGCGGGATTCGTTTTATTAGTTATAAATAGGACTCTTTGTAGAAAGTAAATCACCAGATTTTTTTTGTAAAACAGTACCCCATATCATAGAAAATCTGCTCTGAATTATAAAAAAAAAATGTAAAAACTATGATATTAATTAATTAGAAAAGCTTTCACCTGTTTTTGTAAATACGTTATACTAAGGATATTATTTTGTGAAGAAATAAAATTTTTTCGATGAATAATGTATTTTTTACAAATTTTTTTCTCATTTTTAAAATTTTTTTCATTAACTTCTTAATACTTCAAAAATCATTTAAAATTCTTTATTGCTTTCAAGCACGTAATGCAATGATAACGTTAATGAAAAAGTAAATTTACGAATCAAAATTTGAAAAGCACATAACAGTCATTTGACCAAAAATATTTTAAAATAATATAAAAAAAATTTTATTGAAAAAAACGCTCATAATTTCTACGTATGAAAATGTATACATGACATAATCCTTAAAAAATTTTAAACAATTATCTAATTAATAAAAAAAATTAAACTATTATCTAATTAAGAAAGTATGAAATAAAAAATAGATATTACATAATTGCTGAATAAAAATGTTAATATTTAAAAAGTACTAGTTAAAAACGAAAAGCCGCGTTCGCTTACTTTGCAAAAATTGTCAATTTTGATCATCCATAGTAATCTGTCAACGCCTCGTCACAATCGATTTCTTTGATAAATACAGACACATCTTTAAGAAATGTTTGGATACAAATTTTTATGCTATAAGTAAGTACTGTTTGTTTTATATCAGGTTAATTTAACTTTAAATTTTCTAATTTTACTCAAATAACGTGTCAAAAATATATAAATTTATTTTAGAAAGAAATTTAAAATCAAAATTTTGTTTGTTTACAAATTTCTTAAAATTTAAGAAAATGGCCGCTTTTAAGAAAATTAAACAAAAATCGAGCATATATTGGACATTCCAATCGATATAATTTCTGTCTGAAAGACACCACAATATGTTTCTTACTGTAAGTAATAAATGTAATGCTTTAGCTTTCAATTAATAACAACATATTGAGACAAAACTTTGTTTTTGTTGATTTATGAGCCTTTTTTAATCGTGATATACTGCTTTTTTACGTGACCTAATGGAGGAACCTATATAAGAATATATATATATATATATATATATATATATATATAATGCCTATATTCTTCTAAAACAAATTGAAGATAAGTTTCATTCTTGAAGTATTTGTAATTTGTCAGAACAGCTGGAAGCGCCATAAATAGCCACTTGTCTTTTGAAAGTCTGCCAAACAGTTTGATGTCGTTGCCAAAATATTTTGATTGCTTTCATGAGGCGTTCGATTAATTGCGGAGACAGCGGCATTAAATCCAGATTTCAATGGATTTTGTAAGTCAGCCATTTTACGTTCATGTCGCAGCCACATTTGAAACTTTTGTTTAAGGTCTAAAAATCTATGATATGTGGCGGTGAATTGAACCCTTCTCAAGCGGACAAGATCTTTGCAGAAGTAACGAAACAATAGAGAATACTGATCAGTTTGAAAAGGAGGACAAAGTTAATACTAGTTGAAATGGAATATATTAATTAGCATTATAATTAACAAATATAAAATTATTTCGCATTAATATTTCTATCTCTCTCACGTCTGCATTTTTTGGAACGTTACGTTTAAAATCTAATTATGCTTCTATCGTATGACTGACTTCATGTGTCAAAGTGTTTGACAGAACTTAATGAGACCAGAAAATGGAATTATAAAATATTTTATAGGTATTATAATTATTTTATATATATATCAAGTTGCCTATACACATTTTAAAATACCGTCTCCTATGGTTAAATATATTTATTTAATACGGTTTTGTCTCTTTAGTATAATAATAGTTTACTAATTTCATATCATAAGAATTTAATACTTTAGTGTCATAATAGTTTTAATTATTTTCATTCTTTGAGTGCTGTATAGTATTTTCTTATTATTATACCAATATTATTTTTATTATTTACATTATTCGGACTGTTATCCTCATCTTCATTAGCATATTCACAACGCTTTTTTTTATTTCGTCCACCGGGGTAGATTGTTCTAGTTCCAAGTGTCATGCCTCTTCTGTTCAGTTCCCATTTAACTCAACTCTCCAAGATTTTTGGTTCACCACTGTTGCGGCCTGGTATTGAACTCACAACTCGTTGGGTATAGTCACTGGATCTAACTAACGTGTTTATCCACTGGGTTATGTCGGTGAGTTCGGTTCGAAATTCCAATCCCCTGAAGAAGGCTGGAGCGTACAACGGCCGAAAAGTTGTGAATATAGCAATGAAGATGAAGATAACAGTCCGAACAGATATATCAACATTATTTACTAATAATTATTATCAACCTTATTTTTATTTATCATTATTATTATTTTTTATTTCCTTTGATTTCTGGCATTTACACATTTCTTTCCGGGTTCCACCCAGGGACCTAAGGTTAGAAATGGCATCATGTTACTTTCCACTGATAAAAATTATTATTAGTAATATAAATATTATTTACTAATATTAGTTTCATGATAATTTTTATTTTATTTTGGCCGTTGGACATATGATGATCGCTATTCGAGCAAATTGGTCAAAGTCTTGATAAGGGACAAGTTAACCTACGAGAGAATGTTGTGCATTAGGGATCAATCTGAAAACTTAAGATATATGAAAACTTATCGTTTTTTTAAATTCGTATCCTCTGGGAGATTCGAGATCTCCTGATAAAAGGTTACTGATAAGAGAACAATCTACCCCGGTATATTAATTAAACTGTTTAGTTTATTGAAGGGTACTCCGATCAAAAGGTACCTGATAAAGATGGCGAACACAACAAGTAAAACATTGCGATAATAAAAAAAAACAAAAAAAAAACATTAGTCCGAATGGAAATAATGGAAATAATAAATAAGTTGTGATCTCAAAAATTCAAACAGAAAAAAAAAAACATTGGTGAAATTGAAGAAAATAAACAATCTATTCGGCATTACCGAATATTAATCAACACTTTATGATTAACAGGAACTAGAAAAATCTACCTCGGTGGACAAAAGGTTCGTTTCGAAATTCCAATCACCTGAGGAAGGCCGGAACCGCATTAAATAAAATATATTTTCAAAATGTTAAAATCAAGAAATTTCACAAACAAATTTTCAATTTCATGCATGCGCGCTGTTTGTTTTTTATTTTCTCTACTGCCCAATATAGTGGGGTCAGTTGGGCACCGTCTGTGAGAAAAAAAAAAAAAGAAAAAAAATCATATGCAATTCACTCCGCCAGAAACGACATGCTGTAATGCTTGGCATTCGCATCGGAAGCTCCAATACGAACATTTCAGAGTGTTTAGGTGTCAATCTGAGGAGAGTGCAGATGATTCAGAAAGAGTTGGCTCAGTCTAATGGCGATTACAAACATGGATGAGTCTAATAGTGATCATTAGTGATGGCGACGTCATGCCTCCATTCATCTTCCCACAGGGCCTCAGGGTCAACACAGAGGCCCGCATCAAGTGCCTTGAGAATTGTAGTGCTGCTCTGAGTCAAGAGTGTGACTGCTGGATGAGCCCATGTCGGGCAACAGGGTCTGCATCATGCCACACATCGTGCCATACACGCGTAGGCGATCATGTATCTTTCGAGACATGACTGACAAGGCAGATTTTTCCCGCAGTAGGTTGCCATTTCTTTCTCCGGCTATAGAACCTGCTCTGTCCTGTTATTTACCATGGGAGGAGAAGAAGAGGATTCATGCCTTTCCCAAGGGTATTAGCACGTAAGTGAATGTATTCGACTGAAATTCTAACTCAGCTCTACGATTTCTCAATCCGAGCTGCTATCCATTAGCTTCCTATTTTCATTTTAATGTATTAGAATCAATTCCTATTAAGTCATTTCAATTATCTCTCACCCCAAGCAGAAGCAAGTGGCTGTAACGTTTGAAAACAATTAGCCTTTGATATTTATTATATAAATTCCTGTCTGTGGTGATTTCGATTCTAACCATTGGGCTCATTTCTCGTACTTTTTGATATTACCACATTATCGTAATCTAAAGTTTTTTTATTACACATTTCTAGTGATTTAATAAAACTCGTATTAAACTCGTTTATTTAATTCTGTACCCCTTGTAAAATATGTTAAATATATTTAACAAAATATTTTTTTCATAAAACATATCCTGCGTCATCACTCACGGCTATTTCCACTCTAATCTACAGGATGGGTTGGAAATAAAATCCCTACTAAAAAATTCTTATAACATTTGTTAATATACTAACATTTGCGTGAAGCAAAACATTGTGACCCTTAAAGTGGTAGAATTTCATTGCTAATTCTTGTTTGTATTTCAGAGTGAGAAGTGTAGCCCAGAATGTCAAACCTGAAGCTATATGATATTTGCTCAACTAGCATCCGATTACAAAGTCACCAATACAGGTTCAGAGATGGTGGTGCAGTGTTCATGGACCCCAGCCTTCGATACATGTCAAAACCATCAGAAATTGTCATCCCAAGCTGATCAGTACGGGATCTGTGGTAGATAATCACAGAATCGTTCGTCCTTCAAAGTTCAGATTGGAAGAAAATGTGCAAAAGGCTGCATTTAAACACTGTAATTATACTGTTAAAAATAAAACGTTTTATGAAAATCGACCAATAATTAATAAAGTTATTAACAAGGGGTTCCTGTTCACCAACCCGTTAGATTTGCTTGGCAAACTAAGATAATATATGCTTGAAAAACTTGGATGTATAAGTGAGGCTTCCTGTTATGCCGTAGGAAATAAATAGGCAAGGCAGCTAGAAATCTAACGACGCAAGTTTATGAAAACAGAAGGGAAGTCCTTTGGGACAACTCATTAAATTCCTTAATATCTTATAGGAACAAACTAGTCCATTATTGTGACGAAATTACTAAACAAAAACAAAAAAATGACACTCGTTATTACGGAGAAAATATCTAGAAGGAATTTTAATAACTAATGACGATACAATAAATAATCATCAAACTCACATTTACATTTGGAAAACCTATACTTAAAGAGTTGTTAGCCATGAAGTGTTTTGACAGAGGACGGTAAGTGCGACACTGAGATCCGTAGACGTATTGGGATGGCTAAGGACACATTCCAAAAGTTGGGTAGAGGAGGATTTTTTTGGTAACAAAGAAAAGAATACTGAATTGTTACGTGGCATCTGTCCTTCTTTACGGCAGGGAATTTTAGATGATTTCCTCAAAGAGGAAGAAGAGACTCGAGGCGACAGAGAATTGGTTCTACAGAAGGATGCTAAGGATATCAGGGACCGTTGGCGGCCACAATATTAACAACATAAGATACCCAGATGATACAGTACTGATAGCAGATACGGAAAAAAAATTACAAAATCTCATACAGGAGGTAGCGACGGAGGGTGTAAAGAAAGGACTAAGCATAAACTACAAGAAGACAGAATCCATGGTCATCAGTAAAAAGATGAGCCCGAAATGCGATTTGCAGGTCGGGAATGCTACAATCAAGTAGACACGAAAGTTTAAATACACGGGAAGCGTTTTGACAGAAGACATTAAGTGCGACACCGAGATCCGTAGACGTATTGGGATGGCCAAATACACATTCTAAAGGCTGGGCAGAATATTGCGAGGCAGGATGATTTCTTTGGTAACAAAAGAATACTGAACTGTTACATGACATCTGTCCTTCTTTACGACAGCGAATGTTGGACAATTTTCTCAAACATGAAGAAGAGACTCGAGGCGACGGAGATGTGGTTCTACAGAAGGATGCTAAGGATATCATGGACTGAGCGTTTGAGCATCGATGAGGTCTTAGAGAGGTTTGCAAACAAGGAGGATGCTTATACTTAATATCAGGGAGAGGCAGCTGGTTTCTGGGACATATAATGAGGAAGGAGGGCCTAGAGAATCTGATACTCACGGGTCGCTAAAGAGAGACAAGGGAAAGCAGCGCGTGACATACCTGGCGGACTTAATCAAGTGTATGACAGAACGTGGTCTGGGGGAGGAAGCAGAGGGAAGGAACTTGTTGTGAGCTGCAAAGAATAGAGGGAGGTGGAGAGCTATGATCGCCTACGTCCTGAAAGGACATGGCACATAAAAATGAAGAAGAAAGATACTTAAAGAATGTAAGAACCAGACATTTGCAGATCATGTCACCTGTTTTTACATATTCACTTTCGTTATATTTATCAAACAATTAAAATGCCTTAATATACTGTTGTGGTGTCCTGCTTCTAAAGAGTCTCTGTTGGACTCTTCCGCCTACTATAACTTGGTCTCATTAAGTTCTGTCAAACACTTTGACACATGAAGTCAGTCATACGATAGAAGCATAATTAGATTTTAAACGTAACGTTCCAAAAAATGCAGACGTGAGAGAGATAGAAATATCAATGCGAAATAATTGTATATTTGTTAATTATAATGCTAATTAATATATTCTATTTCAACTAGTATTAACTTTGTCCTCCTTTTCAAACTGATCAGTATTCTCTATTGTTTCGTTACTTCTGCAAAGATCTTGTCCGCTTGAGAAGGGTTCAATTCACCGCCACATATCATAGATTTTTAGACATTAAACTTGGTCTTGTGCCACATACATCCCTCGTGGGGTGGGGTTGTTAAATATTAACTGTGGAACAGATCTATTCGTACTGTGCTGGTCTCTCCGGACAGAGATGATCCCCAGACGAGCCTCTGTCGAAGGGAAACAGCTACCTGACCCCGTTTTACACGGGGTCTATGGGAAATGTTTCGCTCGAATTGCCCCACATCAAAATCAACGTTGTGCTACATCCTACCTCATGGGGAGGCTGGTTAATATAACAGTCAAATAGATTGAACGCTGGGTCAACCGACACACATTCACTAGTCGTGACATACTCTTTTGTTGCATTTAGTATTTAATAGATGATATATCTGCAACACTTGTTTTGCTATTTTACCTATTTACTTGATCGCAGCATATACTGAACTTTTAATACACATTTAAACTACACTAACATTTAAATAATTCAACTTACATACAGACATCATTCAGGTGATGTTCACAAAACAAATGAAATGAGAAAAATATAGAATTTAAAATTGATACACTTATAAGCACTAACATCATAAAATATATACGCAATATGAACACAATAAATGAGAAAAAGACAAAATAGAATTTAAAAGTTGACACAAAATCTTACTTATTGTACTATCAAAATTTCTGATGGAGTTCACTAAATAGCGAAACATGTCAAATTCATAAAGAGTTTTCTCCTCCTTGACTTTTATTTACTTATTCTGTTGTATTTAACCTATATTTTCATTTTTATCTACATATCTTTACAGATCCCCTTTTTATAGGCGCTTTAAAATAAGGAGATAAATAAAGAATCGGCTGTATATCCTTTCTTATTAAGAATAAACCATTCATTATACTGATTGCACCATTTGCCAATAGGAATAGTTCTTTCCTGGAAATGTTTTCTGTTGATGTAATGGTGGGATTGTGTCCAGTCAGGTGGAGATAATCACTGTTTTTTCTTTTTTAAGGGCGGGGTCATGTCAGCGAAGTTTTGGATGGTCTCCTCACTGTCCTGATGGGTGAGTGTGTGTTAATGTTCCAATTCTCGCTGCCTGTTTAGTTGGTCGTTCATGTCTGCTAAGGTGTAATGTTTTCTGCTTGTGTCGTGATGGCTCCTGTCTGCCAAGGTGGGGATATTCTTAACCCCACCTCCCCGCTACACAGTGTTAATATCATACCCTCCGAGGTGGGAATGTTCATTCCCCACCTCGCCGTAGTCCTATGTCTGCGAAGTCAGCCGAGAAAAGCGAATTAAATGGAGAGAAACAAAACGATTTCCAACTCTTGTTATTATATATTAAACTAACATTCTTTTTAACTTGAAATTAGTTATGATTTATTTACACTATTTGTATTATTCGGACTGATTCCCTCATCTTTATTGACGACGTTTCGGCAGTTGTACGCCACGGTTACCTTCAGGTTATATTGTTGGAATTTTGAACCGAACCCTATTTAGTCCACAGAAGTTGATTGTTCTAGTCCAAAGTACCATGCCTTTTTGGGATATCTCAGTTTTAGTAAATTTCTTTTAGTAACTTAACTCTCCAAGATTTTGTTCAACTGTGTTGTAGCTTGGTATTGAACTCACAACTTTCTGGGTTTAGTGGATTACTTCAACCACTTGTGAATAAAAGCGAGGTTTATTGCAATATCCTCTTAAAGTTATTAAGCTCAAATATTTAACGATGCGACAGGAGATTTTCTACGGATATTTTATTGTCCTAGAACACGCCATGATCTTATTCAGTTATTAACTTATGAGTTAAGAATAACCAGAAAAATAAAATGAAAATTTTCACGGGTATATTGCTTATATCATCGTACATATAATATTCTATCACTTATAATATTCTATTACTTATAGTATTCTATTACTTATATTATAATATTCTATCACTTATATTATAATATTCTATTACTTATATTATACTATTCTATTACTTATAATATTCTATTATATTCTATTATAATATTCTATTACTTATATTATAATATTCTATTATAATATTCTATTATATTATAATATTCTATTACTTATAATATTCTATTACTTATAATATTCTATGACTTATAATATTCTATTACTTGTATTATAATATTCTATTACTTATATTATACTATTCTATTACTTATAATATTCTATTAATTATAAATTTGAATAATCATACAAAATCAAAATTATTATCCATCCGATCGAAATTAAATATAGAAAATTTTTAATTGCGATGAAAAGTTTCGACTTAATGCGAAGATAATCAGGTAATATGCTATTAGGTTGGTGCAAAAATAATGTCGTTTCCTCACATAGTAACATATGTGAGAAAACGACATTATTTTTTCACCAACCTAATAAAACATGGCTCTGACAATAGGACTTCAATAGGATGTATATTCCTTCTTGCGTCCATGAGAATATCTGTTTCCGTCAGCAGAAATAGCTGATATAAAATTATAGCCGATCAGATTTCTTTCAATTTTTGTTTTGTATGCAATGCCCGGTGAAAAAGTTGTTCGTTTAAAGCGCAAAAGTCGATATCTAAAATTACCAGTGAGTAACGCGGTATTTCATTTATTAGATTTAAATTTCTTGTTTTCTACTTTTTCTATCTATTTTTTTTTCTATTTCTACATCTTTCTATTATAGATAAACATAATGTCTTCCGATGCAAACAAGTTTCTCCGGACTTTTTCTAGTTTTCAAGTTTCTCTTTTTCCAAGCAATTCTTTCATTACAGACGTGATTGTATGTATTTAGCTCAAGAACAGACTCTGATGTTAATAAAGTAACGTCTGCTGCGTTTTGTCATATTGATCTCAATTGATTCTTTTGTTTTTAAAGTAAACAAAAAAGCCTCTCGACCAAAGATCAGTTAGAAAAAAATCCTCTTATCTGTTGTTTTCATATTTATAAAGAGTTTCTGTATAAATGTTACAAAACCTCTACTTCCAGGAAGACAGTTTACTAAGCAAGAAAATACAATTATCCTGTACTAGTGAACAAGTGAATTTAAGATCCACCGATCAAACAAAGTAGATTTGCATCACTTCTGAACTCTTGATAGTATATATATATATATATATATATATATATATATATATATATATATATATATATAAGAACATTCTGGATATGGCCTGAGTGAAGAAACAGTCAAATTTATTTTGTAAAAGTCTCCGTAGGTAATTCTTGTTAATAGAATGAAAAGTGCTTTATAGTACTTACAGCTTTTTATTTCTTCCCAAGATGTAAGCAGGTGTCAAAATCAGAACGAGCGACTGAGGTGTGATTCAAATACTGAACTCGGCTTATGATTACGAATGCTAGAGCGATTGTTGGTGTAAAGAGAAAGACAGGCAGAGGAAGAGAAGGTAAATAGAAGGGCCAACGGCTTAGAGAAAAAGTATGGAAAAAATAGCGACAAAACGGTTAGAGATATGACTAGAAAAGATAATCAAAAATAGCAAAGGGTATCAAAAACATAGATAGATAGATAGATAGATAGATAGATAGATAGATAGATAATGGGCAGAATGTGATAGATAGATAGATAGATAGATAGATTGTTTTTTTTGTTTTGTTTTACGGCATATCAACCTCAATGGGTCATTTAATGCCTCAACTTTTTTTTCCTTTTATAATATTTTTGCTTTGTCAAAAATCTATTTTTGTTAATATTTTTTTCTCAAAAATGTATAGCTGGTAATATTTTTTTCAAAAACGTATAGCTGGTAATATTATTTTTTCACAAACGTATTGCTGGTAGTATTTTTTTTTTCAAAAACATATAGCTGGCAATATTATTTTTTCAAAAACCTCCTGATCAGTGGCCTTGCTGTTGGACATAGTTTATCGTCTAACCCAGGACGCGGATGTAGTTTATCGTCATACCCAGGATGCGGATGTAGTTTACCGTCATACCCAGGACGCGGATGTATCTTATCGTCTTACCCAGGACGCGGATGTAGTTTATTGTCATACCCAGGACGCGGATGTAGTTTATCGTCATACCCAGAACGCAGATAGATAGATAGATAGATAGATATACCATTTGAAATTCATGGATTAGACATATGAGGAAAGAGAGCTGGACAAATCTGATACTCACAGGGCAAAGGAAGGGGGCGGACAGAGAGAAAAAATACGAATAATCCACCCAATGTAATGCGAAATGATGCTAGTGCTGGGACAAAGAGGGGCGCTAAATAGTTAAATGTTGCGTCGATCTACCAGAAACAGGAAGTTACTGGGAGTGGGAGAGAATGGGAACACTTTATTGTGGAGAGAGGACAATAAACGAAGACGGAAGATAGATATTGACGTTTTATTCAAATATTTTAAGATCGTAGTTGGCAGCATAGCAAAGAAACGGAACAGAGCTGCACAGGCGAGAAATGGAAGAAAAGAAACGACTAGAATAGAACTTAAGTATTTTTTTTTTATATCTACCTCTTTTAATACTAAAACGATCAGACCAAGACGCCAATCTAAGTTCTCGCTTTATGTGTCGTGGGCGATTTTGGCTCTCCACAATTTCCTGTCCCTTGTAGCTCTAAATAAATTCTGTCATTTCGCCATATCTAAACCCTGTTCCACCATCTATTTTCTCAAGCTCGCCAAAGATGTTATGCTTTGTTTTCCTCTGTCCCTCTTGCCCTTTACCCGTCCTATGACTAACAGAATTTCCAACTCCTCTTTCCTCATTATGTTCCCTAGAAACTTCAGTTGTCTCCTACTGATGTTAGGCATAAGTGTCCTATAGCGCTTAAATTCATGCGGTCTATGGCGAGAGTTCAGTAGAACAACTGCCAAGAAAAGATGTTTCTGCGGGGAAAATCACAGTTGAGATGCCAGGTCAAGACTGTTATCATAACATATCCCACTTTGAATTTTGTGAAGAATCTCGAGATATATAGGAAGATAACTACACCAGATATGGCAGTAATGTTCACCGCTCGACGAATGATAGATTTATAAATATGTAAGATAGTTTCTAACAAGAAAAGTGGGAAATGTGAACCCAAGAAGGGGTGATGTGTTGGTCTTTTAGAGTTTAGCATCAGCCATCATGATGAAAGGCAAAATAATGGTTCTCTATGATGTTTATAAAATATCAGTTTTGTTTTGGAGGTATTACAATTTAAACGTCCCAGATGACAACTGACGGATGTCATTTTCGAGAGAAACTATTAGGTTGGTGCAAAAATAAAGACGTAATAATGTAGTTTTTTGACGTTAAAAAATACGTCAAAAAACGACATTATTACGTCATTATTTTTGCACCAACCTAATACCAGTAATGATTTTCAATACCAAACGTCAACCCCACACGCAAGCCACCAACCTGCCACTGGGTGCCATGCTACTAGCGTTTACCGCTGGTGGCCCGCTGTCGGACCGCCGGCGTGTTAGTCTCGACAATGTTACCACTGGTGGACCCAGTGGCTCGGTGGTGGCTGCCACCAGAGGACCGCTGGCATTGCCACCGGCGGTCGGCCAGCACACCACTAGCGGCTTGAGTGTGGGGAAATTGACGCTGCTTTATGACTGAATAGTTATAAAACGGTACACAGAATTATTCAAAGTATTTAGCCTCACCATTACGTTTAAAATTGTATGACATGTAAATCTCGTGATATCTCGTAAAGCACGTTGTTCGGGTAGAACCTACATTTATTGTGATTCACATAGAAACATAGCTTAAGACTATTTCTAATGTAGGTATAGCCCAATTTCTTAACCACTTCAGGCTGTAGAATACGCCCACTGCACTTCTGCAGAGGGGTAAGAACCGGCCAAATAACGCCATCTGTTTGCCGTGAGTGGCAACCCGTCATGCCTGAGGACAGAAAACTGGAGGCTGAGCAGGCCATGATCCAGGTCTATAAGTGGTCATGTGAAAGGTAACACTCCTCTTTGGTCCATTATCTGGACTAGACAGGCGGTCAGAGAGACCCGATCCAATTAATCGGCTGGACATGTCAATCTCTAGCACCTTTATCATTTAAAAAGAGCTAGAAGGCGGGAACTGAGGGTCGAAAAGAAATAAACATTAACCTCTGTTTCAAATTAAATTGTAAGATTTTGGGGGTACTGAAGTTCAAAATTAAAAGGAAGTCAGTTCTCTCTCAATGAGAATATACTGGAAGACGTATACCTGCCTCAAAAAAAAAAGCAAAAAAAAAAAGCGAAGGGGTTTAACCCACCTGGTAAATTTCTAATAGTAACTGGACATTATGGAGGGCGTGGAGTATAGAAACAATAAAAAAAAAAAAAGACAAACATCAATAAAGACCCCAAAAGAAATCTCTTTGACTCTGATTCAGGACCAGAAACCATAACAGAATTCCCGACATTCGTAAATAGAATCACTGGAAAAAAACTCGTCGGGTCAATATGTCACCATTTTTTATTGGAAAGTCATTAATACCAGGAAAAGTCGACGAACAGTGAGGAAAATGAAAAGTGAAAACCTACTGGCGGAAGACACCAACAAAAAATAACCAGATATTATGCTCAGAATGAAGGTTTTTTCCAAATTTGAAGTGTGAAGTGTATACACATGAAAGACTGAACACCTCAAAGGGAGGTGTCAGAAATAGGAAGCTGTTCCCAATGACGTCAGAGGAAAAAAAAATGAAGCCTTGGGAAAGCAAAAGGGTTACTAAATGTAGCATGATAAATATAGAAAGTGGAAACAAAAACCCCTAACACACACACATATATATATAAATATATATTAACATTTGATAAACCTTAATCCCAAAGGAAATAAAAATTGGCTCTGCAAGAGGATAGAACAATACATGCCTTGAGGTGTCTAAAATGTCAGAAATATGTGCATTACGAGAAGAAATGCAGCTGGTACCCGGTACATGCAAAATGTGTTAAAAAAAGAAAGAGTGTAATCATAATATTAAATGTCAGAAAAACAATCCTGGCTTTGCGAAATCTGGCTACAATTTACATTCTTCGTACTGTTATCTTCATCTCCATTGCCATATTCACAATGTTTCGGCCGTTGTACGCTCCAGCCTTCTTCAGGTGATTGGAATTTCCAACGAACCCTTTATTTCGTCCACCGGGGTAGACTGTTCTAGTTCCACATGCCATGCTTCTTCCGGCGGTTTCAGTTATTGAAGATGCATAACCCAGTTTGTAAAGGCGTTGGTTAAGTCTGATGACAAGACCCAAAGAGTTGTGAGTTCAATACCAGACCACAGCAGTGGTGAACTAAAACTTGGAGAGTTGAGATAAAGAGAAATAACTAAGACATCCAAAAGAGGCATGGCACGAGGAACTAGAACAATCTATCCTACTGGACAAAATAAAGGTTTCGGTTCGAAATCCCAATTACCTGAAGAAGGCCGCTGTGTACAAAAGCCGAAACGTTATGAATATGTCAATGTAGATGAGGATAAATGTTTGAATAATGTAAGTAATGCAAATATTCATAATACCTCATCTCAGAGATATAGACAGATCTTGCTACAAATATGAAAAAGAGAAAAAATTGTAACTTTCATGGAAGCAAGAAAAATAGTTGATTCCTATACGAAAGAACATACCTGTGCGGACGTAGTTCAGAAGCCGAATCCAACAATGGTAGCAACAACAACAGACAATGGGTGCAGTTCGGACCAAATGACTAGCCAAAGTTTCGAGAACTGCTAAAACGAATCTACGCGGCTGAAAGTTGCTAAACAGACATAGTAAAATTAGAAGAGCTTATTTCAAACTGTCGTCCTTTTGCTCAGGTTCTGACAGGATGCTCACTTAGAGCAGGCGCCAGTGGACTGGAATCGCAAGTATTACCAATCTGTCCTCCAAGACTCAAAGTGGACCTCTCTGGAAGGCGTACCAAAAAAGCAGGACCAACCAACAAAGGAATCACTCCTGACACCCACAAGGAAAGGATTCGAGGTGATGGAGATGGATTATATACAAAACAAGGACCAAAACGTTGCATAAGTATAAAACTCCAATCGATGTACAAACGTGGGAACGAAAATGCTACAATTGAACTGTCGTGAACTGTAGCCAAATTACAATAAATTACTCATGTTAGTAACAAAATTGGATCATACGGCTGTTTGTGTCCGGGAAGCATTTCAAGAGGAATATAGTGTAGCGATGGGGTTACCACTCTTGAAGTGGTGTGTACTACATATATTTGACTTTGGCTAGGAAAGGTGGGATTAAAGACAATGCGTGGACGCAATGCAATTTATATTTCACGTAAAATAGCACATAAAATACAAAACAATATGTAATTATTTCAAAACATAACAATTGAATTTATTAAGTATTTGATGTACAAGCATATAAGCTGAAGATGTGATAGAGCTATGTCTCTTAGATTTGGAAACATTTGTATTTGAGCTCATAAAGTGAAAGTAATTATTAAGCTGTAGAAGAATGAGTTGTTGTATGTTTGGAATTGTGTATTGTACAAGTTGGTAAAAGTTCAGAAGAGATTTCAGAGTTCGTACTTGCGTGAATGTTGGTAATGGTCTTTAACGTCTGACTACATGAGTGAAAAATAGTATTAATGTAAAAAAACGCTATCAAGATCACAGTCGTGTTCACAGTTCTGGACACGGGACCTCTGGAGGAGTGGCCGTCTTCATGAGTACGGTTATGCCCTAGAGCAAAATAGAGGTAAGTGCCGTCAACATCACTTTGTATCCCACCGCATGACCGAGTGGAGATGATGGATCTTAGAGAACAATTAACCAAACTCTTCATTCTCCTGAGGGTTTTAGTGACCACAGTACCATCTGAAGTTCCGAGGAGACAGATAAAGAGAGCAGTTATGGAAGGAATCATTATTGATGATGAGCTGTGTCTGTTCAACCAGTGAGCAGCGAAATGCATCGATCTAGCAACTGGAGGCCTGTCAGCGGTTGACCTAGCTATGTGCGATCCAGCAATTTATTTTGACTAGTGTGTTAACCTTGATGCTTGCGGTAGTGATCATTTTCTGTCATCCCGAGGAATTGAAGTGATCGATAGGCTCCCACTGCCACCTGGGTGGCGGCTGAGCAGGGCTGACAGGAAAAGTGAATTGGCTCAAAGTAGTATATAAGCAGAGGAGGCTGTCACGGAAACCTTGATGGATGCGCTAGGAGAATGCGCTCCCAAAGGATTCAGCACCATGCGGAGGATGCAGGTCTAGCTTCGATAATAGATGTAAGGAAGTGGTAGGACTTCGAAGATTTAACAAGGAGCCAAAAACCGCCAACCTTACCAGTTGCAAACTGGATAGAGCTAGGGACCGAGACGCAATAAATGAAGCCAGAAAGGACTGTTGGTGGGGATGTGTCAGCAAAATGGTTTCGGCTACAAGACGAGACACGGTTTGGAAAATGACGAGGCGATGAGATGACAAACATCACCGCATACCATTGGAAAATTTCTCAGTAGATAATAGCACGATGGCGGATAGGAGGGCTGTAACAAACATGTTTGTCGAAGCATTTACAAAATGTTCTTCCAAAGGGTCCTGTCACTGGATCTAGCCAATGCTCAAAGAATTTTGAGTTCAATACCTGGTTAAGGCGGTGGAGAAGATAGAGATGGGAATTAACAGGAGATAACTGATAACTCACATCTATTAGCCATGGCACGTGGAACTAGAACAGTCTACCCAAGCGAGCGAAATAAAGGGTTCAGTTCGACAGTCCTACCACCTGAAGAAAGCCGGAGCGTACAACGGCCGAAACGTTGTGATAAATATGGCAACAAAGATGAGGACAATAGTCCGAATAATGTAAATAATCTTCATATACTAATCAGCAATTGGACGATGTCTCAAAGTTCTTGACCCAAGCTGCCTTAATGGTTTGAGATTGGAATTTTGAAAGTTTGGAGCATCCCTTGTAGAAGGTTTGTACGTGCAAACGAACGAGCTTCCACCAGAACTTGGATGGGACAGACTGACCTTATAATATTTTATAAAACTAAAATCGGGGTCATCTAGTCCCGCATACAGTACCGCATTTGATCCAAAATATGGAAGCCTCTTCCAATAGTGGGAGAAGACCATAAAGACCTTTTGGACTCCGTATAGAAACCATCATTCAAAAAGCAGAGGTGCCTCTATCTAGAATCCATAGTA
The DNA here is from genome assembly GCA_963932145.1 of Acanthosepion lycidas. Taxonomy (NCBI): domain Eukaryota; kingdom Metazoa; phylum Mollusca; class Cephalopoda; order Sepiida; family Sepiidae; genus Acanthosepion; species Acanthosepion lycidas. The sequence goes on along the minus strand of OZ010585.1, from coordinate 29,151,718 downwards.
CAATCATGCCAAATATGACACCTTGGACCGTGGAAGTACCCAAAATAAATCTCGAACGTCATAACATAGGTAGGCATATTCTTGGAGGTATTGGGAAAAATCAAAATCATTGGTCTCACACAGATGGATCAGGATACAAACCGGAAGTGGTGTGTGCAGCTGTGTACAGCAAGAGAGTAAAAATGATCTTTTAGAACAACCGTCAGTTTTCAATGCAGATATTTGACACTGACACAAACAAATGGAATTTTTTCTGTCTCCCTATCATTTGAAGAAACACGGAAAATTAGATTTGACAGCCCGCATTTAGTGTTGTTTATTTAAGTTGTAGGCTGGATTCATTATCCAAACGTAGAGAAGTGTTCCTGTGCTAGGTCCCAAGTCATAGAGAAATTGAAGGAACTAACAAAGCGGACTCCACCTCAAGTTCTGCCTGGAATGAAGTACTTGATAGTAATTTTGGGACAACTTTTGGGACCTGAAAAGTGATATACACAGTTTCATTAAGTGACAACGGCATTGAATTTACAATACAGATAGCAGGTTGTGTACAATGAAACAGCTCCTTGGTGTCTGGTGGCTGGTGTTATAGAAACGAAGGAAGAGCTGAAGCAATGTTGGCTCAGCTGTATATGGGCTGCGCTTGCCACACCCATTCGTACTTGTTGAAGAAGGAGGATCAACCAACATTTACAACACGCCGAGCACCACCCACGGTAAAGCCTATTTAGATGGATGTACTGACTTAGCATCTGTAAGACACGAGCGTTACAGAGAAGCCAAAATGAGAGGGATATTTAAAAGTGTTGTGGCAGCCAAAATAGTGTCCTGCCTTAAAGAACTGGGTTTGTACCAATTCGTATGGCACCTGCAACGAATCATGTACATACCATATATCTATAAAATATGCGGTTGCTCTGAAGATGTGGAATTATGTACAAAGTAGCCGTGATTGAGGACACACTAGAGAATTCGAGGTACATTTGGTTGAAGCCGTGAAATTGTGGTCAAAATATTTTGATTTTGACATTAAATAACTGTTATCTCTATCTATAAAAAGCAGGATGTGTGTGTGTGTGTGTGTGTGTGCGTGTGTGTAACGAATGCACGGCCGCAATTTTTGACGGATTTGAACCAAAATTTACATGCACATGCTCCAAGTTAGCGCGAAGCCCAAGATCGACTTTGCATTTCCCAACTACCATCGATAATGGAAATAATCGATTTTTTCATGCTTCTACGACAGTTTTCATGTAGTTTGCGGACATTTTCTACTGGCCAGAGTGAGAGCCTATAGCTGACTTCTACGAATGGGCAGGAAGATTCTATTGGCTAGCGTGAGAGCCAACAGCTGACTGACGGGAATGTTAACTAGCATGCTAGCATGCAAAAAAATCGATAGCTGCATTCGTCACAAGTGGGAAAAATTTAAATCTGCATGGCACTTTACTCCAATTGGCTCATTCACTTGCTTAAACTCAACGTTGATTCTGATTCCGCAGAACTGGATTTGGTGTGAAAAAGTATTTGTTGTTAACATCCTTTTTTCATTCGGTTTTTCCAGTTACGAGTCCTTTTTTAAAGCTGATCGTTTTGTGTTCATTTATTTAGTTCTTTTTTTCGTAACAGATTTAATGTTTAGTATAGAGCTTAGAAAAAATTCGCAGTGTGAGATAGGCAAGAAGTAAGGCATGTAGCAACATCAGCACAGAAAAGGGCACTCCTTTAAAGGCAAGGAAGGGCAAAAATATTTTAAGTAAAGTGATAGCGATTGCTGTCTGAGTCGTACGATTTTTGAATCAAGCACGGGCAACGTCGGGCCATGCTGCTAGTATAGGAATAAAGAGTCGCTGCCAAAATTTGAGTTTGAACATATTGTGAGCAAACACAGGCGATCCCATTAGTGAATTAAGTAGACTATGTGACCATAGAGTAAACGGATATATGTGAGGTAACGTGTGTCTAATTGCTCTGCATTTCTACACTGTCATTTATTAATAAACGGAGCGCTATTCTTTACTCTATTCCCTATACTGTTCTTCTATTCGGTCACTACACGGATTACTATTCGATGGTTACTTGCCGAGCGAGTATTAGCGAGGAATTACTATTAGTACGAGTGTTATTCAAAGGCGTCTGAAACCAGTATTGTTCAACGGCGTTACTATAGTTCTATCTGCGATTACAAAGTCTCTACTACAACGAGCATTACTAAAGTGACAATGAGTATCGGTTGACATTACAAAAGTGGCAACGAGTGTTCGTAATGTGCCTCTGAACTGAGTTAACTAAACCAAATTAAAGTATATATATATATATATATATATATATATATATATATATATATATATATATATATATAAAACATACGTTTCGCTGAAAGCATAAAATTATGTAGAAAATATCTAAAGTTGGAGGTAAACAATTGTGTTCAAAATAGATTTAGGTGAAGCCATAAAATTGTGCACGAAATATTTAAATTTCTGCATTAAATAACCAATGGAAGTTGATATGGTGCTAAACAAAATCAAGCAAACCAACCTCTTTATTATTATGATGTTTAATTGTAAAAAAAAAAACACACAATCTAACGTTATTTCTTCAGAAAATATGGTCTATTTTTCTACTCAGAGACTTGAAAAATTCTACAACATGAACGAAGTAACTATATTTATCGATCGACCCCAAACATCCTGACACTGTTCAAAGGTACGTACTCTGTATGAGATAATGACAGGGTACTCAAAAGATCCCGGCACGCCCACTTCGTTTCAAAATTATATTTGGTATGATTTTAGGATGCGGGTCAGACAGAGAATATTTTAGCACGGCCTTTTATTATATACATGACTTTGCCTTATTGTCATACATACATACATACATACATACATACATACATACATACATACACACACACACATTTATTAAAATGCGAGGAAAGTTCTTAGAATTTATTTTTAAAAAACAATGCTCAATACAACAGTAGAGCGTAATATCGAGCACTGTATATACATAATTGTATATATATATATATATATATATATATATATATATATATATATATTTACTATTATGGGGTCCACCCTTTTCTGATATAAATGGACTCGTCCTGCTGCCATAAAATAGCCACAGTCAGTCAGAAATGAGGGCAGAGGAACAGGTAGAGGAACAGGGTGGAGAGTACATAGATTGAGTTGACGTTAGAAGTCAGTTACAAGGACGCCCGACTCTAAGGAAGTTTACTTCGAGACTGTATATAGCGATCTTTGATTAATACTAACCGGCGTTCCTGGATTTTACTAACAGCATTACCTTTTGTATTTTGTGTAAATACATTTAATTTCTTAGCTTAAATACTTGCGTTTGGCATTTATTGGAGACCGATTTTTCACGCGGAATCCACAACATTTACATTTTGTATATATATATATATATATATATATTCAAATTTTTAGATTTGTATATATATATATATATATATTCAAATGTAAAAGAACGAGGAATAAAATTTCAACGCTCAAAACTTTAATTTAAAACACAACTACCATAGTACCATTATTGTTTGCCACTTGAAGAAACATTAATCTTAGCGTTGAAACAAAATATACAATTTTATAGTGGATATTTACATGCTCTCTTTACATGCAATCTTCGGGTGCTGAGCTCAAATTGATTGTTTTACGGTTTCAATCAAAATATATGTGGCCATCACGTCGCTGATGTTGTGATATTTAATATTAGAGATGAATATTACAGAACTTTAAAAATAGTAAAGTTAACAAAAATAAGTGAGAGAAAAAGAAAGGAGAGAACACCAAATGTGGCAGTAATATTCAAGGCATGAAAAAAATTAGTGGAGTTATAAATGCACAAGATAGATTTTGGGGAGGACAAAATTTTCTCGCATGACAGAGTGAACCAAATTTCCTAGCAGCAGGCATAGCAAGTCATTGAATATCATTTTTTCATTTCATGTCAGCATAAAACGTTATACCAAGAAGTCGCAAGATGTCACGCTCACGGAGTTTAGTATCAGCTAACCTGTTTAATTTAATCTCTATTGCTGAGTATGCAATCGAAACCGTAATTTCCGTGTCAATGAGAAATCGCTATCAGCTTCTTTACAGTGCTGACATTTTCCTATTTTCTTTCCTAAAAGCACAAGCAGGCAACCAAGCTATATGAATGCAACAATGTAAGTGTTAATTAAAAAACTATTTATGATATATGGTTACATATCTGAGATATTGTAATTATTTACATTATGTACAATGTTCGGACTGTTGTCCTCATCTTTATTGCCATATTCACGAGGTTTCAGTTGGTGTACGCTTCGGCCTTCTTCAGGTGATTGGAACTAGAACAATCTATCCCAGTGGACTAAATAGGGGGTCCAAAACGTGGTGAATATAGCAACGTGATGAGGTCAACAGTCTGAACAATGTAAATAATGTAAATGACTGTTCATGTTTCATGCTAATTTTCACCACCAAAACGCACCACTTGTCACAAGGTACATATACCTGTGTGATTAGAACGTCTAGCTAAAAATGATCTTAAGATCGAGGTTTCATTTAGTGTTTTTCCATATATATTATGTATCGATTTTTGTCTAATATTACAATTTACAAATTATATCTGCGTATTGTCTTATAATTATTAGCGTTCTTTTAAAATTACTATATCTAAATATATTTATCTTTGACTGAAAAATATAAAAATTATTGTTATCCACTTGAGTTCCATGTCTTGTGTAGAATCACATTTTATAAACTCAGTCAGTTTGTACCATGCGTGATACATGCTTAGGCGATCATGTATCATTCGATATATGACTGGCGAGACAGATTTTTTCCAGTAGTATGTTGCCATTTCTTTCTGCGGTAGACCAGTTGCCATCCAACGTAAGTGAATGCAATGGATTCGACCGGAATTCGAACTCGGCTCTTCGATTCCTCAATCTGAACCGCTATCCATTATTCCAGCGTGCGTTTTATTGACTATCATTTTTTTAAGCCCATGAATATGCTTTTAATCCTGTTGCGTTAAAAAGACGTTGAGCGGACACTGGAAAACAATTTCGAAGAGGACATTTTTCTGCTGAAAGTTTTATCAAAGCTTTCCGGTTCAATTGCAGGAAGAGTAAATGAATTGAATATTCGACGCCAAAGATCAATATTTTTCATTTCACGATTTATGGTCACAAGCAATGCGTTTTATTCATCTTTGATAAAAAAAAATGATAAAATCGATTTGATGTGGTGATATGAGTGATAACACACTCATTCAAGTTGATTAGAACCCCAAAGGAGAGTTGACAGTAACCAACAAACGGAGCTCAATGTAGAAAGGCACAGTCATAGAACCAAGAAACGGTAAAAGAAGTCAAGGTTGTCTTTTAATGATTATTGGTGTTATATGATGGATAAGTTAATTAGTTTCGAGAAATTAAAATGAGATAGGAGATTCCTAAGGATTTAAGCTTGTATATTAACTTGGAAATAACTTAGTGACTAAATGCGAGTGCATACTCCCTGTACAAACCTGGTACATTCATGAAGTCTGGAGAAAATAATTACAAGTAAGAAATTATTTACTTGGTAGAAACAAAATAAAAAATCTCTAAAAATCCTTGAGATTAAGTTGTTCACTTAAAGAACTGTGTATAACTGAATAACAAAACGAAAAAGAATCTTTATTACGCATTTCTTCCTTCGAAAGAACTTATTCTGACTGTTTTTATCATCTATAGTTTGGTTTATTTTATGGCATATCAAGCTCAATGGGTTATTTAATGTCGACAAAAGTTTTATTGCTAGTAATATTTTGTTTTGTCAAAAATCTATTTCTGGTAATATTTTTCCTTCAAAAATGTATTGCTAGTAATATTTATTTTTTAAAAACATTGTTGTTAATATATTTTTTTTCAAAATGTATTACTGGTAATAATTTTTTCAAAAAAGTATTGCAGGTAATATTTTTTCCTCAAAAATGTATTGCTGGTAATATTTATTTTTAAAAATAATATTGTTGGTAATATTTTTTTTTCAAAAATATATTGTTGGTAATAGTTTTTCCACAAAAATTTATTGCTGGAAATAATTTTTTTACAAAATATTTCTGGTATTAAAACCTGTTTTTACACTTTCATAGTGTTTTTACGCCATTTTCGGAGCAAACTATTTGCCTATAGCTGGCATTCTAACAGGTGCTACCACCCCCGGCCAGGGTGGACCTGGGAAAACCAGCAATTAAGAGGTGGTTCCATGCTCCTCTAAACCTCTTGATCAGAGGCCTTGCTGCTGGACGTAGTTTATCGTCATACCCAGGACGCTATCATATATATATGAGGACGAGTGAAATGCAACGAACACTGGTTCCAATTCTGCATTGAGAAACGCTGAAGATACAGGAATGAATATATTGAAATTTAAAATTGTTGTCGTCCGATATATTTAGAGTTATAATCTAGTCGACCCCATTTAGTTTTCTACTGTTTTTGTTTTTGTCTTTATAAATGTTTTCTAACAAAGCTACTGCTATTACAACGTGGGTTATTTTAAAAGAATAGCCATAAACTAAAAACAAAAATTGAATGAAGTCGTTTAGCTGATGCATGTGGATACACAGAAAGCTGCAAATGTAAAATATAAATTTCAAGCATGTATATATCTTTTTTCTTTCTAAATATAGAAATCTAACCGTAAGTGTAAAGTAAGTTGAATTTCGTTCTGCCCCCATATATACAAATAGCATCAAAATACTTTTACAAACTCTGGGGAAGTTCCTCATGCGAAAATAAGGACAAATGTCCATATAAAATCTATGTCTATAAATCCTTCGTTTTTGAACTATTATGTTTAAAGTTTTTGGTCGACGCAGTTGAATGTACAATCCCAGATATAATCCGAAAATAATTTTACAAACTTTGGGGTAAAATGTCCATATAAACATAGGCCAACTTTGTAACACAACAGAGCAACTCATAACAAATGTTCAAATGTCTTCCGCTTGCTTCTACATTCGCATGCACCTGTCGGATCACTGACTGGCGGAACCTTTCAAATAATCATATACAGTGTCGAATGTTTTCGCAGGCCCCCATGACACATTGACACTCTGCGTTATTAAAGTCTGGTGTATAAACCGATTGATTTAGGTGGTCCCAAAGATAAAACCCCAAAGGATTGAGTTGGGGAAAGTACAGGTCATGTAACCGGCCCTTCTGTACTTATCCATATTTCATACCAACCAGTGCATTGCGAAAAATGTGACTAAAATGAGCTGCAGCTCCATCATGTATGAACCACAAGCATTTTCGTATTAGCAAGAGTACATCCTCTAGCTGATCTGGAAATGTGTTCGAAATAAAGTCCCTGTTGACAGCTACTGCAAGACGTGCTGTGTGAACGTATAGATCTACCAGAAAGTAAATTACAATTCTAGCCCACACATTAATCGCAAACTGATTCTGGTGTCTAGCCTGTATTATACAATGGAGATTCCGATTTGTCCACTAATGTTCGTTGTGTAAAATTGTTATTCCATTTCTTCAAAATGTTCCCTATTTTTAAGCAAGACAGAAGAGACAAACAACGGATCGGGAGGATGTGCAATAAACCATCGGAAAAAGTTCTCGCGTGGTGATTGATCAGAGAGCAAAAGAACCTGTACACGTTTCAAATGGTACGGCTACAGAAGCTGCTTGAATTATCATCCTTGCTAGGGCCACTTGTGTATTGATACCTGGATCGTCTCTGATAGCCAGTAGAATGTGTTCTACGTGGTCAGGCATACGAGCGGATCTCGGTCTTTCTCGATCCATAGTTTGTGGTGTCACGGTTCCTGTCTCAGCAACGCGACGATAAATACCAGCAAAGATTAGACGACTTGGCTGCCTTCGGTCTGTAAACGCAAGCTGATTCAGCCGTGCAACCTAGCGTTCATTACCATTCGTCCGGCCGTATGTAAAAATCGTATCTGCCTGCTCATGATAGGGAATATCCTGCCATTGCTAAACAGAACACTTCTCAGTTAACTCACTGCGACATACGTTAAACAATGAAGACAGACTAACCACAAATGTACACAAATGACAAATGTAACCAAGTCTTCATGGTAATACAGAGCCATCTACCGTAAAATTTATTACACTTAATAACTGAAAAACGACGGATTTGCGGATATATGTTTATATTGACATTTGTCCCCCAATGTTTGTAAAAGTAATTTTGATACATTCCCTCTCTCTCTCTCTCCCTCTGTATATATATATATATATATATATATTGTGTGATGAATAAATTGTTGTTTAAATTACGCAATAATGAAAATAACACTGACATCTCATTTTAACAGATATATTTACTAAAATTACACACAAAACATCTTGAAATACGAAAGAGAAAATTTCTGAAATAAAATCGCCATTGACTTCAACCACGGCGTCCCGATGATTTCGGAATCTTCTGCAACTGTTCTGGTAGTTCTTCTTGTTTTAGTTGGTGAATACTGCCATAATCCCTGCCTTCAGTTCATCTTCGTTGTTATAAGGAGTTTTTTTTTTTTGGTCTCTCTCTCTCTCATTTGCATCTTACACATAATCAAGTGGGCTGCAGTCTAGGAAGTTAGGTGGCCAGATGTAACTGTTGATGACTAGGTTCTCTTGCGTTTGTGGCATGCTGCGGAGTGCTGTTTCCAGACTTAAGGCCTTCCAGCAGCTAAGCTCTTGACCAGAATAGCATTACCTCATCAAGACACTTAATGTAGGCCCCTGTGTTTAGTCTGAGACTTTCATCAACAAATTCGGGAGTTCTTTTCTTATCAGAACGATCAGATTTTTCCGAGATGTCGTAACTTTGTAATAACCATTAGACTCATGCAATTGTTTTCGAATCTTCTGCACTTTCTTCAGATTTACACCCAAACACACTTGAAATATTCGTATTGGAGCATCCGGTGCGAATGCCAAGCAGTACAGCATGCCGTTTCCAAATTTTTGACGGAGTGAATTGCGTCATGCTGCTCTTTTTCTTACAGACGGTGCCCAACTGACCCTACTATACTGCGCAGTCGACAAGTTTAAAAACAAACAACGCGGATACGGGAAATTAAATAATACAAAATGGCGAAAGTTTACATAGTTTATATAAAGCTTACAGTAAGCAAAATGCTAAATTTAAATGTGGTGTGTAATATGGAAACAAAAATGTTAGGCAGAAATGAATATCATGTACATCAGTAGGAAAGATGATGATTTGACTTTAAGAGATTAACAGACACACGCAGACGCGTACACGCACAGACAAACAGACACTCACAGACAAAGAAGAAAAATAATGAAACTAACACCAATGAAAAGCGCATAAAGGTATTGTTTAACTTGATATAAATATAACGAAAATAAAGATGTCGGCAGACAATTGCTGAAACCTTTTGAAGAGTTTATTGAACGATTGCAAAAAAGTTTGTTTCCGGAATTCTGTAGGAATTATTTCGTTTACGCTTCCGATACGAAAATAATTTAACAGATTATGCGCTTCAAGAATCCTGAAAAGGAGAAACGCATTTCTTGAATACGGTAATTGAATTAAGCTTGAATGTCTACATGGCAACACTGCGCCATCTACCGTAAACTATGGACATTTATCCTTGTTTTGGTGTAAGGAATCCACCGCCAAAATCTGCAAAATTATTTTTGATACACCCTATATATATATATATATATATATATATATATATATATATAGATAGATAGATAGATAGATAGATATATAGATAGATAGAGATATATAATATAAATATATTATATGATATATAATATAATAGATATATATATATATATATATATATATATATATATATATATATAATATGATATGATATACGGCTACTCGTATTCAAGGATATCCGTCTAGCCAATCCCCATTGCAGACTCCTGCCCAGGCACATTTGTGCTTGTTTAACACCCACAGAGCCAACCTGCGGTTTATACTGCAACTATGCTGAGCAAACGTTAGTTACAGTTCTGAGAGAGAGCGTGTTATCTAGCGTGATCAACAATTTAAACAAGGTCAGAACTCTCAAGCCCTCGGCCACGAGGACTTATGGCTTTGTGCTAACACAGATATCGACGACCCTTAAGACTTCCGTATATCCAATTCCACACTCAAGGCTTGGCTCAACACTCGGTATTGTTTTCAGGCACTCTCCAAAGGTGCCAAACGCTGGGATCGACCTCGATCCATTCTGACAAATCCACTATGATTCGAACCCGGGTCTCATGGTCAGAAAGCGAACTTTCTAACTTCTCGGTCACGCACCCATATATATATATATATTTATATATACATATATATTTATATGTACATACATATTTATATATACATACATATATATATATATATATATATATATATATATATATATATATATATATATATATATATATATACACATATATATTCATATATATATATATATATATATATATACATACATATATATATATATATATATATATATATATATATATATATATATATATATATATATATATATATGTTTCATTGAATAATACACCCAAGTTTTGTCTACTTCACGGACAAGCTTCTTAGTATTTTTATTAAAGGAAGATATAAATTTACCATATTGATACATATTCGGAGTGCTTAAGACATTAGCACAATCTCATCATCAGAGTGATCTTTTTCTAGTGCAAAAATTGTTTTGTTCCTGCTTTTTCTAAGACAAAATTGTTGTGTTCATCTGAAAGTTATTTTTTTACCGGTGAAGTGAAAAACGCTAATGTTTTGTACTGCATGATTTAAATTTATGCGATGTAAACATCCGGGGAGGTAATTAAGTTATATGTCCGGATGAATTTTTTTTTTTTTTTACAATTATTAGTTAAAACCTAGATATTTTTAACTCTCTACTCTAAACATTTTAAATCATTTGTGCAGTATTCATAATAAATTTTACTAAGTGTTTGTTTCTATTTTTTTAATATAGATAGCTTCAAGAATTTTGAACACCCTGATGATAGCATTGTATTAATGTTGGAATAAATGAATATATATCAACATGCAAATTTTCTCTTTCCTTTTAATAAGTATACTAAAAAATTGTCTGTGAATATTAGAGGATCTTATTGAAAATAAGTCGACAAAACTTGTCTACATTCCTCAATTATGAAACGCATAAAAGATGTTTTCTCCATTTCACTGACTTACGCAACATTAGTTTGATAGATAGAGTTTATATGTCATATATCATTAAGGCCTGGCCACCAAACAAACTCCGCTAAATGCAATGAGCCGTATTTTTTTGTTTGAATAGCGATATATTCTCCGGTGGCAAAATGAAGAGTTTCCTGGAAAATTCGTTTATCCAATTCGCCCAATCTAGTAACACTGGACTATGAAATTAATGGTCAAATCCTACCAATACCTCATTAGTGACAAACAGACAGTTTGGGTTTTCATATAAACACAAGTCAACTAAAGTGTACAATCTATAATAAAAGGCTGCGAGAGGGATGGTGGTAGTAGAAGAAAACAAAATGCCAGCAGTACACAGACCCATGCAAATCGTCGTCCTCAGCAATATTCCACCAAAATTCTACACTCTGAAAAATTGCCAAAAATCAGAAAATTATCAAATTGAAATGAAATTTTCAGCTCTTACGCATTAATGAAGGATTTGTATACTGGATAGGTTATTTTATTAGAAACCTTTATATAAATTATTTTTGTAAGGTAACATCTTCAGATATTTGTATTTATAAAACAATAAAGATATTTGTCATCACCCTTCAATTTTAAAAGTGCCCACGATATAACCAAAAACCTCTTTTGATACATCGTGGACACTTTTAAAATTGGAGAATAAAGACAAACATCTTTATTGTTTTATAAAAAAAATACCTGAAGACGTTATTTCAGTAAAAAAAAAAAAAGACTTATAAAATCAGAACATCTTGAAAATTTGTCTTGAAATCTTACAAACATAATTTAATAAACCTGAAAAATAGATGTTTTGTGTAGGGTTGGAACTTACATGATTTAATTAAAACTATTTAATTTCTGAAATATTTAGTTTTGAAAAATTTACTTGTAATTGTTCAGTGTGACTTTGAAATCCTCCTAGTTGCTGATGACAAAAGAATTATTTTTTGTTAAATAAAGATATGTTTGAAGAATCGAAAAATATGAAGTTTGATGCCATTGTCGTAGGAGATATATTTTAAAAAGAATTTTTATTTCACTTATAATTTTCACACCGGTTATATTATTTTTGGACAGAAGATCAAACAGCAAAAATTTCTGAATCAATCCCCACCCTAATTATAAGTTTTTCTCGGAAGATTAATATCTGTCTTAGTCAGTATTGAGATTCTACTCCATCTATAAAGTCACGTGTCTGTGTTTATCCCGATATCTTAAAGCTTTTTGTATAAATTAGTCAACAATTAACCAATTTAAATTAAGCTTTTATTTTAATTTTATTATTTTATGTCGATCTTTTGTCTTTTTTTCCCGTATGATTTATTCAATTCGTGGTTGTCTGAACAAAAACATTTTCATAAATATTGATTTTATTTATATGAAAGAATATTCATATAAAAGAATAATTAACTCGCGTCCATTTCTAAGATTTACTTCTAAATAAAATATTTTCTTTTTTATTTATATACTAGTAGCCATACCCAGCTGGTCGATCAGAAAAAGCGTTCAATTAGAATGGAGAAAAAAGCATCATGTTTAGATGTAACAGTGTCTATATTCTTCAATTACTTTAAAATAATTTCATTAAAAAACACCTTGAATTAATGCAGTTATTGATATAACAGAAGTCGTCTTTACTTATTCAATCGATGTTAGCCGAGGACATGAACGGGTAAAACAAGCAACATGAAGACTCACTTCAGACCGCAATTATTTTGGAGTTTTTAAAATTCACTTTGTCAGTGTGTTACCAGGGATGTAAAAGAGGATATATTTATAAAGTAATTGTTATGTTTGATGTAAATTGGTTGAAAGATCAACGAAAATTAAGATAGAAACCAGTAAAAATTGCTATTTTACGCTATTTACGCGGGTTTTCACTATATGGGTGGACCCAATTATCAAGTTCAATGACTGTTAAACAATCAACTTATTGAGGGAAGTTTGTATTAGAATGCTTGACAATTGAGTGAGTTTTTAATTTAAAATTTGTGTTGAAATCGTTGTTTTGTTTTTCAGTTTTTCGCTAAACGCAGTGGCGTACAAATTAAAATGAGGTATCGTTGAGCTCGTCATAATATACGTAACCTACATACCGAGTATGAACGAAATCGGAAGGAAAAAGTTGAATTTATCGATATTTGATCGGCTTTATCGATTATTGAATTTTTTAAAATTATCGATTTTTTACGCTAAGAACTTATCTCTTACATTGTACAATATATGCGCTAAATTTGGTTAAAATCGGTTGGATGGATCTCGAATGAAAATGCATCACACAGACAGTCACACAGACAGACACACAGACAGTCACACAGACAGACACACAGACATCCTCTGTTTTGTATATATAGATAATGTAATTTTTTAAAAGGTATTTAAGGCACTGGCAAAAAAAAAAAAAAGAAATTGTGCTAGATAATGAACTGAAGAAAATTTCTGAAATTTCTAAAAATATAAAATCTCGAAGAATAATTAACTCGTGTGTATTTCTAAAATTTACTCTTTTGTTTTTAAAAATCGGTATCACCCCATGCAAGGCAGTAAAGCCACTAAGACACATAGAGATACAGGGTGTGGAAGAATTAGGAATAGAAACATTGATAATGAACGGGAAGAGGAAAGAGTAATCAAGAGGACAGTAGATAGCGATTGGCATTCCATTTAAATTTTTGCAGATTAAAGTTGGCTGGTAAGTATAGAGCCGAAAGGGGGTTCCACGAGCGAGAAGCTCTAGAAAAGAAACTGTCATCATAGAACATACGGCTATATTTAGCCAGCTCAACTGTAAATTGAAAATGAAAAAAAAAAAAAAGATAAAAAATGAACGCAGTGTATATAAAGTAATACTTTATTTTTTTAATTATTTAAAAAATAGTTTTATATCAATATTGATATAAAAATTATTCTACGTTTCAGAAAGACCCTATAGAATGACAATACATTGGGAACTTACTGGATATCTAAACTGTAAAGAGAATTATTTTTACACATAGATGAAACCAGTTTCTGATTGTTTAAAGTGGGGGATGATGTAATAGACATCTACAGTTTGACAATTGAATTTGGCTACCGTTTTTAAAAAGTAGCCGTAAACAAATGATTTTTCCTTATAATGGAAATGTAAAGTAATTTTTTTCCAGAATCCAGTTAAGTGATTCTTAAATTTACTAAAATTCGTTGAAGAAATCTAAAAACAGATATTTGACTTTTAAGAGATTTTTAAAATATAAATTCCGTGTTGTCACTTTTAATTAAAATGGAAGATCGATGATATAATGACAGTGCCAAAAATTTTATCAAAATAAGTAAAATTATTTTTCTTTTGTTTTTAAAGATTAGCTTTAGGCTATTTTCTTTCAATTCAAACCAAAGTATTACTCTGTCCTGGGTTGTGACGCTAAACTATATCCGCGCCCTGGGTAAGACGATAAACTACATCCAGCAGCAAGGCCTCTGTTCGGGAGGTTTTGAGGAGTATAGAACCACCTCTTAATTGCTGGTGTTCCCAGTTCCACCATAATCTGGAGTGGTAGCACCTATTAGGGTACCAGCTATGGGCATATAGTCAACACGCAAACTGGAGTCAAAACATTATTTAGGTGTAAAAATAAGTTTCAATACAACCAATAGAGTTTTTGAGAGAAAATTATTACCAGCAATACATTTTTGAAGGAAAAATATTACAGCAATATATTTTTGAGTAAAAAAAATATTATCAGCAATACATTTTTGAAGGAAAAATATTAGCAGCGAGACATTATTGAGTAAAAATCATATTATCAGCAATAGATTTTTGAAAGTAAAATATTAGCAGCAATACATTTTCGAGTAAAAAAAATATTATCAGTAATACATTTTTGAAGAAAAAATTATTACCAGCAATAAATTTTTGAGTAAAAATCATATTATCAGCAATAGACTTTTGAAGGAAAAATATTACCAGCCTTACATTTTTGTGTAAAAAACATATTATTAGCAATACATTTTTGAAGGTAAAATATTAGCAGCAATACCTTTTTGTGTAAAAAACATATTATCATCAATACATTTTCGAAGGAAAATTTTACCAGCTATACATTTTTGTGTAAAAAACATTATCAGTAATACATTTTTGAAGGGAAAATTTTACCAGTAATACATTTTTGAGTAAAAAAAATATTATCAGCAATATATTTTTGAAGGAATTATATTACCAGCAATACATTTTTGATTAAAAAAAAATATTAACGGTAATACATTTTGAAGGAAAATTTATTACCAGCAATACATTTTTGAAAGAAACATATTACCAGCATTTTTGAGTAAAAAACATATTATCAGTAATACATTTTTGAAGGAAAAATATTACCAGCAATACAGATTTGAGTAAAAAAATATTATCAGTAATACATTTTTGGAGGAAAAATTATTAACAGCAATACATTTTTGAGTTAAAAAGTATTATCTGCAGTATATATTTGAAGGAAAAATTATTACCAGCAATATATTTTTGAGTAAAAAAAATATTATCAGGAATACATTTTTGAAGGAAAAATATTGCCAGCAATAAAAATCTTGTCGGCATCGAATCACCTATTGTGGTTGAAATGCCACAAACCAAACGAAATCAAAGTACTACTAAAAGCAGATATTTAAATTACTTTAAATACGTTTGTAAGTTTTTTGAACCACCTTTACTGGCACCTATAATAAACCGAATTTTTTTTATCTCATAAAGGTCAACTACTCAAAACAGAATACTCTTGTCTTGTCATCCTTCTTATATATTGGGTTGGTGCATAATTATCAGGCGTATTGTAAACAATATTTATTATGAAAAAAGAAGCATAGCAATTCAACAATAACATTTTAAAATGATTATTCCCAAGCGTATGATTATCGACACGTATTTTTATAACTTGAAAATAAAATAATATTTTTATTAAAAAAAAGTAAACAAAACAGAATTTGTTTTTAACAAATAGCTCGCCTACAAACACGCTTGATAATTATGCACCAACCCAATATTATTTCTCAGTTTCGTTTCGTTTATTACATTCCAGTTGGACACCTCGACATTTTATAATGGTTAGCAAGCTTAGAACAATTGAGACTGAACAGTGAGTTCGATTCTCAGTGAGTGCTTTATACTTTCGGCCTGGTGACACATCAAAGCGTATAAAAGTGACTATATTGCGCAGCACATGCCACTGGGGTGGGTAGATTATCATCTCTCAGTTGCATTTCCGTTTACGAGCAGAGTGTGGCTCTGTCTTTGGGTAGAGACGCGGAAGAGGAAAATAAATACTGTAAGGTGCACAGTCCTGGGGAATAGCTGCTCTAGGCTGTCTCCCCATTGCACTAGAGAGGCGGGATCGGTTGTCCTGTAGAGGCCAACGCCACCGACGGTGGGGCGTGGCTGGAGAATTTTTGCCAAGTCTACGCGCTCGTATTTCCCCGCATTAAACCCGACTTTGTTTTATATCTCACCTCAGTGGGGAAATAGGGGTAAATAACATTACATTCCAGTTTTATATAAATTATAACACAAGGGAGCTCTGTGTAAATAAAGAATGTGACGCTTATTTTAAACAGAATACATCGTGTATCATTTTTTTTGTGGCCTGTGTTTCCGTCCTCTTCCACCAGTTCTACTCCAGGGTCGTCTCCGATGGTTCGAACACGCAACTCGACGCCCGGAGGGAGAGCTCATCCGCTATGTACATCTTCCTCCTTCTCTTCCTGGCTGGCGAAAACGTGTCGGTGGGCAGCTGAGGACGTGGGCTAACACAATCAAGGATGACCTCGCAGTACTATCGGATCCACAAGTAGTTGGTCTTCGACAATGGAATCGCGATTGGCTCGCCATTTTGTGTGACTTGGCTCAGGATCGGCGAGCGTGGGCAGCGATGGTCCGTGATGCTGTATTTGCTTGGGAGGAAGCCGGTTCAACCCGACCAGGGTGAAAACCGATACAAGTCAAATGAAGTCAAAGTGTGCTATTTTGTAGCTGGAAAAAAATCGATATTCAGCTATTAACACGTGACAGCTTTTGTTGCGAGCTGACGGTTCAAGATCCAAATCCTTGCATACCAGTGTCATATGTTATTCTTCTAATTGACGCAACCTTTCAGGGTATTAACGATCATAACCCTCTGCAGGTCTTAGTAAATTTTGTCTTTTTTTTTTTTACCTCTCTTAGCCCTGTTCTGTCCTCTACAGATCTCGTTAGGTCGGATATGCGTTGATTTTTTTCTGTCCTATTTACTTTCAATATTTCCTTTGAGTGTCAAATTCTCTAATCCCTCTTTCCTCTTTACGTTCGCAAAAAATTTCAACTGTCTCTTTCTGATGTTAAGTATAAATTACCTTTTTCTTTCTCTTTTTCTGTTCCTCTACTGTCTTCTTGATCTGTGGAGAGATTATCCAGCCTTCATTGACATATAAGAGGACTGATATTACATAACAGTTCAGTACTCTATCCTTTGTTTCTAACCAAAATTTCCTCTTCGTTAATACTTTGCTTAGCGTTTGGAAGGCATATTTTGCTAACCCAATGCACCTTATTATTTTGGCGCCATATTTTCCGTCCTCTGTTAAAATACGTCCTCTTTACTTAAATACATTATATTTCAGAATTAACCTGCTCAAATTATTTTTTATCGAAATACATTGTTATTGTTCCAATATATGTAATAGCTGACTTCTCGTATCTGAGTATGTCTTTCTACTAGGGCAGCTAGACAATCCCTGTTACAGACACCTGCTCAGGCACATTTTTGTATTTGTTCAACACTCACAAATATCAATGTTAATGTATACAACAACTATGCTGAGCCGACCTTAGTTACAGTTTCTGGGTCAGAGTGCGTGATCTGCTGCGATCAACTGTCTGAACAAGGTCAGTACGCTCAAACCCCCCTCGGTCACAATGACTTGTGATATCGTGCTAGCACAACCTTCTACGGTTCCTTATACCCAATCTCACTCACAAGGTTTGCCCCAGACATTTCGGAAAGTATCCCAGGTTGGAATCGCCTCCCCGGGATTATAAAATCAAGAGGTCGGCTTCCTCATAAACAGACCTTGGTGAGATTCGAATTCAGGTCTCATGTTCAGAAAGCGAAAGTTCTAACCACACACACACACACACAAACATACCAGGTAAGGCAATACACACACACACACACACACACACACACACACACACATATATATATATATATATATATATATATATATATATATATATATATATATATATATATATACAGTATCGTCCATAATATCAGGAACGGAAACAACAAAGACATAAATATGTATATTAGTTAAAAAGTAATACATGATTAGCAATTAAATTTTTACCGAATAAAGAGTAGGTTGTAATGCATAAATATTATACAAAGTTACAAAAATTTACATAATAGTTTTTTTTTTAAATAAAGATTAAATGGAAGAAAGGAAATAAGCTACTGGACAAAAGTTAAGGAACGATGTTAATAATTTGCATAAACTTTTAATTTACATTGTTAAAGAACTCGATGGAAATTTTCAACAATAAATAAAAGTTTATTTATCACTAGGACTTTATTTTTAAGCAATATGGCAAATTCTACACGCAAAACGATCTCTTTTGAAGAAAAAACTCATTATCGCTATCAAGAAAACAAGTCAATTTCATTGCTATTGAAGTGTGCTCGGAAAATCTTACACTCTCATGACGTACACATCTCTAAGCTTATTACAAACAATCTTGCTTTGTATATATCTGTTATTTCAATACACTTGTCCAACCTGCTTAGGTTTTGCTGTCTTTCTCATTCTCAGTGTTGCCATCCATTTACAGAGACATGTTAGGAAGTCCATTCGCAGTTCCTCTCAGTTACTCTTGCCTTCGGTATGTCATGTGAGTGTAAGATTCTCCGAGCACTCTTTCCTTATTATATGCCCCAAAACTAACTCATTCTGTTTCTAAGTATAAATGTTCTTTTTTCTTGTGGTAAACCCTCCTACAGTAGAATGAACTCTTCCTCCTCTCATAAATACTGACATACTTCCTAGCTAGAGTCGTAGGGCAGTCGGTTGAGAAGCGGAGACGCAGCGTTAACCTACCGTTCGGACGTACACCCCATCTGCTATTTACTAACACTCTTGCTTTGTATATATCTGTTATTTCAATACACTTATTCAACCTACCTTCGTCTTCTGTGTCTTTCCTTCTGAACAAGCCACCACATTTTTTGTTTTCATTTTCTTTAAAACTTCCTCGTTGCTCACATGTTCTGACCATCGTATTCACAGCATTGTCTGTAGAACTATATATAGTGCCTCAAATATCCCCTTCATCTCTGAGGAAATTATCGAGCGCCATATTGGAGAATTGACTGTTCAGCAGTCTTTTCTTTACTCCTGTTACTTCTTTTTGAAGAAATTTTAATGCGAGTACAAATTAAAATAAAACTGTTCACATTACTTCTAATTTTTACTTTTGCAATAGGATATTTCTTTTATTGTGAGCTTTCAATTAATAATCACTAGAAACCAGGTAGAACTCCATGCAAAGAAAAAAAAAGTAAAGACGAATTGGTAATTTATTTAAATAAGAACGAAGGATATTGTGCGAGAATAAACAGGAATTGCGCAATCTTAAGGAGTGTCTATCCGCCAATTACTGCAGTTGACACTTAAGCAAATCATTTACGATGTCATAAATAATCAGTGAATATGGATCTCTGGCGAATAGAAGCGCAGTAGAAATTTGAGCCTTTTTGTAAGCACTGATTAATTCAACAAAAGTGAAGAGTCGGGTTCAAAAGGTTTAACGACCATGCATATAGATTGTCATCTATTCTGATGGAGACGTGCTGTCCAGTTTGAGGCTGACTTTTGCAAATGAATGTTTTAACGTTACCCAAGAAGCAAATGGCATCTGGTTTGCGCAGTTCGATACAAATGCGTCCAGAAAAAAAGAAGAAGAAAAAAAAAAACGAATGAGAACGTACAAAATAAAGGGCTTTATATTTATTTATGAGAACCATTGTTACAGAAATGGACAGTTGCTGAAGAAATTCAGTTGCTTGAATGAATTTGAAAGCATGTTTCGTGAGTCAATAGATGATTCTGCTAAAAATTTTATATTTTATTTTATTTTAGATATTTTCTTTTTTTTGGTTTAGGCGACACTGCCGATAGACTTATGCTCATTGCATTATAGAATAATCGATATACAAGTTAATCTTGCAGACTATTACTGCTGTAATGACTTCGATTTTCATTGGATATTTTGTTCATACGGACGCACACATTTTATTAAGTATCAATATAGTTACTATATTTAAGGATGTGTAGATGGTATTTCTTTTATCGGCGAGACGAGTTCTAATCTTGGCCTAGTAAGATGCGTTCATTTTCACGGAAAGGACATAAACCAATCTCTTATTTTCCCGGCTATGTGTTAAACGGTAGGCTGTCTAGCCAAGAGTGGCTTCCAGTCTAGAAAAAGGTCTATATCAAAATTGAAAACTCTAGACAAGCCTTAGGGAAAACATTCTGCTTGTTCTCAAGATGTCGTTGCAATTCAACCTGTCCTGTGAGTATTAAATTTTCTAAGTCTTCTTTCCTCTTTATGTTGATACTCACAGGACAGATTGACGGGAAGTGAGATAGTGGAAAACAAAGCATAGTCTACCTACTGAGCTTGAGTAAAATTCATTATTTATCAGGAAATTGTGGAGAGTCATAATCACCATACATCCTGAAGGGAGACTGCATAAAGAAGAAAAAGAAGAAAATCGATACGCAATTTACTTACTCTGATATGAAGTGTAATCTACAAAGAAGAATAAACATAAGAACATAAAAATTATTATTATTTTACCGCAAGTATTGAAAATTTGTATAATGGATAGCGGCTCGGATTGAGGAATCGGAGAGCGGAGTTCGAACCCCACTTGAGTTTATTACATTACGTTCTAATGTCCTTGGGGAAGATATGGAACCATCACTTCTCACCCCAGTTGTGGGTAAATAACAGGACAGACTGGGTCTTCTAGCATTTGTTGGCGACTAGTCTATGAGAAAATGAACTCTGATTTCAAACCAGCCTGAAGAGGGTTTGGCCTCGCCTTGCTATTTTTCTCGGGAAACACTATGATACTTCTACTAAAGTATGTATGGTGTCTTACCAACCTAGCAGATTACAGGACTCGTGTTCAGTCGATAGAAAGTATAAAAAAGTGTTCTCAAAGTGACCATGTCAAAAATAATGAAATTTTCCTTCTCACATCATATTAAACGGTTGAATAAGACTTCGTACTGCATCATATACTGAAATTATTTTTGAAAGAGATTCTTGTAAAAAGAATAATTGTCCCTCTTTCGTTCATGTAAATACATATTTCGTAAATATTTCAATATTCCCAGCGATAGTGAAAATCTTTCATGTGTTTTACAAAATAATTGACTGGGAAATTAAAATTAATTTAATCTTTATGAGAAAAAATATCGTATCGACATGATGTTCTCATCAGGAACATGAAAACTTGAAATAAAATTAAGGAAGAAGCGAATACATTCCTTTCTGGCAAGTTAATTCAGTATTAATTCTTAATATTGATCCTAAATTTTAAAAAAAGACAATAGATTTGAAATGAATTAAGCAAATTTAAAAAAGAAAAGAAAAGAAAAAGCTTCGGCTGTCCCCAAGCAGATTTCTTTCTTAGAAAACTCCGTATTCTGAGAGGAACGCCCCGAGGAAGGCATTGAAACGATGAAGGCAAGATACTCTGAACAAATAGAAGAATTTTGAAGCAAAGAGCCAATCCGCTGAAATAGGATGCTATTAAGTTTAAAGCTCCAGGCGGGACATGGTAAAATAGATTAAATCATTGGTTAAAAATATATTGGGTCTTTTGACAGTCTTAAATCCCGCCCTGAGAAGTCACATAGGCCGGCTAAGTGTAAGAAACAGACAAGCGACACAAACTGGGTCAAAACGAACAGGAAATATCTCTTAAGCATGGAAATCAGAATAAGAATAGTGGAATAAAAAACTGTCCACCTCAGTGAATAAAGAGTGCAGTTTAAAATTCTTAACGAATAGGAATCTAACATTATGTACAGGAAGTGGAGAAAAATATTTAAATCTATGGATTTATATATATATATATATATATATATATATATATATATATATATATATATATATATATATATTATAAATTATTAGTGGTAAATATACACATACATATGCAATCATATATCTAAAATATATAAATATATATACATACATACACATACATATATATTTGCATAAAAAATAATTCCAAGAGGATAGAATCTAGGTAGAACTCAATGTCCAGGTTAGAGTAAGGATATAATAAAAAGGCTAAAACCCTAATATTCCATGGTCATACTTTATTCCACTGGAATCGTAAATACGATCCAATCCATCAGACCTACACATTCAAAAAGAAAACAGAAAAAAAAACTCCGGGAATAAAAATAGAATTTAGAGAGAGTGTAAGTATGAGAGTGTGGGAGGAACGTTAGAGTAAATGAAAGCTATAGTGAGGGGTAACAGACGAGAGAAGATCAGGAAGGTCTAAAGATGAAGGGGGGATTAAAATTTAACAGAGAGAAGTTTTAAAGAGGGGAGTCAAAGACGGTTTAAGTGAAAGAAATATGAATATTCTCGGATGTCTAAAATACATTAAAGATATACCGGAAAAGATACATTTTGTGGTGACATACACACACAATAGACGAGACGATCTAATCTTAAAGATCTGAACATGAGAGACGGAAAGAAAAAGAAAAGAAATATGGATTGGGAGAGAGATGGGGGTGGAGGGAACTAAAACCGAAGGGAATTTATAAAAGGGCCGCTTGTGTAATCAAGAAAATTTGACAAAAGTAATATCCAGTACAGATTACAAATCAAATATAAACATATAAAAAAACAAATATAACGATTATCTAATCTAGCAAGGACCTATATTTCTATGTTCAAAAACACATGCGTATACACACATACGCCTATATGTATGTATGTACGTATAAATATAAATATGTTGTTGTGTATGTGTGTATACGCATGTGTTTTTGTACACTGAAGAGTGGACTGACGGGCCCGTCTACGAAAACCTGGAGTCAGAATGCTGAATGTACCATCAGCTAAGTGAAAAGCTTTTACTTATCTTAATATATATACAGCACACACGCACGCGCACACACATATCTATCTATCTATCTATCTATCTATCTATCTATATATATATATATATATAGTCCCTAGATTAATACAACCGTTACCGCCCACCAAAATAACCGTTAGAATAATACAGACTACCCACTATTCAATAAAATAGACTACCTACAAGGCATCATTCACTTTTATATTTACATACAATCAATCCCTGATACTTAGCACTTTAACCCATAAATATACCAATTGAGTAGTAGTTTTAATTTATAGAAATTGACTTAAAGATCAACGGAAGTTTGTCGTTAAAGAATTATTTATCTTTATTTTTTTCTATATTTCGGATCATCTTCCTGGCTTCTTTGACAAACTTCAATATAAATTGTCTAATATCTGAGTAATATCAGCTTTAATAAACCATTATCAAAGTTGCATTTGTCTTTTGAGCTATGTCTTTTTTTCATTTTCAAATATCATCTCTTTATGTCTGTATGCTTAGAAATTAAAAAAAAAAATGGATATATTTTCTAACTATTTGGAAAGAAAAAAATCTAGCAAACAACTCCAAATGTTGAAATCAAATCGTCATTCTGAACTGGGAAATGCCAAATTTTGTAGAGGCAGCTTGATGGAAACATCACACGGAATGTTTTTGTCTTAAGAATCGGATATGGATCATAAAAGTCTCAACTATAATTATTAGCAAGTAAACCGAAGCGGCATGAAACCTACGCGTGAGAAAGAAATATAAACAAATTAATGGTAGAGATTTGCTCAAATTAAACATATTGAGGTGAGGTTGTAAGTCTTGATTCGGGGTTTAAAATAGATCAATACACACACACTCACAGAACGTTAAGAAATTGGGGTGTTTCTATAATACGCAGTCTACCACGGTATCAAACACTATAGCATGTTGTCTACTATGGTATCAACGGATATAGCATACGGTCTACCACGGTATCAACCAATATAGCATGCGATCTACCACGGTATCAAACACTATAGCATGCGGTCTACCACAGTACCATGCATTATAGCACGTGGGCTACCTATACTTTAGAATGCAGCCTACTTCTCTATCTAAAACTATAGCAGGATTGTTCTCTCGTAAAAATGCGACTGCTGTTTCCTCAATCAGGATGAAACGTCTATAAAAATCCGTCATATTTTAATCTAAACGAAGTTATACAGCTGATGCTAACGGTTCCAGACCTAGGGGCATTCTGATGTAAAAGCTCCATTTCTTTCTTTTTATGTTGACAAGACATACGAGAGGTGGGATAAGGTAACGTGATGGTAGAATTCATCATGGTAGACCGCAGGTGGACGGCACAAGTAGTGAGGTGAGGTGAGATCACGATACAGTTCATAGCGCGGTAGACCGCATACTATGGTAGTATATGAGGTAGACTGGATACTATAGTAGTATATGAGGTAGACCGGATACTACATTTGTATATGAGGTAGACCGCATACAGCAAAATTGGTTTCATTTATCGATAGATATATAGAAGCTTTGAGTACCTTTTTATTCAACCATTAGTTGCTGGACGTAAAGAATTATCAATTAGGGAGAACGCGAAAGACTTTCTGCTAAAAAGTTTCGGTTAAATTATTTGCGTCTTAACTAACGCGCGATTTGAAAATCTTAAGAATGTGCAAGCAAAAAATGATATACATTTGTCGTGAGTTCAATACCTGGCTACAGCAGAGGTGAACAAAATCTTGGAAAGATGAATTACTAAAGGGAAATAACTGAAAATGTGATATCCAGAAGAGGCATGGCACGTGGAGCGAGAAGAATCTGCCTCAGAAGACAAAGTAAAGGATTTGGCTTGAAATTCCAACATATTTTACCTGGAAAAGGCCGAAGCGTACGAAGACCGAACCGTCGTGGATATGAAAATAAAGATGACGACAACAGTCGGAAAAATGTAAATAAATAATGTAAATAATTACAGTACCTCATCTCAGAAATATAGACAGGTCCTGAAGAAGGCCGGAACATACAATGGCGGAAAAGTCATGAAAATGACATTAAAGACGAGGATAACAGTCCGAACAATGTAAATAGTTTAAATAATTACAATACTCCCTCTCTCATTTACTGATTACTAGTTAGTAGAAATTCCGTTGTCAGGATAATAAAAGCAGCCAATTCAGACTATATGTATTGTACTGTGTAATAGCACGAGAAGAATTCTTTATTTTCGAAAAGATATCCAGTCTTAGTGATTGGTGCAATGTATAGATTAAATTTATTTTTTTTTTTATTTTGTAAGTGTTTCTTTTTCGAACGATGAAGAATAAATTTAATTATTTATAATGAAATGCAATGTAAATAACAGATTGGCTGATGGGAAAGAATTTATTAAATAGAATTCGGAAATCGAACACGACTTATTCGTATGAAAGCAAATGAATCGATATATTGGGCTATTTTCTTTTTTTTTTTCCTCTTTTAATATATGTCCATCATTTAGTCTGTTCATCAGTGTCTATATATCTGTCTGTCCTTATATATATATATATATATATGACTGTACGTGTATCTATGCAAGTTATTTATTATCTTTGGTTTCATATCCCGTGAGGTCGTTGATGGTATTAGACCTGTTGGGTCTATTCGCCCTCGTCTGTATGGTCTTCCGAAGACTCATAAGGATGATGTGCCCCTTCGACCCATCCTGTCCATGTCAGGCTCGTCTCAACATAAGGTCGCGAGTTTTCTTTCTGACCTTCTTGAACCTGTTGTTGAATATTTTAGCTCGTATACAATTAAGGACTCATTTTCATTTGTTCAGGTTATTCGTGATACTCCTTCTAAAAATAAATTTATGTGTTCCTTTGACGTATGTTCTCTGTTTACTTGTGTTCCAGTAATGGAAACTATTGATATCTGCTGTAACATGTTATATCGAAGTGGTTTGTCACCTCCGGATATCCCAGAAAATGTGTTTGTTGAGCTAATGCAATTCGCCACTATGTCTGTGGAGTTTAGCTTTAACAATTTTATGTACAGACAGATTGATGGGGTTGCCATGGGCTCCCCTTTGGGTCCCGCTTTGGCCAACATTTTTGTGGGCTTTTATGAGACGTCCCTCCTCACTTTTGACAATGCACCGTCTATGTACCGTAGGTATGTGGACGATACATTTTGTCTTTTTAATAGTGAGGCGGAAGCTGATTCCTTTCTTACAGTTATGAACCAACTTCATCCATCTTTAAAATTTACTATCGAAAAGGAGTCCAATTCTTGTCTCTCTTTTCTTGATGTCCTTGTGCATCGGACTCCTTCTCAATTCCTTACTTCAGTATTTCGCAAACCAACGTTTTCTGGTTTGTATACGCGTTGGCACTCATTTTGTCCCAGAAAGCGTAAAATTAATCTCATCAAGACCTTAACTCATAGGGCCTTGATGATCTGCAGTCAACAATATTTGGATGAAGAATTGGATTTTGTCCGCTGCACGCTATTAAACAATGGATATCCGCGTGATATTCTTCATAGTGTTATGCGTGATGAGATTCTTAATTTTCGAAAGGAAAAACAATATTTAGCTCAGAAATGTCCCGTTTACTTGGGGCTTCCATTTATTGGTTCGCGGGGCGAATTTTTGGCCAGGCGGGTCTTGTCTGATGTCCATCTGTGTTATTTTTCAGCTCAACTTAGGATTCATTTTGCGACTCGTTCTGCCTTTCCCTCTATACGTAAGGATCCTCTTCCTCCCCATCATGTTTCTTCCGTGATTTATTCTTTTAAATGTGGTTGCGGTAGCAACTACATAGGAAGGACTTCCCAACGTTTAGATTGTAGGATCAGGCAGCATGTCCCATTGCGAGTTCTTAATCCGGATGCCCGTAAGAGCCAGTTGGTTAATACTTCCGGGTCAGCGATCACAGAACATTTGATAAATTGCAGGGATTGTGCAAAGGATTTCAGTCCGAACTGGTTTACTGTCCAGTTCGCACTCTCCATTTCATTTGCGAGCACTTGAGTCTCTGTATATTCGGTCCAGGGAGCAATCTCTTTGTAAGCAAAGAGACTGTCTCCTTGGACTTCACGTTATTAGACACTAGTGTGTATCATACATTCCCCTCACACTAATTTTTTTTTTTTTTTTTTTTTGTGCTGTGCATATTCGCGCGGTTTGAATTTTTTCTCCCCCCCTTATACCATTAATCATTTCATTTTTTAATGCTTTAATTGTATGAAGGGTTTTGTGTGAGTCAATATTGATTGCAATAATTGTTCCCAGTCGACCCTGATGAGCTTGGGAACGAAACCGGTTGGTCTGTTCTGTGAGTGTTTTTCATCTCTTACTTTTTATTTTTCATAATGCCTTTAAGAAATAATTTGTATCTATTCCTTGCAATATATATATATATATATATATATATATATATATATATATATATATATATATATATATATATATATATATATATATATATATATATATACTCTAAACGTTATTTTTAGTGGTTACATGTGTTTGAGTATCCCTAATTTTTTCATTATTTTATGAAACAGTGAAATTGCTAACAACCGGTTTGAACCGAGAAGTTCTACTAATGAAAAATTGTATCCCCAGAAAGGAATCGAAACCGCATCACATTTTTCCAGCAGTGAAACCATTTATTTTAGAGAAAGGGTGCCACTATGATTTCGGGTATAGAGACTATGCAAGGTTAGAAATACCTATTTAAGGAAAGAACGTTTTCTCCTTGAGATTTCTATGAATCTATATCGGAAATCTTCAGTTTCGTATCCAAAACGTAAAAAGCACTACATTTTGAAGGCTTATTTTATAAGACATTATTTCTTATTACTATATAATTATATATATATATATATATATATATATATATATATATATATATATATATATATATATATATATATATATATATATATATATATATATATATATATATATATATATATACTCACAAGAAAGTAAATCAACATATATATATATTATTTGTATATTGTTTTTGACGTATATCTATTCAAAATAATTGAAAATAGCGTTTTGATATCATTACACTATCAGTTTTAGTTACCCATATACAGACTTTAAATAGGGAACAAGATAGAATGTTATCACACACACACACACACACACACACATATATATATATGTGTGTGTGTGTGAAAATTTCAGATAGAGTATAGCTGTAAAAGGTGAATACGAATAAAGACAAATAGAAAGTTTTTCTTAGCCGACGCGTTTCATTCTCTGATAACGTTCTCAAGTGAAAGAACAATAATATTTTTGCTCTTATATCCTTTTCATAAAATAAAATAAAATAAAATCCTTACATTTGCCTAGACAAAGTCCCTCACTGGACGAAACGCGTCGCCCAAGATAAGTTTTCCTTTTGTTTTGTTCATACATATATTTAGAAAAAAATTGACAAACTGGAAAGGCTTTTTTTGTGACCTTTCCAGTTTTTTTCTAAATACTGTTTATAGAAATATATACATTATATATTATACAAAATTATATACCATTATATCATACATATATATAAAATGTTGTTATATATATGCTTACATATGTATATATAAATGAATTCCCTTTTTTAATCATTTATTAGTTTGCTTAAATGTCAGCATAAATTCTTTCTTAATCATATATTTACTTAAGTTACCGATGTACAGATTTTAAATATGAAACAAGATAAAATGTTATCATATATATATATATATATATATATATATATATATATTTAGAACAAAATGACAAACTGGAAAGTTTTTTTTGTGATTTCATCGGGATGGGTTTTATTTTACTTTGCCAAGTGTATACATGCTCACGAAATGAAAGGCGCAGGTTGATACAAAAATTTTGAAAGTATATTTTTCAGAGAATATTTTTTTCAATCTAGCCGAAATCATCTACATTCCTTTATCTTTTTCTCGACATCAACTTTGCCCCTGAAAATCATAAACGGTAACAATATAAAATCTACCAAGAATGGGGATATATTGTAAGAGCCTGGACGCAAATTTATTTTGGCTGAACTAGCGATCAAGGCACATTCCAGACAATA
Organism: Acanthosepion lycidas; assembly: GCA_963932145.1. Classification (NCBI taxonomy): domain Eukaryota; kingdom Metazoa; phylum Mollusca; class Cephalopoda; order Sepiida; family Sepiidae; genus Acanthosepion; species Acanthosepion lycidas. Next base: position 29,122,243 of record OZ010585.1, on the reverse strand, counting down.
CTCTCTCAAAAAATATTCTTTCAAAGATTTTGAAACTGACTGCGTCTCTCCTTTTGTGCGCATGTGTAGATGTGGGAACGTAAAAAAAAAAAAAAAGAAGACCAGTCCGATGAAATGCTAACAGATGAAACGCGTCACAAAAAAACCCTTTCCAGTTTGTAATATTTTTCTAAAAACTGTTTGTTGATATATAAATTATATATCGTCATATCATATCTATCTATCTATCTATCTATCTATCTATCTATATATATATATATATATATATATATATATAAAATAATTTCTCTTCCTAAATTAACAGATAATAAAAAAAAATGAATCTTTGGAGAGTCAAGGCTGACGAGGTTCTTAAAAGAAATTATATATCGTTATATCATATATATATATATATATATATATATATATATATATATATATATATATATATATATATATATATATATATATATACTACCATTCAAAAGTATTTGGCAACTCTCAAAAATGTTTTATTTCACTTCCAAAATTAACAGATAGTATTTAAAACGAATCTTTGGAGAGTCAAGTCCGACGAGGTCCTTAAAAGAAATTATATATCGTTATATATATATACATATATATATATATATATATATATATATATATATATATATATATATATATATATATATATATATGTAACAGAAAGAGGTTATACTGGTTCCAACGAGAGAAAAGTGTGTATATTAAAAAAAAGAGAGGTGCCGCAAACGTTTTTGGTTGCAATGTGGATTTGTTAAAAAAAATATTATGCCTTATTTTCCATAATTTGCCATAATTTTACTACACGTGTTTCTGGTCTCGCGACCGTTATCAGGTAAAGGGTGGAGATTTCCACATATTATTAAAAAATAATTCATTTTTTTCTCCTTTATGTTTTTCGATGTTAAATATTCTTGATATGAAACATTCTCTTTCTATATATATATATATATATATATATATATATATATATATATATATATATATATATATACATACACACACACACTACCTTTCAAATGTATTTGGCAACCTTCAAAAATATTTGTTTCACTTCCTAAATTAACAGATAATAAAGAAAACGATTCTTTGGAGAAACAACAAGAAAAGAAAAAAAGCAAAAAGCCATTTAAATTTGAAATGATCGAAATCATTTTAAGCCCGAACGCGCTATCTTCGATTCCATTTTGAATTTCCGATAACCATTACGCCATCTCTCTCCTGCGAGCGTCGCCAGCTCACGAAAAGTACCTGTCACTCATTGGAACGTATTTAGGTTTGAAAAATGTGTTTTTCAACATTCAGTCACCTTGATTCTTGACGGATGGTAACAAACAGACAGAAGACGTAAGCAAATAGGAAAGGAATTGTAAAGAAGTCAAAACAATAAATCTTTGTGATTTGGTTACCTGAGTCAAGAGAGTTTAGAAGGAAAAAAGTTCAAATAAAATCAGTCATGTTTTACTGCAATAAAATCAAAAGAACAAAAAATAGTTGTGTGATATCGCACAGGATGGCGTGTTGAGATCAATAAATAAAAAGAAAAATCAATCACATATTGAAGAGTTGGGGACACGCGACGTAGATTTGGATCATTTCAACGACACATAATGTGGGACTGGCAACCAATTTCAATTTGACAGGGACATATAAGACCGACTGACAGCAATTTATAAGGATGTAGCAAGGATTTTTTGAGATTAAGCACAGTGATTTTCAATTATCCTCAATGATATGTGAAAATAACTGTTTTGAAGTGAGTATATATATATATATATATATATATATATATATATATATATATATATATATATATATATATATATATATATATATATATATATATATATATATATATATATATAGATAGACGTACAATGGTATCGTATCTTTGGTTCATCTATTACTACTGGTATTTTATAAAACAAAAAAATGTACCACGGAATTTAAATATGGCTTTGAAAATGATGGGAAGCATTCTGTCAAAGGGGCCTTTTTCGTGCGACTCTGTGCTGGCAGAAGAAAATCTTTCTTCTTTCTCTCTGTCTCATGGTTGTGTCGTGAGTAATTCTTTTTATGTTTCATACTCACTAGGGGCTTATTGACAGTGATTTCTTTGTCTTTTTTAATGATAAATTCATTTTAGTCGTGGTTCCTTAATCACTTCTTGTGTCTTCCTTTTTCAGTTTCACCATTTTGATTATTTTCGTTACAAAGAATTTTTCTGAAAGAGTGTTGGACGAAAAAAAAAGTCACCTTTAAAAGAATGCCTTCCATTCCGTCATTTTCATCCCCCCATATATATATATATATATATATATATATATATATATATATATATATATATATATATGTATCTATGTATGTATGTATATATGTATTATTACTTCACACATTATATTTAGATGTCCATATATGAGGAAACGCTCCGTGCATTTTAAACATTATTTATTTCGTCTGCCGGCATACGATGACTTAGCAAAAGTAAATAAAAAACCACTCCTTTCTTTACAAATAGCTTTGTTTACGTGAGGATATATTCAGTCAGGTATACAAAAATAAATAAACGGAACGTCTTCTTAAATACGAGTATCCATTAAAAATAACATTTAACTAAGAGAAATTTGTCAGATTAATAAATAAAAAAATCCATCCATTATATATATATATATATATATATATATACAGGGTGCGATGGGTAAATTTTCGCCATTTTATATGTTTAATTTCGCGCTTGCGCATTGTTTGTTTTTGATTTTGTCAACCGTACAGTGTAGTAGGGTCAGTTGTGCACCATCTGTGACAAAAGTAGCACCATGAACAATTCACTCCACCAGAAATTTGGAAACTTCATGCTTGGCATTCGCGCCGGAAAGTCCAATATGAACATTTCATAGTGTTTCGGTGCCAATCTGAGGACAGTGCAAAGGATTCGGAAAGAGTTGGATTAGTTTAATGGTGATTACGAAGATGTTTGGAGTGATCACAAGCGACGTTATGCTTCCATTCATCTTCCCATAGTGCCTCAGACACAACATGAAGACCTACACCAAGGCAATACTGCCGTGGATCAAGAGGGTGGACGCGGGAAGATCCTATGTCTGACAAGAGGACTCTGCCACACAAACAGGAGAATCCAGTCATGGCTGTCAGACAATTTCTGCGACCACATCACCCCTTATATCTGGCCACCTAACTCTTCAGGCTGTAAGCTCCTTGATTATGTGTAGGAAGCATTTGATTGAGAGACCAACAAAAGTTCTTTAACACCAAAGATGATCTGAAGGCAAGAATTATGGCAGCATTTACCAACTTAAACAAAGAGACCGTCCAGAAAAATTGCAATATATTCAGAAGTTGTCTTGAGGTCATGGCTGAAGCCAATATCGATTTTATTGAATAAATTTACTGTTTCGTAAGTTATTTTTGTGTTTGGTAAATATTTCTATTAAAATGAAAGGTCAGTATTATTTTCATTTTTGCGTAATTTAGATAAGAATTTATCCATCACACCCTGTATAATTACAATAAATAAATAAAATAAATAAATTTAGCGGATACATGTGTTTGGGTAGACATTCCTGTCTTTAAACAATATAACTGATCCTCACCCGCTGTGAATATTTGATTGTCTTAATCGAACTAATGTCCCTTTCGGCAGTGTTTGAACACGCGCTTCTCTTATATTAGGGAAACTACTTTTAAGCCAGGGCGGTAACACTAGATATCATGATACGGCTTGCCATCCTGGCTTTTTTCACAACCTCAATGTGCCACAGCATCACTAGTCGAACACTTGATTCAATCCAATTGATCCCCAAAAATCGTACGAAGAACGTTGTGTTTAACGGACTCCATCTTTGAACCCAGATTGCATTCTACCCACATCAACAACCCTTCCGACGTCACCACTTCCCAACCAGGCACCTGGGCGGATGACACAGCGGTCTACGTAGTATGTTACTTTGAGAAAAGTATTTCAAATTCGACCTTTGGTGAAAACATGAGTAAAACGTTGATGTCATATGAAAAATTTCCTTGTCTTTCTAACACCCCACTAGAAAAATGAGAAAAGACATCGAAACTTGGTCAGTGCGAAAAAACAAAAACCAAAAAACTCTCTAATATTATTTATGTCTTTTTTTTTCACATATTAATCGTTCAGTTTAACGAATTGACATCTCAATCAAATCTAGTATTGGATTGGTGCATAATAATGCGTTCTTAAACAATATTTATTATGAAAAAAGAAACAACAATAACATTTTTAAATAAGTATGATTATAGAGACGCATTTTTATAACCTGAAAATAAAATATTCTTATTAAAAAAAATAAACAAAACAGCATTTTTATTAACAAATAACTCGCCAACAAAAAACGCCTGATAAATATGCACCAAACCAATAACATTTACCTGCTAAATTCAACTTTTTATTTTGTCTACTTCTCCCTTCAAATCTCTGACAACATTCTGGACATGAGTTTAAAACAAAATACCTTACTTATTATTCAAACTTTTACGCAAAAAGCCACTGCAATATCTACTGCTAGACTGCAAATGCACAGGTACAAAAATGTATTTGGTTACAGCTATCTTCACAAATTTAAGCTATTAAAAACTGCACAAATAATCGTATTCTTTATTTCTATGTGCCATGTCCTTTCAGGACGTAAAGGATCATGGTTCTCCAACTCTCTCTATCCCTTGCAGCTCTCAACAAGTTCCTTCCCTCTGATTCCTCCCCCAGACCACATTCAGTTATCTACCTGCTCAAGCCCGCCACGTATGTCAGGCGATGCTTTCCCTTGTCTCTTTTTCCCGCTATTCGACCAATGAGTATCAGATTCTCCAGGCCCTCCTTCCTCATTATGTGTCCCAGAAACTTCAGCTGCCTCTTCCTGATGTTAAGTATAAGCCTCCTCCTTGTTTGCATTCTCTTTAAGTCCTCAGTGTTGCTCACACGCTCGGTCCATGCTATCCTTAGCATCCATCTGTAGAACCACATCTCCGTCGTCTCAAGTCTCTTCTTCATCTTTGAGGAAATCGTCCAACATTCGCTACCGTAAAGGAGTACAGATGTCACATAACAGCGCAGTATTCTTTTCTTTGCTACCAAAGAAATCCTCCTGTCTTGCAATACTCTGCCCAGCTTTTGCAATGTGTCCTTGGCCATCCAAATACGTCTAAGGATCTCAGTGTCGCACTTAACGTCCTCTGTCAAGACGCTTCCGAGGTATTTAAACTTTCGCCTCTGCTTGATTCTAGTGTTCCCGACCTACAAACCCAATTTCGGGATCTTCCTGTTACTGATGACGATGACCATGCATTCTGTCTTCTTGTAGTTTATGCTTAGTCCTTTCTTCTCACTCTCCGTCGCTACCTTCTGAAGGAGGTTTCTAATATCATTTCCGTGTCTGCTATAAGTACTGTATCATCTGCGTATCTTATATTGTTAAAGTTGTGGGTGACAATCCCGGTAGGGTTTCCAATTCCCTCAGAATCGCCTCGCTGTATAGGTTGAACAGGCCGGGTGAGGCACGATGGAGTAATGAATAGCGGCTTGGATTGAGGAATCGGAGAGCCGAGTTCGAATTCCAATCGAATCCATTACATTCACTTACGTGCTAATACCGTTAGGAAAGGTGTGAATCCTCTTCTTCTCCCTCCAGCTATGGGTAAATAGCAGGACAGACTGGGTTCCATAGCCTTGGATAGCAACTGGTCTAGGAGAAGGACAACTCTGAATTCAAAAACCTGCGGAGGGCTGTTTGTGGACCTTGTGGCACGTAGTGCGCCAGGTCTTTGAATTCGGCCCTTCAAAAAGTGTGGATGGTCCTGCACAAAACCTTCACCACTATAATCAAATCTCATGTGCTCTACATGAGGTTGGGGACCGCTTGTGAATTCCAAATTCTCATGAAACTCCAATATTGGAGCCAGCTCAACCCAACTCGGGTGAATGCCGTTACAGGTATGTAGGTAGAATACACATCCTTGCCTTACACCCCTTTCTATTTTTGGATATTCACTGAACTCATTCCCTATGCGTATGCATACTGTTTGCCGCCAGTATAGGTTCTTGGTTATTCTCATATCTTTCCCGCATATATCAACGTTGCTGAGCAGTTCCATCAGATTCTTGTGGCGTACTTTGTTGAAGGCCTTTGTTTGGTCTATGAAATATACGTACCGTATTGAAAACTCTCACTCAAGCATTCCGTCTTCCAGATCTATTCATTATTTCTGTCAGAAGCATTTTTCAATCTTTTCCAGGTCATTAGTCTCGAGTTTTGAAAGAATATGTGATTAATTATTTCCCATCCTACAGCCCCTCTCCCCACACACGAAACATCGCAAGCCTCTCGCTGCACTATCGCTATTTCTATGACATATATTCTGAGCAGCTACATTCATTACTTCCACAAGTAAAGACATTTACAGCAAAGACGAACCATGTCACGTAGATAAGGACGAATCATCTTCAATCTCTTTGTACAGCATTGGTAAGGAAGAATTTACATTTGAACAGCTACTTCTCAAGAACCGCTACTTCGTGGAACAGATTCTCGAGAAAATACTTTCACGATCATTATAATCTCATCCTCTTCAAGTCTACCGTTATCCATGATCTTTTCTGAATATCTATATAATGTGTTCTTCTTAAATCCACTTACGTCTAAAAAATAACCTCATTCCGTAGCCCTCTACCTTTAGTAGCTCTTGGACCTTACATTGGGGCAAAAATAGTAATATTATTAATATAGTTTGCTGCTTTTGTTCAAATAGTCTGTCTTGAATATTTGATTTGATTTCATACGCACATTAAAATTAAATATCAAGTTGGAAAAAAGTTATTGCTTTAATATTAATGCAATATCGGTGTCATATTGGATTGTATTAGGTTGGTGCAAAAATAATGTCGTTTTCTCACATATGTTACTATGTGAGAAAACGACATTATTTTTGCACCAACTTAATAATATTGTTTTAATATTCTTTTGTGATATTCTTCTAACGTTGTTATAATATCCAGCCACATTAGCGAGCAATAAGAAAATTGGTCTTTGTTCTATAATTGGTCAGATCAGACAATGGCGTGGTGATTGATTAGTTCAGAGAGATTTCAATGGCTACGTACAGTACGTACTGTCCACCTGATTTAATTTGCTAATGATTTCAGTGCATTCATTTGTCTTATTTTGTCAGTGTTTAATGTTTGCTGGTTTAATTTTATTTGTCGGAGGAATTCGTCAATGTTTTGTTTGAAAAGCATTTCGCTGATTAGAAAAAGAACAAAATACTTTTGTCGAATATTTAACAAAACATCGAGTTACGCTCAAATTCACTTCAGCTTCACACGTTATAAACATGTATTTAACGTATAGAGTTGATGAAGAGAAACCCCCTTATTTAAAATGGTTAATAATTTTATTAATATTGGTCAACTTTCATAGAATAATGGTAAAAGTACAGTAGAGTGTTAAAATTAACTTTCTGTTTATTTTCTTCCACTCTCAATGTTGAATAACAGATTCCGTAATGATCGCTGATGGTTTTGGCAACCGGGAGGTCCTTTTTTGAATCAGGAGGTTCATGAACACAGCACCGCCATCTGTAGACTTGTAGCAGACTGACACACTTCGTAACGGGATGCTAGCTGAGCACGTTCATGCAGTGTCAGGTGTTGTACGATTCTCGGCTAAACTTGTTACTCTGAAGTAAAGACATTAGCAATGAAATTCTACCAGAATATATCACAATATATTCTGTTTCAGGCAAACGTGGTTATATTAACAAAGATTGTAAGTAATTTTCATTAAGGAGTTTCTTTTCCCCCACCCTCTATATGTTTGGTGGATTAGTTAATTGGGTAATTTATATTGGTGTGTTGTTATTCGAACACAAATAAAATTATTTTAAAGGTAAAATTTTGAGGTTAGCTCGACATCTGTTTAGTAAGTAGCAGGAATTGTCTTCCATACCTTTTTCTCCTCTGCTAACCTTTCTTTCTTTCTTTCTTTCTCTCTTTCTTTATTTCTTTCTTTCTTTCTTTCTTTCTTTCTTAGTCTGTTTATAACTGTTTGAAAATTAGTTGAAAAACCACTATTCAGTCGTAATTGATCAGGAAAAACAAACCTGCTAACCATTATACCACGCCGAAGTCTCCTAATGATTTACCCAGTGTAGCTTAGATGTGACCGAAAGCAGTCACACCAGTAAGGATCAGACTCACTATACACACATACACACACACACACACACACACGCACACACACACACATATATATATTTACATATATATATATATATATATATATATATGAAGAAATATAGTTTTAAAGTATGCTATATTTATGGGATAAATGCTCAATATAAGAGATAGAGCGTATGTAAATAAAAATATAAGAGTAAACATTGAAGTCAACACTCAGAGGTGACAGGCTCTTTCATCCTGGACGTAATTGTCAGACGGCCTGACGATTGCGTCTATCATGAAACAGCATGTCACCTCTGAGTGTTGTCTTCAATGTTCACTTATATATATATATATATATATATATATATATATATATATATATATATATGAAAAAATATAATCTTAAGGTGTTCTATATTTATGGGATAAAGTGCTCAATATCAGAGATATAGCGTGTGTATAAATATAAAAGTGAACATTGAAGTCAACACTTACAGGGGAGAGGCTGTTTCATGCTAGATGCAATCGTGGTCTGACGATTACGTCTATCATGAAACAGCCTGTCGCCTCTGAGTGTTGTCTTCAATGTTAACTTTTATATATATGTATATATGTATGTATGTAAATCGATAGATAGATAGCTATAAAAATAAAATAGACTTTAGGAATGAAACAGCCTAAATATATTCCATCATGTGAGTTATAATCGCAGTTTTATATTTAAAAAATAGTTAAAATGAAGCAATCGTTATAAAAGGCAGAGTAAAATATGAAATGGAGGCACATTCCATAAAGTGTAGCCATTTACATTGCATAGTGAACATTCAGCAACGAGGCTTTTGTTTTTAACGATTTTTGATATTATTATTTGTACTCAGTGAATACTGAATAGTCATCTTTCTCTACAATATGTCATTCAATAAACACATCACTAAAACAACGTTCTTTTAAAAGTTTCCATTTTCTGAAAGCAAACATTTCTAGGCTTCATTTCCGAAAACAAATGAAAATAAAACTTACTACCTACTTACCATTCTTCCCCATCTCTGTCTCTCTCTCACTTTCGCTCTATATCTATCTATCTATCTATCTATCTATCTATCTATCTATCTATCTATCTATCTATCTATCTATCTATCTCAGTCTGTCCGTATCTATCTATCTATCTATCTATCTATCTATCTATCTATCTATCTATCTATCTATCTATCTATCTATCTCAGTCTGTCCGTATCTATCTATCTATCTATCTATCTATCTATCTATCTATCTATCTATCTATCTATCTATCTATAGGGATAGGTAGGATAAAAAATATACATATACGCACAAATACTTGCATGTACTTAAGTATAATTTTTATCAGTTGTTATAAATATAGTGCTCAATGTTATGAAACAGAGCTATAAGTATGTAATATTGAATATAAATAATATCCAACGTCGATAACACGTATTATCGACGTTGGATATTACGTATAATCACACACACAAACACACACACACATACATATATATATATATATATATATATATATATATATATATATATATATATATATAAAATCTGTTTTTATATAACCACGTGAAACTAAATGCATTCTACAGTTGCCTTGATAAAGTCTCTTAGACGATGAAATGCTTCAGCCAAGAATAGTTTTTTCTCTTTTTTTATTCATTTTGTACCTTTAGAGATACACTCCATCTGAAGAAGATTTACACAAACACAAACACACACACACGTGTGCATGTATGTGTAGGTGTGGGTAAAGTAAATACATAACCGAATTTGAAAAAGAAAATCCTTCACATGCATCGCATCCATTGCTCGCAACCTTTTATATTGGTGTGTTGTTATAAGAAAACAAATAAAATTATTCTAAGGATAAAATTTTAATGTTAATACGACATCTATTTAGTAAGTAGGAGGAATTGTCTATCATTCTTTTCTCTTATACTGGCCAACTTACCCACCTTTCTTTCATTCTTTCTTTCTTTCATTCTTTCTTTCTTTCTTTTCTTTCTTTCTTTCTTTCTTTCTTTCTATTTTTCTTCCTTTTTTCTTTCTTTCTATTTTTCTTTCTCCCTTTATTTTTTCTTTCTTTCTTTATTTTTTCTTTCTTTCTTTCTATTTTTCTTTCTTTCTATTGTCTTTCTTTATTCCTTTCTATTTTTCTTTCTTTCCCTCTTTCTTTCTTTCTTACTTTCTTTCTTTCTGTTTTTCTTCCTTTTTTTCTTTCTATTTTTCTTTCTTTTTTCTTTCTTTCTATTTTTCTTTCTTTCTTTTTCTTTATTTCTTTCTATCTTTCTTTCTTTCTTTCTTCAAGTATCATCAAAAAATATATATTAACAATACAAAACGGGACACACATTAAGTGCAGAAAAAAGATAAAACCAAGTAATCATTATAAAAAGCAAAGTAAGTGATTTTGTTTAGACTTTAAATCTATAGCGTTATAGAAGTTAAATTGTAATTAATTTCATTTATTTTTCTTTGGTGTAGACTTTTTTTTTAATGTAGTTTTTTCTTATTTTAGCTAAGTGGTTAGAACGTTCACTTTAGTACCATAAATATCAATTTCGAATCTCGCTATGATCAATTTGTCAGGGTGGCGACGTCTTGGTGTTATCGGCCTGAAGAAAGTGCTTGAAACAGTATCTGAAAACATTACATCATCTACAACGAGTGAAGATGGGTGGACGAAACCGTTCGTTGGCGCTTGATGGTCATGCCTATCCAGAAGTCACACCTCACCGTAACTGAGGATTTAAACGTAATGCTCTTCTCCAAACTTTTGATTGCCCTTGATGATGCACTATTTCCTATAAACTAATATCCGCTCAGCATAGTTGCAGTATAAATCACGTGTGGGCTTTTTTTTTTTTTGCAACCTGAGTTTGTTAGCAGGCCTGGCAGATGGGACACGCGCAGCCGGCCTTTATTATCATCATTTATGTTAAATCGCTCAAGAAGGGTTTCTGATACCATGAAGCCAATTAGTATCTGCCGCATGATCGGGTTATCACCGACTGAACTGATTTTAGCACCTTGCTTCTCTGTTGAGGAGAGTGTTTAGATACTTAGCAGGATTAAAAAATGACCTGTCAAAGAGCGGATAAAAATTCTCCCGGTCACAAACAGTTGTCAAACACACCGAGTCTGTTGGTCTTTTTAGCTTTAGTTTAAGCTATTCAAACTAAGAAAATAAATGTTCTGGTGTAACAGTTACGGCTCACTAGCAAGCGATGATGTTCTCCTTTTCGAATTATTGCTTTTGATGATCAGAGAGTACTTTAACCCAGTGTACTGTCTTTTCCCATATAAAAATATCATGCATAAGCCTGGCTCGATATTATTAGGTTGGTGCAAAAATAATGACGTAATAATGCCGTTTTTTGACGTATTTTTTAACGTCAAAAAACGACATTATTACGTCATTATTTTTGCACCAACCTAATATGAAGATTTTAATTGGCGATGCAAAGGTTGGCCTTAACATAAAGAGACCACAAAATCAATGAAATCTACCATTATTATTGATACAGATGACAATGCTCTGGCAGGCTTACGGCCACATCATGTTGAAACACCGGTTCCCGTACGATGACCGAAATTAAACAATGTCGAGCGTGGTCAGTATGTAGATGGGTGCCCACTTGCGAATACCAGAGGCTGTAAACTTGTATCTGCGGGTGGTGTAACAGATAATGGCTCGGAATTGTTAAACGGTGAACCGAGTTCCAATTACAGTTGGGGCCATTATATTCACTTACACGCAAATACTTTTACGAAAGGTAGAAATTCACGCCTTCTCCCACAGCTATGGATTAATTAGTAAGATGCACAAATTATTAATTATTAATTTATTGTATTACAAAACTATTATTATCTAAAGATCATCTTACAATGTAAGACATTTTCTGGTTTTAAATAACCTATAAAGGGTTGATAAGAACGAATCAATCAATCAAACAATGCTTTGGAATTGCTTCAGATCAATGACTGCTGTTGATACAAATAAAACCCATGCAAGTAAGATTTGTGGAAAATTATGTAAAAATCTGGCTGGACCAAAAAGCCATATTTAATTGCAACACTAAGTTATCCATGTTCAATCATGGGGTGGGAGGGCAATCATGCAGGTGTATGTGAGGAGAGAGACGTGCATACGTGTAATGTCTTGATGCAAATATTTCCAACATAAAGCATAATAATTTATACAATGATGGCTATATAAGTCTTGTACAATGATGGACAAGTAGTTCGTTTCCAGTTTATTCAACACTTTATTGCTTGGGGAAAAAAGTTGTTATACAGCGATATCTAATTCCCTATTTCTCAAAATCACTTTATCGATATGTTACGGAGAAAGTATTTTTCTTCTTTATTGACACAGAAATAATTCGTTTTTAGAAGAGATGTTAGCTGGAAATAAAAAATGGATTTATGATAATAGTCGAGCACAAAAGAAAAATTACAGATATATTCCCCAAAATCCTTCAAGATTTTAAATTGGTTAGAACCTTGTGAGAAGAAATTCTGTGTTTTGAAAGATTCAAATACAATACATTCTTATGAAATGCTGGAACCTGGATGAACAGCTACTGTTTAATCCTACAATAAACACTTGGTTCATTAGAATGAGGCGTAGAAAAAGTTAAACATTTTCATGGCTATCAAATTTCGCCAGTCTTTATGTCGCAAATGCGACATAGCAAGCAATCCTATAACATTATTTGGAAGGGGCACACCTCGACTTGGTGGTGTAATGATTAGGAAGCTTGTCTTGCTCGATCATTTACGACTGAGTAATGAGTTCGATTATCACTGCTCTATATTTTCGGCTTTGTGCCACATCAAAGCTGCGCTTAGAAAATCACTATAATCTTACTTGGAAGTTTTGCAGAACCAGGTTCTTAAGATTAACACTTATTTCCTTCTATGTCAGCGATGTCGAAAGAATAGACATATAAAAATATTTTCTAACAATCAAAATCGGAATCGTTCTTTATTATTGGTATGCACAATATACAAAAAAAATCCGTTCTAAGGGCAGAAAGACAACAAAAATACTTTGAAAATTGAATAATGGCGTGCAAGAAAATTCAGTATCGCCAACTCATCAACTCAGCTCCGGAAAAACAATTTTTTTTTAACAGATTAAAATAATTTATTAAGAATTAATTAAGTTAATTCGTGAATATTTTTGTTTTCTTAAAAAAATAAATTTCTTTAGGATTAACTTCATTAAAAATAATTCAAAATATTCACTACTTAAGATTTTAATCCTTAAAATATTACTTCTTTTCAGTTGTAAAAAAGTTGTTTTTTTCTGGTGCTGAGTTGTTTTGGTCCTGAGATGTATCAGTTCCGATTTTTCCGGCGCTCAGTCGGCAGTGTTGAGTCGGTAGTGTTGAATCGGTGGTATTGAGTCGGCAGTGTTGAGTCGGCGGTGTTGAGTTGTCTCTTCTAGTGTAGGGAAAATATTTCAAAAGAAAAATTCTGAAAACATTTGCATCAACCTAATATGTATTGCGTTTTCTTTTTCTTAACATTTATCGCTACATCACGTTGAAAAACCGGTTTCTGTACGATCACTGAAGTTAAGCAACATCGAGCCTGATCAGTACATAGATGGCTGGCCGCATGGAAATACCCGGTGCTGTAAGCTTTCATCTGCGGCTGGCGTAATGGATAACTTCTCGTAACTTACACATATTTATTAAAAATATTTATTAAACAATTAAAATCAGTAAAAGCTATTTAAGATATTAAGGTTTTTACATTTTGTAAATAGGCAATGGACACATTGCTTTCATTTATTTTTACATTTCCCAGCAAAAATATTCACATTGATATTATTACTTCCGCCGACACTTTTTCACCAATTGCCGATTTTGGCATTCAGCCATGAGAATTCTATTTCCCGAATGTATGCACCCGTTTACCCAAGAAATTTTATTCTTTTGTTTTATTCATTTCAATCTAGGTAGGTGCTTTACTCAGTTTTATTGGTAGCCTGATCAGTCAAATTCTTGGGAATATCACATACGAAAATATAGTAAACCTTAAATTCTGTAGTAGACAGCGTATTACAACAGCACTGATCAACCTTGCTTTCTCTGATATCAGGTGCTCTTTCATTACACGATAATTTTCTGTGACCATAGAAGTATTTTGTACAATTCTTCTTCTTCATCAAGTTCTCATGCAGAAGTTTTTAATTATTTGAAAGTGCCACTCTTAAGACCGACAGGATGTTCATTCCCAATTAAAAGTTAATAAAAAATGATTTTGGCGGGCACTGGAACATTTCAGAAATAATACGTTCTTTCTCATTCGTTTTAATTTTTCCACCAATGTCGAAGAATTACTTTAATTAATTACGAAGAAAAAGTTTTTATATTCATTTTTTCCGCGTCGGTTTCTTAGATTTACAAATGACATTAACATAATGCAGATAAAAACGGAAAAGAAATTTCTTTTGAAATTCGAAATAGTTGCTTTTGCGTCAATAAAAAAAATCTATTTAAATTTTAAGTGAGAAACAACTTCAAATTTAGACTTTGCTAATAAGTAATAGTTATGCAGATGTTACTACAGTCTGTTTTGTTTTGTTTTGCTTTACGGCATATCAACTTCAATTAGTTATTTAATGCCGACAAATTTTTTGTTGATGGTAATACTTTTCAAAAATGTATTGCTGGTAATAATGTTTTGCTGATAATAATTTTTTTCAAAATTCATTGCTGGTAATATCTTTTTACAAAAGTGTATTGCTGGTAATAACTTTTTCTTCCTAAATTCATTGCTGGTAATATGTGTTTTATAAAAATGTATTACCGATAATAATGTGTTGCTGGTATTAACTTTTTCTTCCTAAATTCATTGCTGGTAATATGTGTTTTAAAAAAATGTATTACCGATAATAATGTGTTCCTGGTAATAACTTTTTCTTCCTAAATTCATTGCTGGTAATATGTGTTTTATAAAAATGTATTACCGATAATAATGTGTTGCTGGTAATAATTTTTTCTTCAAAATTCATTACTGGTAATATGTGTTTTATAAAAATGTATTGCTGGTATTAAAAACTATTTTTACACTTTCATAGCGTTCTGACCACCGTTTGGGGTTAACTATTTGCCCATAGCTGGGACCCTAACAGGTGATACCAATCCAGATCAAGTTGGACTTTGGAACCACAGCAATTAAGAGGTTGTCCCACGTTCCTCAAAACCACATGATCATAGGCCTTGCTGTCGGATGCAGTTTATCGTCTTACTCAGGACGTTACACTCTATGGAACTAGTTCACAAAATCAAGGTCATCGAGTCCTCGGAGCTGGACTCTATTCTGTCTTCTTTGCAATAGAAAAAAACTGGTTTCTTTCAATACCTAAAAACATATATCCAGCATCGTTTCGTTATCTTCGTTCAAACTCTGAGTTTTCCCCAGTCCTAATAAACGACCGTATTTTCAACTATCCTTCATGATCTGAACCTTTGTTTGTACTCAATTACATTCCAGACCTCAAGCGGAACTCAAATATTACGATCCATTCTATCCACCCCCCAGAGAGTACTTACCTGCGATTTTCTGTCTGTATAAGAGTCAGATTATACCAAAAATAGATAATTCAGGCTATATCTGGGCTGCTCAATGCTCACATTCGAGCCTCGATATGGTTCAAATTAATTTACGCGGTTTTATGGCGGAAAACTTATTCCCTGCTCTGCAGTATCTTTCCAACATACACAAAGTCGCAAGTCTATTGCTTTATAAATCTTTATTTCCATGGCAAACATCCGGAGGCGTATCATTCTTTTTTTTTTCACCAGTTTATACGCCAATGCTAATTCCACGCTCTCAGAGTCATTGCACCACGCAAACTCCTCCACCATGACAAGGGGAAACCATCAGAAGTACGCACATAGAAACATATACGCATGAACACATATATTTTATACGGAATGTCGAAGTAAAAAGTTCATCAGTAAATGTACCTTTAGAAACCAAACACTAAATAAGACCATATTAAAAGTATAAAATTATAAAAAATATAAGAATATTTTTTTATTATTTGTCTATATTTATGAGATGAGGTATTATGTACACTATTTACATTGTTCGGACTATCATCCTCATCTTTGTTGCTATATTTATCATAACGTTTCGGCCGTCGTACGCTCCGGCCTTCTTCAGGCGGTTGGGATATCGAACTGAACACTTAATTTCGCTCGCTGGGGTAGACTGTTCTAGTTCCACGTGCCGTGTCTAATGGATGTCAATCAGTCCTCGAGGACACATGGCACAGTGGATAAAGGCGTTAGTTAGATCCAGTGACATGAACCAAAGAGTGTGAGTTCAATACCTGGTTAAGGCAGTGGAGAACTTGGAGAGGTGAATTAACAGAAGATAACTGATAACTGACATCCATTAGACACGGCACGTGGAACTAGAACAGTCTACCCCAGCAAGCGAAATAAAGGGTTCAGTTCGACATTTCAACCATAAATATGGCGACAAAGATGGGGATGATAGTCCGAACAATGTAAATACTGATTTTTTTTCATTGTTATTAAAAATACTTGAAAGATAAATTATAAAGGAAGAAATTCAGATGAACCCATGGTTAACACACACACGCACCTCCTATCTCTCTCTCTCTCTCTCTCTCTCTCTCTATATATATATATATATATATATATATATATATATATATATATATCCTACACGCAACCCATCAATCTGCCACTGGATGTCATGCAGCTCGCGTTTACAGATGTCGGTACGCCGGCGTGTTCCTCTCGGCAATGTTACCACTGGCGGACCACTAAAGGTTCACAAGTGGCTCGCCGGCTTGCGTGTAGGGCAGCCAGACATAAAGAAAGGTTTTGACGGTTGTTATCTGAATATTTACTGAAATGTTAGAACGATGAACCGAAGTCACTGACTTTATTTACACTATTACGTTTGAAAATGTTTTTGTTCTCTATGTATGAAATTTCTTCAGGACCTGGGTGATCATGGCTCCCTCGAAATTCTTATAATTCGGAGCTCTTAGAAATGTCTGTCTTATTATCCCTCTTTTCCTCGTTCTGACATCCAACCGCCCAACCACGTTAGGTAGTTTACTTAATGATCCCTTCTGTCAATATTGCCTTCAATATGTCCTGTGAGTTTTAAATTTACTAGGCTTTCTTTTCTCATTAGGCGCAAAATGATATAATTTATGTATAAATCTATTTTTTGGTTCTGTTTTCCTAAAAAACCTTTCGTTAGTTTCATACTCCGCCCATGGTATTCTTAGCATCCTTCTGTAAAATCACGTCAAGTGATTCATTCGTTCATTCATTTTCTACGGCTTATCAATCCATAGCAAGTTATTTAAAGCTAGATTTAGATTGTAAGGATTTTTGGTAGGATAATAATGGCTTAGTGATACAGGTCTTACTATTTAACTGGGAGAAGAGGTAGATTCATACCTTTCCCATGAGTATTTGCTTGTAAGTGAATATAATGAATCGAAAGTCTCTTAGAAGTCGGCTCTCTGATTAAAAATTCAGAGCCATTATCAATAACACCACCCGACATCCACGCTTACGGCACAATAATCCATCTAGGTACTGGCTGACGGTGCTTAACTTCAATGATCCTACGGGAATCGGTGTTTCAACGTGATGTAGCTGTAAGCTTACCGCATCTGTGTTGCCTCAAATCTTCGCATCATCTGTGAGAAAATTATCCATTATTCACCGCCATAATGGAGGACTCGCATTTCATGACGGTTCAGTACTCTTCTCTTGTGCTTTTTTTAAATAAATATTTTGTTTACTTTTTAGATCATCTTTTGCTACTCCAATACGTCTTCGGATTTCAGTATCACATTCTCCATTCTCTGTGAAAACTCTTACCAGATATTACAAATTTCTCAACTTGCTTGATTTTAAATTTTTCAATCAGTTGCTCGCATCTCGTTATTTTTATCTTGCCGACAACCATACATACTGTATTCTTTGAACTTTTCGATTTCCAAATATTTCTGTAAACATGCAAAGTTTTATCTAACAACAATTTAGTTTTTAACTATCTTACAATTTCTTTATGACTCCCGTCTTGGGGATGATGATAAACTACATCCGGCAATAACACCCCTAATCTGAAAGATTTGAGGAGAGTGGAACCACCTCCTAATTTCTGTTGTTCCCAGGTCAACTCTGACCTGAGGTGGTAGCACCGGTTAGGGTCTCAGATCAGGGCAAATGGTGAACCCTAAACAAATATAAACAGTTCATTTTTATAATAAAATGACCACCGATATATTTTTATAGCAAAATGATAATTAATACAACACTAAAAAAAAAGAAGAAATGTTATAGTAAAATTACCAACAATACATTTTATGATCTACAAAATGAATATCTAAAAAACATACATTTACTCTGAAAGCATAAAATTACGTACAAAATATTTAGCTTTCGTCATTAGATAACCCATAGAGGTTGATATGTGTTGAGATGTTGGGTGTTTCCCGTGAAATAAGAAGAAACACATACGTAGGGAAAAATCCTGGTATATTAGAAGAAGTATTTACAAGAGAGAGATTAGTAGTAAAACGAACGCAGGTTAGTATGTAACAATCAGAAAGAGTGTAAAGTACAACAGTATCTTCCGGTAGAGAGACGGAAGTGTGATGGTCACCTGATCTCGAACTCTATAGACTGTCCTATTTGTAGTAGAGAGATCAGTCCATTATGATGAGAAGGTGGGTGCGCCCCAACAATATGCCACCAAACAAAATCAAACAACCAACATAAAAGAAATCTTTCATATATAATATCCTACAATTTCTTAAAAATCCTTTTTATTTCAAAATATAATTTCAACAAAACTACGGCATAAAACACGCACATATCACCGCTTCTAGTAATCATGTTTGCACAAACTTGTATATGCGCAAAATCTGAGTATCATCTACCATGTATTCAATTGTGAAAGCAGAATAACGTATATTATATTTTATTACTTTAAAGCTACCAAGAAAATTAAATTTCGGTATTAAATGACCCATAAGGTGTTGATATGCCGTTAAACAAATCACAATCAAACACTCCATGACTCTGAACAGTTAAGATAAGTTACAAAAGACGGGTTAGTACTTTATTGTGAAATGGTTTTTGAAGTTTCAGACAAAGCAGCATCACTATTAAAAGAGGTTTTTGAACTAATATCACCCTCATTAATGTTTTTATCAAATGTTTAGAGCCAATGTATTTTTGACCATTGGGAGTATTATCTGAAATTCTAAAAATAGAGCAATTGTCATTTCACATAGGATTCTTTGAAATTTTCTGATTTATTCGATTTGATTTGAAAGACTATTATGTTAACCCTGTTTACTTTCCTGTGGAGTATAAAGACGCAGCCTCACCAAGCAAGATTTTCCTTTCGTGATTTCTATAGCTAGTAGGTTTTACCGTGTAGAATTTCTAACCCTACGTTCAACCAGTTTACGATGTAGAGCTGTCGTTCATCTATACTGGCGACCAACCAAGGAACTAAATACTCTACTATTAACCAATAGCTGGTCGGTTGGACAAGACATGGGCTCATATCTTTGCCAAGGATATTTGTGCGAAAATGAACGCAATAGCCTCCTCTGGAAATTGAACTCGGCACGACAATCTCGATTGTTACGTCGATAACCGCTATCGACGTACACATCCATTATCAGTGTTTATATAGAGTGTTATTACTTTTCATTTAAGTTTGTTTTTTTTTATCTCAAAACTTTGAGTCAATACATATAAGGATTTCAAGAGCGGACAGCGTACAATCGGAAATAAAGAAGTTGTTCAATTTGAACTCACATCCCACAGGATTGTCTTTCATAGGCGGCGCCTTCACCATTTCGCTTACTGAAGTTTCTTTTTTTAAGCCGAGCACAAATCGTCTGTGATTATGTTACTTATTCGTCTCTTACTTATTTTCTGTTTTATTATCTTGAAATAGTTGCCTAAAGTATTAGGTTGGTGCAAAAATAATGACGCAATAATGTCGTTTTCTGACGTTCAAAAATACGTTAAAAAACGACATTATTACGGCATTATTTTTTCACCAACCTAATAATTAGTAATGAACCATGAACAAAAAAAATGATGGATCTTTTAAAACGATGTGATAAAATGAAGGTAAATAAAATATTCTGAATGAGCTATAAAATTATGCTGAAATCGCTCACTTTGGTTTTCTTTTGTCTGTAAATTCTTCGATGGCAAATGTTCTGATGTGTTCTCATCATTGGTAGCTTGACTTTTTAAATTTAAGTGTAGCACCAGCATGGTATCCAAGTCACATCACTTTGCAACCTGATGTTGCGAGATGTATCTGTAAGTTCTCTTCTAATAATTACTTATTCTCGCATTTCTCGCCTTTGGTCTATGTCTTCTGTCTTCTTGCTTTCCTGTCAGCTAAAATATTCAAAAATTTTTAATGCAACGTCACCCGTCATCTTTCATCTTTTTGAATCTAGTTTTTTTTTTCTTTCTCCTCAATCCGAGTTTCCTTCACTCACAATAACCCCGGTAACCCCGGTTTAGTGGGAAATGATTAAAAAGTGTAAAAAAAAAAAAGAAAAAAAAAAGAGTATAATTTTTAAGGCAATCACGATTCCATGCAACCGAAAAACAAACTAATGAAGTGAGATATATGGGGAGAGCAGCCTTCCTACAAATAATACTGTTATATTATTATAACATATAATGTCATAATAATGTAATTATATATATATATATATATATATATATATATATATATATATATATACATACACACGCAAACACACACACACACACACACATATATATATATTATAATAAAACAAAAGAACAATAAGATATATAATGCGGTGTTCTTAACTGATATTTTTTATTTTTACACAACAGATTCCAAAATTCGCTTGAAGATGAAACGGAACTAATGCTTTTAATTTAATTATATAATTAAATTTGAAGTTTTTAGCTTCGATTTTTTGAAACAAGGTAATTCCTGTGTAGCGTAGAAACCATATTTTAAATCAGTTAACTTATAATATATATATATATATATATATATATATATATATATATATATATATATATATATATATATATTGTAACATATATCATACATTATAATAATGTTATGATATATTATATATTATAATAATGCCTATGTAGTTATAATGTTATTATAACTACATACTCAAAAAAAAAAAAAAAAAAATAGATGGTGATATTACGCTGTATGGTGATCTACAGGGTGATTGAAAAGTAACTCCCTATTTTCTGTATGAGGGGCCAGCCAGGAGTCCAGAACACCCTTTGACTTTTTACTTTGGATTCGGTTAAAGGAGAAAACCTATTATACCAAACCAAGACTTTGAAAGAACTTGAAGGACGAATACAATAAGTTATGTCTTTCATACCACAAGAGTTCCTACTGAAATCAGTTGGCGCGATTTCTGAGAGCCTTGAGAAGCTGTTAGCGAAATCTGGTGGCCATATCGAATTTTAAATAAAACCTCATGCTAAACGCTTTCCTCTTATATTCATTTCTAGTAAAAATTATAGTTAATAAATAAATTATATTTTAAAATGGGGAGTTACTTGTAAATCACTATGTAGATTATAGAACTAGAAATAAATATTTCATGTCTTTCTTTTAAAAGTATGAGAAGATAACCATTAAGAGAAACCAGGACGGAAATGGTTAACTAGGGCCATTGAACCAGTTTTACATGTTGTTACAATTCTTTGTATGTCCTCCTCAAGAACAATGAAGTTAAAAACATATGGCATATAGTTAGTTTTAATTGTGTTTTATTTTCACAGTTAATCCTAACAGTGACAAACCAACGTAGAAAAAAAGATCGATCCTTTAATTGGTAATAAACGTCAATTGGAATCCCATTATTCGTAATGTCCGCTTCATTCGGTTTCCGGCTAGTACCGGTAACATCTTCAAGGGAGGCAATCAAAACTGGAATTATTTTATCTGGCGCTTTATTTTCTTTTTTATTTGTATTCAACTGACGTTTATTACGGGGATTAACAGGGTTTCCATGTTAATATTGTTTGCCTTCGACGATTTCAAAGTTTTGAAACAATTTGAGTTACTCTTTTATATCATTGCACCGTTTCCGGAGTAGTCGCTGTTTTTACTTCATTCTTAAGCATGTCACGAACTAAAAAGAATATCCCATTAATTTTCTCATAAGTTTAAAATTGCGCGTCGCGTCGCTCTATGCATCTTCAGCTATGCCTGGATATTTTTCTATTGTTTATTTAAAAAAAGAAAGAGAGAAGAGTAGAATGTGTCTTCATATACTTTCCAAAATGGAATCTATTTACCCCGATCAATAAATAGCTTGAAAGAAAACGGTACACCTAGCTAAACAAGCGGATAGATAGATCGATAGATAGGAAGTTTTGAACAGACTGAATAGATAGATAGATAGATAGATAGATAGATAGATAGATAGATAGACAGACTGGGATAGATAAATAGATAGGTAGTTCTGAACAGACTGAATAAATAGATAGATAGATACGAATAGAGATAGATAGATAGATAGATAGATAGGCATGAACAGACTGAAATAGATAAATAGATAGATAATAACAGGCTGAATAGATAGACAGATATATATATATATATATATATATATATATATATATATATATATATATATATATAGATAGATAGATAGATAGATAGATATGAACAGACTGAGATAGAGAGATAGATATTTAATTCTATTGTTAGATAGAAAGTGGGAAAAAGTAAGATGAAATTGACAAGCAGGTATTTATTAACAAACTACTCTGGGGAGATTTATGTTAATGCTGGATAATTCTCCTTTTTTATTATAATGTTCACCCTGTACAAGGCACAAGAGCCACTTAAGATAGATGGTTACAGAGTAAGAGGTAAGAGGTACAGTTTATAAGGATTTTTCCCAGATGAAGAGAATGCTTGAAGTAATAGAAATGTAGTTCTACCGAAGAATGCTGTTAATATCATGGACTGAATATATGAGTACCTAGGAAGATTTCAGGAAAATGGGAACTAAAAAACACTGGTAGGTAAAATCAAAAAGAGACAGCTGAATTTTCTGGGGTACGTAATGAGGAAACAAAATTTGACAGTCGTATAGCATATTGACGGCAAGAGGGGTAGAGGAAATATTGAGTAATCTACGTAACGAACTTGTGCCTCAAAGCCTGTAGAGTAAGGAGAAAAACAATTTATAGCCACAAAAGTAGGCACTTGTGGTGAGCCATGATTCTTCCCGTTCTGAAGGGACACATCACATACAGGAAGAAGACTCTAGGAAAAGAGGTATATAGAAAAAGGTTTGAAGGAATAAATGATAACGCAGATGTTAAGAGACAGAGATAGACAGGTTGGAATTGATAGATTATAACAAAATAAAATAGATAAGGAGAGACTGATATATTTACATATATAAATAGAAAGAAACGAAAATGGATATATATATATATATATATATATATATATATATATATATATATATATATATATATATATATATATATAACCGTGATAGATGATGACTGATATCGGTAGATTAATGAAACGTTCGATGGATACATGGAAGATATAATTTCATAGTAAATCGATAGTGAAAACATTCAAATACTTTCATATTTTTTTTCAGATATACAAGGTAATTATCGGAATAACGCCAACGTATCACTGGGAAAATGTGTCAGGCAGATATTTGTAGCCCGGTATGTTAGGACATATTTGAACTTTCTCGTGACGCAGGGAAGATAGGTTATTCTTGCCGAGAGTGGAGGAAGTTGTATGTGTTCATGTTAAGATTTGGGCGGGAAATGAATGAAAGGAAACACGAGCAGCGGACTAATTTCAGGTTTTTGGCAAAGATGGATAAGCGTGCTAGGGAAGAGTTATCCCTACTATAAATAAAATGTTTTATGATAAACGTTAAGAAGAAATAAAGTGTTTTTGATTAGAACAGGAAGTTCCAGGAATAGCGAGAAGAAAGGAACTAGGATGCCAGTTGTAGTCAGGACAAAATTCGTCTCCTCAAATCCGAACAGATCTTGTTCACCTATCCAGCACTTCCAAACAAACATTTGTTATTTTAGCTCCCTAAAATTTGCATCCTTTCATGACTTTTATGATAAACCAAGTGCAAGAGTATTATCATCCACTTGTCAGGACAAAATTCGGGTTCTTCATTTCGAACAGATTCTGTTCACCCTTCCATCACTTACAAACAAACATTTGTTGTTTTTTATTCCCAAGTGAATGATTATACTCTTGCACTTTGCGCGTTATTAGAGATCCAAAAAAATGGACCAAACATATGCCCATAATTGAAAAATCTTCATTATTACTTTTGGTGATTCGTGTATATATTGTCTTTCGTTCTTTTAAAGTACTTATTAAGGACCTCCACAAAAAACGTGATGCCTAAGGATTAAAATGAATTTTTAAAAATGAAAAATCTTTCTTGAAGCTTTTATTTTAGTTTCAATTTCAATCTAATAGATTAAACTTCCAATAAGGAAAAATAATTTGCTGTATTCAAAAACTAATTTAAATTATCTGAAGAAGCTTTTTTTTAAATAGCTGATTAGCGCCGTTTTTCGTCGTCTTTCATTGCAATGTAATTCTGTTTATTAAAACATTTTACAAAAATAAAATATACTTTTCTGAAATTTTATTTGAGAACCATTAGTTGATTTAAAGTATAATTAATCTGATATGAAACAAATATTACTTACTTTAAGTTTAAAATATCACAGAAATGCATTTCCTAACCCTGTGTTTTGAACCCGACAGTAGCTGTCTTGTCGTGTTGACAGCCTGATGATAGAGAGAATGTTGTTCTACAGGCACATTATCTGTAAAACATAATTGAAGAAAAAACCTGAGCGCATTTTTTAATATAATTTTAAGTGCTCTAAGAAAATATTCACCGTAATGTTTTATTGAATTTTAGAAGTGTTGATTTTAAATTTACTATAGTTATCGCTCTTATCTGCCAATGTCGTGTATCGGCGTGTTTATAAACATAAAACATTACAATTATTTTAAAAATGTTGGTGTTTGATGATTTGAATTAAGTTTTTCAATATATTACTAGTAAATATAGTTTTCACTTAATAATAAGCTGAAATTAATACAGAACTTTAAAAGATTTAAAACTAAAAAAATTGAAAAAAATGAAAACAATTCTTGTAAAATTCATTTTTCATCGAAATCTTTTTTCTTAACACAATAGTGTCTTTAATATATATAATTTATAAAAGTAATTAAAAACTTTCCTAATTAGATAATGGCATAATTTTATTACATTTGTTTACGATTCAGAGCATTTTTTCGGTATATAGTGTTTCTGTTTGACGCAAACGAACATGATGCCTCCAAGGAGTCCTTATTTTAACTAATATAAATATGAAGAGGCTGAAATTTTCATTTCTTGAAATTTCATAAAATTAAGTGAGGTAACATGTAAAAAATATTTTTTTTTTAATTTTCTAAAAAAAAAAAAAATAAATTATAAAATTTATATCATTCATTTGTGAGTACGTCCTGAAAATTTAATTAAACTTCAACAATTTTTCGATTTTTATGATAATTTCCAATACAATGTAGTTTTTAAAAAGGTGGTTAAAATTTCCAGTAATAATCGTTGATAAACCTAACCAAATATTTTAACCAAAATTTCGAACATGCTAGGTACCATTAAAAGAATAATAAAATGTATTTGATCATTCCTCTTCATAACAACATAAACTATTTTACGATAAAGCTTTGTTTCTATCAAGTTTAGAGCCTTTTTTCATTATGGTAGACGTTTTTTGATAAATTTTTAGAGATACCTAGTATTGATTCATTTTATTACCGTTTTGATTTTTAGTTCATATGTGACTGCACATGTAACGCTCGGCCTAATCCCGTTCCTAATCAAGTTTAGAAAGATATCAAAAATTTTTTGTTTGTTATTAATTTGTGGGTGTGATAGACATGAAGATAGTATAACAGATCTTATTTCTTCTTTCTTCTTCTTCTTCTTCTTCGTTTTCTTCTTCTTCTTCTTCTTCTTCTTCTTCTTCTTCTTCTTCTTCTTCTCCTTCGTCTTCTTCTTCTTTTTTCTTCTTCTTCGTCTTCTCCTTCTACGTCTTCTTCGTCTTCTTTCTTCTTCTTCTTCTTCTTCTTCGTCTTCTTTTTTTCTTCTTCTTTTTCTTCTTCTTCTTTGTCTTCTTCTTCTCCTTTTTTTCTTCTTCTTCGTCTTCTTCTTCGTCTTCTTTTTTCTTCTTCTCCTTCTTCTTCGCCTTCTTCTTTTTCTTCTTCTTCCTCGTCTTCTTCTTCGTCTTCTTTCTTCTTCTCCTTCTTCTTCGCCTTCTTCTTTTTCTTCTTCTTCTTCTTCGTCTTCTTCGTTTTCTTTTTTTCTTTTTTTTTTCTTCTTCTTCTTCCTCGTCTTCTTCTTCTTCAGAACGTTGGCGATCATGAATCTCCACAATTTCCGGTCCTTTGTAGCTCTTCATAATTTTTATCTATTTGTTATCTCTCCCAAACCTTGATCTGCCATCCATTTACTCAAGCTTGTTAAATAGGTTATACGTTGCGTTACTCTTTCCGCCTTGCCTTCAATCTGTTCTTTGAGTATCAAATTTTCCAAGCCCTCTTTCCTCATTATGTGCCCATGAAATGTCAACTGTCTCTTCCCGATGTTAAATATAAGTGTCCAACTTGCTTCTATTTTCTCTAAAACTTCGTTGCTCGGTCCATGGTATCCTCGGAATCCTTCTGTAGAACCAGATTTCTGTTGGTTTAAGTCTCTAGTTTATCTGGGAGGAGATTATTCAACATTAACTGCCATATGGGACGACTTATATTAAATAATAGATCAGTACTCGTTTCTTTGTTTCTAACGATTTTTTTCTGTTTCTTTATAGTTTACTTCGCTTTTATATGGCGTATTTTGGTATCCCAATGCGCCTTCAGGTTTCAGCGTCACACTTTTCACCCTCTTTTAAAATAATTCACAAATATTTAATTAGATAGGCTTGCTTGATTTTCGTATTTTTAATTTGTAATTTGCTTGTTGGACCCTCCCGTTTGGTGATAACCATATATACTGTCTTCTTTCAATTGGTGTTTTGTTCTTTCTTCTCTGTTTACTTCTCCACTCGCTGTAAGGGATTTTTTTTTAGTTTCCTTTCTGTGTCTGCTATCGACACTGTGTCATTTACATAACTTACGTTGTTAAAATCGTGGCCGTTTATAATGAATTCTGGTCGAATCATCTCATTGTATCGGTTGAATAAGTCCGGTGAGAAGACACATCCTTATCTTACACTCTCTTTTATTTTTATTTTTATATTTATTGAATTAATTTTCTATCTTTCTGCAGACTGTTGGCTGCTAGTATATGTCCTGTTTTTTCTAATATCATTCCTAAATATGTCAAGGTTAACTAGCAGTTCAAATAAATTTATGAAATAAGTTATCAAACGATTTTGCATAATCTATTAAACAGAAGTTCTTAATTCCAAATCGCCCGATCCCGTTTGTTACCGTGATTCTCGTTCCTAAGAACTGGGCTGTCGAATAGAGAGGACCTAAAAAATGATGTTGGCCCGAGGTCTTTGTTCGTAGTCTGTTGGCTGAGTCGACATCAGCATCTTTTCTCGGCGATGCTGTCTTGTTTTTAATCGCGTCATCCGCCTTGATTTTGCGATTTCGATGAATATATTACGGTGCAGCTATATCCGACGCTTTGTATATGGAGTCACGCATGAACTGTAAATGAGGCATATTTAGTGTCTGCACGATAATCAAGAAAATATTTTCGCATCGTTAATGGCAATTCATTTCTGTTGCAGACATTTTCCTACACACTCATACATATACACTGTCCTATATATATATATATATATATATATATATATATATGTATATATATGTATATATATATATGACAGTGTACTGAAAAGAAGAAAAAGTAAGCAGTTTTCATGTCAAACAACGAAATCGAAAGAATACATTTGCCCCCAAGAAAAAGTTTGCGTTCATAGAATTCCCAGTGGAAAAGCGTCGCCGGGAAAAAAAAGAAACACAAAACAATATAAGGAATTGTTACTGCCGGTAATCAGCACCGAAATAGAGAAATAAATAATGACAAGCTAATAAGCGAGCATTTATTCTTTCCAATCCGTAATCTGCCTCTCGGTCTTCCTGCTTTTCAAGGTGAGCTAGAGCCTGCCACAAGGTCAAGGGTGAATTGAAAGTTTTTCTTTTACGTTTAGCAAAACACACCCTCTAAAAATCGATCGAGATTTCTCTGTTTTTATAACTAGGTTAAGTTTAACTTGCATTGGTTAGAAATTCTCTAACAAAAAATCAATCTCACTTCACGAGCAAATAGTCTCTTACCGATAAATGCTGATTCAGCCGTTGTATTTTTCACTTCACTCTCACATGTATTTTTTTAATGCTACGTCCGTTCACTATGTAGAAAAAGAAAAGCCATGGCTGTTCACAGATTCGTTTTCTTTAAATTATAAATTGCCGTGATTTTGGGGAAATACATTTATCATTTCTGTTTTTTTCCAATGCATTTCTAATCACTACGCTACTCCTGTATGTATATACGTGCTTATGTATACATATATAGTAACAATATTTAATATTCACTTACCAGTCAGTACTCTGAGTTTTGGAAAGGATGTATCCGCTCGTCATATCGCGCTTCTGAGTAAAATTTTCACCCCCTTTGTCGGGTGGAAGGGATCTTTGAAAAAATTAGAGAAAAGAAACTTAAGTGAATATTTAATTGAATTCTTTACTCTCAATGTCAAATCTCTTGATATTTAACAATTTAATTACAAAGATTGCTTGCCTTTAAAATCGTTATCTCCCAGAAATACCCTTACTTTTTACTATATATATATATATATATATATTTTAGGATATTAAAACAACATGTAAAAATCGGTACACAATTGAAGTCGTGTTGGAACGTTGGAATTGTACTCTATTCGTTCTCATCTTGCCTATATATATATATCTATCTATAAAAGGTAGGATGTGTGTGTATGTGTAACGAATGCACGGCCGCAATTTTTGACGGATTTGCAGGAAAATTTGCATGCACATGCTCCAAGTTAGCGAGAAGGCCAAGACCGACTTTGCATTTCCCAACTCCCATCGATAGTGGAAATAATCGAAGTTTTCATGCTTCTACGGCAGTTTTCATGTAATTTGCGGCCATTTTCTACTCGCCAGAATGAGAGCCTATAGATGGCTGCCACGAATAGGCAGGAAGATTCTATTGGCCAGCGTGAGAGTCAACAGCTGACTGACACGAATGTTAACTAGCATGCAAAAAAAAGTCGATAGCTGCATTTGTCACAAGTGGAAAAAATGTAAATCTGCATGGTACTTTACTCCAATTGGCTCATTCGCTTGCTTAAACTCAACGTTGATTCTGATTCCGCAGAACTGGGTTAGATGTGAAAAAGTATTTGTTGTTAACATTCTTTTTTCATTCGGTTTTTCCAGTTGCGAGTCCTTTTTTAAAGCTGATCGTTTTGTGTTCATTTTGTTTAGTTCTTTTTTCGTAACAGATTTAATGTTTAGTATGGTGCTTAGAAAAAAATCGCAGTGTGAGATAGGCAAGAAATAAGGCATGTAGCAACATCAGCACGGCAAAGCGCACTCCTTTAAAGGCAAGAAGGGCAAAAATATTTTAAGTCAAGTGATAGTGATTGCTGTATGAGAGGCACGATTTTTGGATCAAGCATGGTCAACGCCGGAACATTCTGCTAGCATATATATATATATATATATATATATATATATATGATAAAAATATAGATTTTAGGTATGCTATATTCATAGCATACTGTAAACTGGGACGTATAAGTCGATGTAAATATTTTTAGCTCAAAATTCTGAGATCGGTCTATACCTACCAGGTGGTCGATCTCCAAACATAGGGTAGGTTGCCAGTGGCCCAAAACGTTGGCCTATCTTGAAATGAATCTGTACAGTATACGTAATCTGTTTCCAAACTTCATGAAGTAACATTATTTCTCCGTATATCAATACACTTTCTCTATGCGTTGGTCTCACAAACAATCTACAACAACTAACAGTAGCTCCCCTTTATTTTATCCGTATAACTTAGCGAACATTTAAAATGTGTTAGATCTATTTATAAACACATTAAATTCAACATAAATTCCTATAAAATATTACTTGCAACTTTTTGGTAAATGTTTGCATATAAACGCCATTTAAGTCGACCCCTGGTTTTAAATACGTTTTTTAAGTTTGAAAACTCGACTTGTACGCCGCAATTTACAATATATATATATATATATATATATATATATATATATATATATATATAGGGAGGGAGAGAGAGAGAGAGAGAGAGAGAGAGAGAGAGTAATGACTCAGTTGTTATCCCGAAAATTTGCACGTCGGATCAGTTCATTTAAATCAAATATGTGGTGCAGTTCCATTTATATTACAATGAATCATTGATACAAAAAGTAGATTAGTAAAGTTAATTATATAAAATGTATATATGTATATATATATATATATATATATATATATATATATATATATATATATATATTCATACACGTTTCATTATATAATATAGACAAGTGTTGTCTATTTATTTTATGTAAATTCTTTTCATAACGTCCTATAAGTTTAATAACATCATCATTGAACGAAAAAAGAAA
This sequence comes from Acanthosepion lycidas, assembly GCA_963932145.1. Taxonomy (NCBI): domain Eukaryota; kingdom Metazoa; phylum Mollusca; class Cephalopoda; order Sepiida; family Sepiidae; genus Acanthosepion; species Acanthosepion lycidas. The sequence goes on along the minus strand of OZ010585.1, from coordinate 29,091,235 downwards.
TTCACAATATTGATCCATATTTTTAATACAATCGAAGCTTTCGGCTTACATAAGCCATTATCAAAGATGTAAATTACAGCATATTAAGCAATATACGGACAAGACAGTGATGATTGTCTGTGAATGTTTACATAGATGATTTCTTATATAAGACGCTAGAAGCGAAAATCGCACCGCATCTCATGACGTCACACATGACCACCCGAGAGTGAATTGGAGAAGTATGAAGTATGGGATGCTGTTGCTATAAACCAATGGCTTCTGTTACCAATTAGAGACATTTAAGGATATTTGTAGAGATTCCATAGTTGATTTTGTTTAGGTTGGGTTTCAACTGTTTGATGTATAATGCTTCAAGGATTTTTAGTTTTTGTCTATTGTTTTCATGTCGAAGTATAATTGTGTTTTCGACAAGTATTTTACGGAATTGTGTGTACGGGCAGGCATGTTGTTTTAAATGCAAATGTTTTCATTCAAATGTAGTGTCAAGCGTCGTAAAAGCGAGTTTGTGGTGTGACCAACATAAATATTATTTAATTCGTTGGAGATACAATCTCCCAAAGGGCACTTCAATTTATAAACTATGTTGGTTTTTTGCAAATCGCTAAACGGGAGAGAAGAATCATTGCGAAGAATTAAGTTGGATATACTAGATTTAGTGTAGTATATGATTAACTTAATTTTTCTGCTAGGATCTGTTGTTGATATATTAGTATTTACTAAATTTTTAGTATATTTTCATCTTGTTTATCATTAGTATGCATTTGATTACGATATAGGAGATTAATATGCTTGAGATCAGTAAAAGCAGTATTATGTACAATTTGCTTAGTATTGAGATTTCTAAGAAAGCATTTTATTTCTTCATCAACTATATAGTTTGGAAAGCTATTATTAATAAGTGTCTGTTTTATATTCTTTAGTTCACTGTAAAAATCTGTTTTGTGGATGAATTAGTTTCTGCACGATGTATTAGATTCTTTATAATTGCTATTTTGTATTAATATGGATATTCGCTTTTGTAGTTAAGTGTACATGAATTTATGCTTGCAGGTTTTTTGTATGGCGAAATAGTAAATTTATTATTATTTGTGTTTATCAATATGTCAAGGAAGGATATTTTATTAGTAGTATTGAGTTCATATGTGAATTTAAGGACAGAATTATTTTGGAAACGTTTTTTTTTGAAGTTGAAGTATGAAAAGATGCTGCCTATATACACATATATATATATATATATATATATATATATATATATATATATATATATATATATATTTGTTGGTGCGATGGTTGCTTTCAAGCATGAGACAGACTGTTACCGCTCGGTGTTGACCTAAGTGTATAATTATATATATATATATATATATATATATATATATATATATATATATATATATGTGTGTGTGTGTGTGTGTGTGTGTCTTTGTCTTAGTAATAAATTTGATTGAATCCAATAAGTATTGAAATGAATATTATTGATCAGCTGTCTTTTAAAAAGTGTTACCTAGATATCAATAGGTAATTTAGCCTTCTAATTTTTAAAATAATTGGATCTATAGAATTTATATTTGTGTCTGTTCTCATCTAACTGGATATCCTTCTTGAAATCTTTTATTGACAGTGCCTCCGGTATTTGTTTTCGTCTTTGCACACTGAGAATATCGGTGCAAGACATTTCATCATTTATATATTACAATGCAACTATATGAAAAGTTTGTCAATTATCTGTTTGCTCACACAGAAACTGGAGAATGTATGATCGAATTTCCATCTCCGCAATACTGTTTGTGTCTCAAGCTCTGTATAAAGACATGAAAGAGGTCTAGATTATGGATGGATTGTTCGCCAAAAAATGCGATGCAATGCAACTTAATTTAACGTTACAGACTCATTTTTGTGGTATCTTTATGGATAAGGTTCTGTGAGGGATCGAACGTATCGAAAGTATTTTGTAATGCTTCGTATTGGGGACTTCTTGCAGAACGCAGTTCCTCTATTAGTAATACCAGTTGAAGTTGAAATAATAAAAAAGACGAAACAATGTAATTTCACGTTGATCTTTCTTTTTAATTTTAAAGATTTTTATTTGAGTTTCTTGCAGTTGCTACCGATATAATTTTGAAGTGTGGATCAATCCAAAACACTTGCAATTGTCTGTCTCTTTTCGATTTATATAAATATCTCTATATCTCTGTATTATCTATTTATTATGATTCCTTAATCTATTTTCAAAGACTCTTTCCCTCTCTCTCTCTGTCTATCCTTCTTCCTTTCTACATATGATTGCATTCTATATTTTCTCTCTCTCTCTGTCTATACTTTTTTCTATTTATATATTATGATTACTTTCTCGATTTTATATATGTATATTTATTAAGAGGCCTTTCTTTATCCTTTCTTTATGTCTATATATCATTCCTTTCTTAATCCATCTCTTATATTAATTTCTCTATCTCTTTATCTATTAAGATTCCTTTATCTATCTATCTATCTATCTATCTATCTATCTATCTATCTATCTATCATTTCTTTCTTAATCCATCTATTATATTAATTTCTCTATCTATCTATCTATCTATCTATCTATCTATCTATCTATCTATCTATCTATTGATTCCCTTATCTATCTATCTATCTATCTATCTATCTATCTATCTATCTATTGATTCACTTATCTATCTATCTATCTATCTATCTATCTATCTATCTATCTATCTATCTATTGATTCACTTATCTATCTATCTATCTATCTATCTATCTATCTATCTATCTATCTATTGATTCCCTTATCTATCTATCTATCTATCTATCTATCTATCTATCTATCTATTGATTCCCTTATCTATCTATCTATCTATCTATCTATCTATCTATCTATCTATCTATCTATCTATCTATCTATCTATCTATCTATCTGTATTAATCTATTAAATGTCTTCCCTCCACCTGACTATCTATCCACCTTAGTCAACTTATTATTTATTTCGATGTTTTTATACATACCGGTTTATCTTCAGGACATGGGGGATCATGGATCTCCGCATCTTTCTATTCTTTATAAATGTAAGAAATGTTTGTCATTTTACCATCCCTCTCACTCGTTATTCTACCAACTACTTACAAAAGCTTGTTATGTAGATTACTGGAGATTTTCCTATGTCCATCTCGCCTTCAGTATATCATGTGAATGTCCTATTTTCTAAGCCCTGTTTTAAACATTGGCTGATACTTGTTATGTAACTTACTAGCAGCATGGCCCGGCGTTGCCCTTGCTTGATTCAAAAATCGTACGACTCATACAGCAATCGCTATCACTTGACTTAAAATATTGTTGTCCTTCCTTGCCTTTAAAGGAGTGCCCTTTGCTGTGCTGATGTTGCTACATGCCTTATTTCTTGCCTATCTCACACTGCGAATTTTTTCTAAGTTCTATACTAAACAATAAATCTATTACGAAAAAAGAACTAAACAAAATGAACACAAAACGATCAGCTTTAAAAAAGGACTCGTAACTGGAAAAACCGAATAAACAAAGAATGTTAACAACAAATACTTTTCACACTCAACCCAGTTCTGCGGAATCAGAATCAACGTTGAGTTTAAGCAAGCGAATGAGCCAACTGGAGTAAAGGCCATGCAGAATTACATTTTTTCCACTTGTGATGAATGCAGTTATCGATTTTTTTTTGCATGCTAGCATGCTAGTTAACATTCGTGTCAGTCAGCTGTTGACTCTCACGCTGGCCAATAGAATCTTCTTGCCTGTTCGTGGCAGCCAGCTTTAGGCTCTCACTCTGGCCAGTAGAAAATGACTGCAAACTACATGAAAACTGCCGTAGAAGCATGAAAAAATCGATTATTTCCACTATCGATGAGAATTGGGAAATGCAAAGTCGGTCTTGGCCTTCCCTCTAACGTGGAGCATGTGCATGCAAATTTTGGTGCAAATCCGTCCAAAATTGCGGCCGTGCATTCGTTATACACACACGCATATCCTGCCTTTTATAGATAGAGATTAATACTCTTATTCAATTGGAGGAATTTAGGCAGCGACTGGATTTTTTATTATATAATAAATATTGGATATTTTAATTGTCATGATTGATACTGGATTTTACAGAGAACATTAATACCGTAAATTCCCGCGTACAAACCGAGTTTTTAAGCCTAAAATATATTTCCAAAAGTACGGGTCAACTTATATGGCGGGTATAAAATGCAAACTATTACTAAAGATTGGTAAACGAGTAAGAACGTTTAACAATTACTCTAAACCTTTTACCGTACATCAGGCTGTCAAAAATATATTCCTTGTGTTTGGTGAACTTATTTGGCATTAGTAACACAGAAAATAATTTCTCGTTGCATTTGTTATACAGTATATCAACCTCAATAGATTATTTAATGCCGACAAAATTTTCATTGTTCGTAATATCTTTTTTCCAAAATTATATTTCAGTTAATATTTTTTCCTTCAAAAATCTATTTCTGGTAAGAATTTTCCTTCACTGGTAATATTTGTTTTTCAAAAATATGTTGCTGGCAATATTTTTTTATACAAAGTATTTCTGGTATTAAAACCTATTTTTAAACTTTCATGGTGTTTTGATCCGTGTTTGGGAGTTAACTATTTCCCTATAGCTGGGACCCTAACAGGTGCTACCACCCCGGGTCAGGGTAGACTTGGGAACACCAGCAATTAAGAGGTGGTTATACGCTCCTCAAAACCTCCTGATCAGAGGACTTGATGTTGGACGTAGTTTATCGTCTTACCCAGGTTGTGGATGTAGTTTATTGTCATACCCAGGACGATCATGGGAGTGGGGTCTTACTCATCTGCAGAGGTGCAGTCGGCGTATTCTACAGCCCCAGTCGACAGGGCGTCAGAAAATAATGAAAAATCGTAACACAAATTAAATATTCTATTAACGCTACAGGACACTTCACATCCAAAAGCTGATACACTAAGTTTAAACACTGACTGAAGTGTATGTTTGGCGGCCGCCATATATGGTAGGTATAGTATTAACTCAGAGTTTTGAGCTAAAAATCATGAAGGTCAAATTGTACACCAGGTCGAATTGTACGCAGAAATAAAAAGATACCGTAAGTTACGGCGTACGAGACATTATCCATTCTCTTGATTCCTCTTTTATTGCTCTTGTTCTTTAATAATGTTTTATTTTTTCTTATTCTTTCACACTCAGTAACCTCTTGTGTCTTTGAGTCTTTAGCGTCTTTGCTTTGAAATAAAGATGTAATTCTGGTAATCTTGTTGATGAAGACAAGTCATGAACGGATAGATTTGTGGGTCTAGCGACAAAACTGCACATGCCTTCGACAGATCATGTAAATTGTAAAGAGAATTGAATCTACAATCAGAAATTGTTGAATTTTTTGGACAAATAATGAAGAAAGGTTTGGTTTGGTTCGGTTTGCTTTACGGTATATCAACCCACAATCGGTTATTTAATGCCAAACATTTTTGTTGCTGGTAATATTTTTCTTCATAAATGTAATGTTGTTAATATTTTTTCTTTCAAAAATGTATTTCTGATAATAATTTTCCTTCAAAAATGTACCGCTGGTAATATTTTTTCAGAAAATGTATAGCTGGTAATTTTTTTTCAAAAATGTATACTTCGTTTTGTTTTACGGCATATCAACCTGAATGAGTGATTTAATGCCAACAAGATTTTTATTGCTGGTATTTTTTTCAAAAATATATTACTGGTAATAATTCTTTTACAAAGTATTTATGGTATTAAAACCTATTTTTACACTTTCATAGTGTTTTAACCCCAGTTAGGAGCTAACTATGTACCCATAACTAGGACCCTAACAGGTGCTAACACCCCGGGTCAGAGTGGGCCTAGGAACACCAGCAATTAAGAGGTAGTTCCACGCTCTTCAAAATCTCCCGATCAGAGGCCTTGCTGTTGGACGCAGTTTATTGTCTTACTCAGGACGCGGATGTAGTTTATCGTCATACCCAGGACGGATAATGAGGAAAGACGGCCTAGATAATTTGGCACTCACAGAACATATGAAAGCAAAAAAAGGCAGGGTGAAATAGTGTACAATTTAATGGGTTTGAGTGAATGAATAAAAGAGCGAGAACACAGAGAGGTGGTAGTGATTCAGAAGTTACCGTTTGTTAAAAGACGAAAGAAGTTGTGGAAATCTGAGATCATTTATGTTTCGAAAGGATAAGACATGTGAAAGATATTTCTGCTTCAGTTAAGTTTAGAAAATAAAAGCTCGAATACAGATGTAAAAGATTAAAAACCTAATCCGTATGGAATGTTAACGCAGAACAGATCTTTTATTCTTACTTGAACCCTATATGCCATTGATACCTATTAAACCCTGTAAAAAAATCCCCAAAAAACAAATAGTTTAAATTTCTTAGGTAAATTTGAAAGAAGTTCCCGAATATGGCAAGATTTTAGCATAATACCCTTTCTCCCCTCATCATAAAATAGAGTCGTTCAGTCGGCTAAACCATTTCATTACTCCCCCTGAAACAACAAAATAGAAAATTGCAACCTGTTTTTCAGAGATGGGGGGAGGGGACATTAGTTGTTAATAAATCTAGGCTGCAAATACGACAGCATATTTCCGGAGTTTTATTTTAAAAGGATCGGTTGCTTAAGTAGCTCTGTAGAAAATGATGCCCATACTCATAATTGAAAAAACTTCAGAACCTCAAGAGGTAGGACTTATTTCCGAAGTCCCGTTCTTCATCGCTATTGGCATTGTGCTAGTCGTCACGTTAAGCATATTTAGCGTAAAGCTCTACATTCGCTACTGGCAATCGAACCAGATTACTTTAGTCGGTACAGAATTTGAAGAGTTCATGGAGAGTACGGACTCTGAAGAGTCCACAGAAACTGCTGAATCTGAATTTGCCCCAGAGACCGTTGAGCACGAACTGGCTGCTGGAATAAAACTAGAGCCAGGAGCTGAACTCGCTGAAGGAATGGAACTCGAACTAGAATTTGATAATTCTATTTCCCAACAAACTCCATGGCAATAATCGGAATTGGCTCTTAGAACACTTTATCGGGTCTTTTATTCCCTCCATGACCTGCAATGTAAAATTTATCTTTCAATGTATTTCAAACATTCTTCGGGATTCTTATTCTTATCATCGAAGGCGAACTCTCAGTGTGCAAAATTCTGAGAGATCTCGTATTATTTAATTTCTACATCGTGTGAATTGAAATTCAGGACCTGCGTTTTATTGCTAATGTTTCCGTCACAATGTCTTGACATTCGCGATATTCAGGAATTCAATTTTGCTTTTTGTATTGATTTTTGCCGAGGTCAGTTAGAAAAGTCGACGGGAACAACGACACAATTTTGTGGCCACAATCTGTAATTAAAAAAAAAAAAAAAAAAAATTCATTATAAGCAAACCGATAATGCCACTAAGACTTTTTCTAGATAAAGAGAATGATTTTAGTGAAGACAAAGGAACAGGATTTAGAAGACCAAAGTTAGCGATTGTCATTGCATTTAAATGTTTGAAGATTGTAGGTAGCAAGAAATCTGAAACTTAAGATTTCTTCCAATGAAAACTGTGAGGGGGGAAAAACTATTAAACTAGAACCTACGGTCTGTCTAGATAAGATTACCAATTTAGGATCGTCTGTTATGCCTTTTATCTGCAGATAATAGCGTACACGTGATGACAAGAACTCGAAACCCTAAAACGCAGTATCAGTGACGTGAACCTTTTATCTTTGAAGAGTTTCTTAAACATTTTCTTCCACAAACATTAAATTTCTTGTGACTGTTTATTTTATCTCGTATACACTACAGCCAAAATAATCTTTTGAATCCGCGAACAGAACGTAACCATACTAACTTCTAATTTGAAATCCGAATGTCTTGGCTTGCAAAAATATACTATGGAAAAGATACTACTTTGCTGATTAAGTTGTGTAGTCTTGATTTCTCTACGCTCGCTCGACCGGAATATAAAAGATCGTGTTTAAAATCTGGGTTCCACGACTTTATGAAATCTGAACAAATGTTATTAATCTCGAAGCTTTTCTTGAAGTGTTTATAACACCAGCCTTTAATAGCAAAAGATTAAAGGAGACCTGACCTCAAAGTCTACCGATGGAAGTCTCTAACTCTGTCTACCCGTACCGTACTTTCTGTATGTTTGAGATTCTTTTTAACATCGGTCTCCCTACTCAATCCTAATAACTCGTACTAAGAAAAAAAAATCATCACTTATTTGATGCTGGTAATTCATTCATTCATAATGTACACGTGTATCCAAATTAAAGCTGTTTCTGCTACGAAGTTATTGTTCAAATTACTTTGCGTTGGCTTATAACACAATTATAACATGTCAAACTCTTTGTCTCTGCCATTAATATTAACACGATATTCAACTTTATTCTGGATCAACTGCGCTTCGTTGACAAAGTAACGTTAATTAGCAGTCGTCATGAACCTGTGCTACAAATTGGATTATTCATTATCGTGTCGGTCGCAGACATTGTCTAAACAGAAATATTAATTCTTTACTGTCACAGACTCTAAGAAATTATGTTGCCAAAATTAGTTCTAAAGATGCGTAAGACATGCACCAGTCTTTAATTCATTTGTTACGATGATACTCCTTCAAGGAGGATCGAAGTCCCTATTATACAATGTACTAGTAAAGAGTTTGGGCAGATCTTTCTTACAGTGCTACGTAAATGTTTTAATGGAAATTTCAAATTAAGGGAATTGAGATATACATAAATCGGGTATCGAATAATTAAACTTTCTCGCCAGGGTAAATTGATTAGGATAAAGATCAAACTAACATCCCAGTTGATCATATTTATAAAGATTAACTAAGCTTATGTGTACAATGCTCTATCCAGGCATGAGTATCATGGCTTTCCTAATCTCCGTATGCATCATAGCTTTTAGCAATGTTTATTTTATTTTTTTACACTCATATTTATACTACACTTTTTCTTAAAACTTCGTGAGTAACATGCCTATCAAGCTTTTAGAAATGGATGAGAAAATATTGATTGGTAGAGAGAAGGAAGACGACTACGTAGGATAGGAAGTTATGGAGAGCCGCGATAGTGAACGTAAAAACTCGATGAATTTAACCCTGCCTTTTGGTTGAAATACTTTCAACGTTTCCAGTGCTCAGTACATGCCGACATTTCGGAAACTTATATTTGAGTCGGATATACTTTTCTTTATTTGAAAGACTATCATAAAATATCCCTGCTGTTAACTGTCCCTGTAACATTAACGACAACAATGTTTATCCTGTAGAAGGCCCAAGAGCCACACAATGTAGAGGGTTGAAAACTAGGCGACACAGTTTATGGGGATATGTGGGGAAGATACTGGTTAACTGTAGAGTTGAACAGGTTATGATTGTAGTGGTCGGGGAAGCATTCTCTTGTGAGTCGGTTCCACAAAGCAGTGGTCCGTGAAAAGAAGCGACACGAGTGGAACTTACTTCTCGCCAATGGACATACGAAGGGCATGAGGGTGGTTCGCTACAATGCGCGTGGAACGGTGGGTCTTGCCGTGAATGTGGAACTAAGGAATGTCGTTAGCCTGAACACTTTCTATAGAAATAGCGATAGAGCAGTGAGAGGCTTGCAGCGTTTCGTCTATAGGAAAGCGGATATAAAGTGCAAAACATTTCATCACCCACAAGGACGCGGAGATGCTTTTGGACTCTGTCGAACCTAGAAAGATAGGGCTGGGAAACACTTCTTCATATATAACAGCGGTATCTGTCTATATTTCTGAGATGAGGAATTATGTACACTATTTACATTATTCGGACTATTTGTCATAATCTTTATCGCCATATTTATTACGTTTTGGCCGTTGTATGCTCCGGCCTTTTTCAGATGATTGGAATGTCAGTTATCAGTTATCTCCTGTTAATTCGCCTCTCCAAGTTTTCCACTGCCTTAAACGGGTATTGAACTCACACTCTTGGGGCGAAGACGCATGGTAAAGTAGATAAAGGCGTTGGTTAGATCCAGTGACAGGACCCAAAGTGTGTGAGTTCAATACCCGGTTAAGCCAGTGGAAAACTTGGAGAGGGGAATTAACAGGAGATAACTGATAACTGACATCCATTAGACATGGCACATGGAACTAGAACAGTCTACCCCAGCGAGCGAAATAAAGGGTTCAACATTCGACATTCCAACCACCTGAAGAAGCCCGGAGTGTACAACGATCGAAACATTGTAATAAATATGGCGACAAAGATGAGGATAATAGTCCGAATAATGTATATAGTATAACAGTGGTACTTTATTTTCAGACTGATATGGCTTTTGCAAAGGTAGAGGATAGCTAATGAATAGTGGATATTTATTGAGTATAATTTCAGTGGATTGGTTATAAATTATAACCGTTAAAATAACTGTCCATGGAAGTATTTTACAGAAAATTTAGCTTAAAGAAATTGTCTTGGCTTGGAAAGAATACTGATTACAGAATAGAAATACCTTAGACAGAAAACAGCGACCACTTTTATTTTTGTGGAGGCGGACGGGTTCTACTAACATCTGTTATTTTCTGTTTCATATTTTGTTATATATTATTTTTGTATTTGGGATTGATAACTTCCCCTCATTTCATACGATCATTAAATTTATATTTTCCACGAACATTTTATATTTTTTTTATATATATTTTCCACGAGTATTTTTTGTATGTCTACTCTGTGTATGGGGGTATTGCGGTATATGTAGGAGTGAAGGGTGATATATGTGTTACTTGTAATAGATGAATGGGTCGTGAATCGGATTAGCTAGTAGGATAGTTAATGATGACCAGCCTCAGATTAGCTAGGTAGGATAGTTAATGATAACCAGCCTCATTCCACTCCCTTCTTTTTGGCCTCGTGTTACAATTATTGTAAATTATGATAATAAATATTTAGAAGTAGCTTAGTAGAAATAGAAATCAAGGCATAAAAATGAGTGAATATTCGAGAATAAATAATTGCGTCATGTTGATTGTTTTTGTTTAGGCGAGTCGACTTACTGTTCTTTGTCTATTCAAGTTTCCACACTGTACAGTTCTCGCGTCACAAGCTTATTTGCATACATTCAGATCCGATATTTTTTTTCAGGGGACTCCAGGCCTCGGTATTAAGTTTAAAGTCTTGTAAAATTAAATCGCTATCCAGACGTTTTTCTAAATCTATGGCTAAATTGCGTTTCTGCTTTATTAATCTGAATCTAGACGTGATGAGTGTTTGTCTGAGTTATTAGAACTGATAGAAAGCGCATGCATTCAATAGTCTTCAGCGAAAGGTGGGTGACTGAGGCGAGCTTAGTTCGTTTGAACGGGGCTAGCCTTGATTTTCTCTTTTAGGTCAAGTCTACGTCACATCGGGGTGGTTTCCTGTGGAGCCCTCCCCTTGGTTAGGTTAGACAAGCTTTTGTGTACCTAGTTAATGTGAGTAAATGTTGTTCCCGGCCACATCTTTAGTTATGATCCAGCCTGAGATTCCCAACGTCCCCAGTTTGTTTTTGGCCCCTTTTTATCTCGACTGGGTCAGCTTTATATTTTCCAATGCCCGTATAAGTTTTTATCCTTTTCCCACTCCCTTAGCGAGAGAGCTGCTTGATTTTGTCCCATGGGCAGAATACACTGACCTCTCCTTTTTGAGGGTTGGACGGGCCCTACTAACATCAGTTATGTTAAGTTTATTTTGTGTTGATATTTAGTTTATTATTGGGTTCATCTCCCTCCCCTCTCATTTTTTCATCATAGATTTTTATGTATATTTTAGTATCATTAAATTTTTATGTCACGGGGCGCGTTTTGTAGGTCACCCTAGTGAGAATGTGGTATTATGGTGTATGGAGGATTGATTGGTGATGGACGAGTTCTTGTGGTGAATTGTAATGTATGAATGGGTCGTGAATCGGATTAGCTAGGTATAGGATAGTTAAGACCAGCCTCAACCCCTCTCTTTTTTCGGCCTTGTGCCATAATTTTATTTTTTTGATACAATAAATACCGTTTTTGTTTGAGTTTCATGATATGTGATCCTGTAACATAGATTTTAAACATTACATTAATTAATACCTTTTGAATCTTCAAACATGTTGAAGCGATCAATATCTTTTTTTTGGAAACGTTAATCTTTAAAGTGAAAGGAAGTCAAGTAAAGGCTTCCATGTTACAAAACTGAAGACTTTGTGATTTCAGTTTAAAGCACTAGTCAGTTGCTTTACGTTGCCTATTCCGGAAAAACACTGAATGAAGCTGATTATTAATTAACTAATTAATTATATGATTAACTATGGATTAAATAGAGAAAATGCGAAGAAGAATGTTTAGTTACATAGTATTGCTGTATAAATAAATATATTACTCTATAAATTATTTCTGCTTTAATATTTACTATCTACGTCTGTCTTAATAGTAAGTCTGGTCGTTTTGATAAGGTCCAATTAGCATCTGATCTGACATATACGCTAAGTTAATTTTTGTGGGGCAAGAAACGGCTTGTTAATTTTAACGCCTTTAAAACGAAATTATTTTTTTTTTTAAAAGAGAACCTTTTTTTTACCTTCCATCAGTATGGCTGATGTTAACCACCCGGAGAGTGAGTCATTGTACCTGTTTCGTGTTAAGGTTTTTCCGCCGATATGAAGGGGAAAGATTCTGTTGAATTAATTACAAGGAAAGTTTGTTGGAAGAGGAATTAAGACAGAAGAAAACGATTGACACTGTATTTATATTTTTGAAGATCTAAATTGACTGGAAAAAGTGTTCCACAAGCAACAAAAGAAACTGTCAGCATAGAACTTACAGTTAAATTTCAACTGTAAAATGATGAGATCTAACTGCCAATCTATTACTGGGTTTGCGGAATACTGAAGCCAGCGTGACAGTGGTCGTATGGGCTGGAGAGCTTTTGTCCTTGTCACGTGTGTACGCGTAACGCCACCCCACATTAAACTGGCCTTGTTTCACATCCTCCTACAGTGGGATATATATATATATATATATATATATATATTAAAGACATTTTTATATTTAACGTTCTTATTATAGATACAAGTATTTAAGTAAATGCTCTGTTTATAATAAACAGTATTAAATAACATTTACCGGCCTGAATGTCCGAGAAATCTTCATAGAAAATATTCGTCCTTTGACAGGATTCGAACCTGCATCCTATACGAACCGTCATTTACGCTGACGTGCCTTTGTGACCGAGTCGGTTAAGGCACGTCAGCGTAAATGACGGTTCCGTATAGGATGCAGGTTCGAATTCTGTCAAAGGACGAATATTTTCCATGAAAATTTCTCGGACATTCAGGCCGGTAAATGTTATTTAATACTGTTTATTATAAACAGAGCATTTACTTAAATACTTGTATCTATAATAAGAACGTTAAACATAAAACTGTCTTTAATAAATAAATTGTCGGACTTTGTCCATTTCTTAATGTATATATATATTAGGTTGGTGCAAAAATAATGACGTAATAATGTCGTTTTTTGACGTTAGAAAATACGTCAAAAAACGACATTATTACGTCATTATTTTTGCACCAACCTAATATATATATATATATATATACATATATATATATATATAGCCTATCGATTGCTTTTAAGTATGTGCATTTACTTGAACCCCCACTGAGTCAGGTTGTGACACAAGGTCAGTTTTTAACGTGGGGACCAGGTGTTTTCACTCGGGCCGCTGGTTTTAGCTGGTTTTAACTTGTCCAAGCTGGTCTAAGTTAGTCATAGCTGGTCTTGGTTTGTCATAGCTGGTCCAGACAATAGCCAGTCCAAGCTAGTCGGAGCCATGATGCTACCAGCGCAGGGACGAACAAAAGGTAAGTATCAACTGCTTTTAAGTAAGTCGTTTAATATAACGTGTTCAACGGCCAGGCAGCAGTCTTTTCAGAAGTCCGGGTGGCGGTGATTTCGATCATTACTTGGTGCCTGAGAATGCCAATAAGATCATAGGCGATTAGAGCAATGCACTTGGAAGTGTAGTAATGGACAATGTAAATACTAGAGAAGAAATGGTGAATATTTTCCCCTTAGTACATGTACCCATGGTCTTCCAGTCCTCTTTAATCTTGTTGTGCTGTTACTTTCGGCGTGCCGTCTTGGGATATGACGGTAAACTACATCCACGTCCTCGGTAAAACGAT
>OZ010585.1:28887033-29072033 GCA_963932145.1 Acanthosepion lycidas | reverse complement strand
CGTGCAGAGTGCATGACGATACTTGTGGAAGCGGCTACTTTCTAATCATCTTAGTAAGTACAGGTTCTCGACTTGAGAAAATACCACTGTGGAATCTAAATATGGCTAACTGGGTAAAATTCCCAAATCAAAACTAATACCAGAAGCAAATATTAATAATGAAGATCAACTGACATAGTTCACCAAAACAGTCTATAACTGAAGAGAGAATACAAAAATCATCTCCTCCTATAAAATAATATAACCATTGGTTTGATAAAGAATGCCAATAGGCTCTCCAGACACGCCTTGGTAACCTTAGAAAATTTAATTTAATCAAACTAAAGAAAACCAAAGTCAGTTATGTACCATGCGTGATACACGTTTAGGCGATCATGTATCTTTCGATGCATGACGGAAGAGACAGATTTTCCTACAGTATAGGTTGTCATTTCTTTCTGGAGTAGACTAGTTGCTATCTAAGGTTATAGAACCCGGTCTGTCCTGCTATTTACCAATAGCTCAGGGGAGAAGAGGATTCATACCTTTTCCAAAGGTATTAGCACGTAAGTGAATGGATTCGACTGGAATTCCAACTCGGCTCTCAGATTCCTCAGTCCGAGACGCTATCCATTACTACACTATCAAGGAATTTAAAAGAACCACATGGAAAAATATATATAAAATATAGACTCAAACACTAAGTGAAAGATATATGGAAGCTGAAAAAGAGAGCTGACATGAATAAGAAGCACTGGAATAAAATACCTCAGAAAAAAACACAACGACCACAAACAGAAAAGATAGAAATAACGTCTTAGCAGACAATTTTCCACAGAATTTCACCTCGAATAATCGATTGAAAAACTTTTTAAAAAGTGCGAAAAACTGAAGAAAAGAAAAACTCAGTTTCATCTCAAAAAATACAGAAAGCTATAATCAACCCTTCACAAGACCAGAACTTAACAAATCACTTACCAAAACACATAACAACTGTTCCTGACGATGTTCATTCTGAATTGCTAGAGAAACTACCTCAAGTATCTCCTGAATATCTTCTTGATATATATAACAAGATACGTGTCAACGGAAAAGTTCTGTATCATTTGAAAACAAATCGCATACCCAAACTTAGTAAAGGATCCAATGATGAAACAAACGCCCATAAACCTAAAATTGATTCGACAAATCCATCAAATCATAGACCAATAGCCTTAACAAGATGTATTTGTAAAATATTAGAAAGAAGGATCAATGACAGGTTAACGTCGTACAACTGACTATTTGATCAGACTCAAGAGCTTCATCAGAGAGGCATTTATTAAAGAAGAGCATATAATTGCAATTTTCTTTGAATTGGAAAAGGCAGATGACACCACATGGAAGTAAGGAACTCTAGGAGAGACCTCGGATTGAAAATAAGATTGCCATTTTTATTCAGAACTTCCTAGAAAATAGGAATTTGAATGAAAGGGTGGGAACCACTCTCTCTGACTTAAAAGAGATGGAAAACGGTGTGTCCCAAGGAAGCATCCTGTCAGTAACTAATAACATTATTAAACGGCTCACTTGTAGAATTGATTGCTCACTGTACGTGGATGATTTTTCAATGTTTTCTGTCGAAATATATGCATCTTATAGCGCGCAAATTGCAAATGTGTTTGAATATGATCAGTAATTGGACTGAAGAAAATTGTTTTCGATTATGTGCATTTCTGCAACCTCCATTTCTGCAAACTCCACAAACTGCACAATAATTCATGTTTAACGCAAATGGGTAGGAAATATCATTAACAGATAAATATATTATTTTGGGGATTATATTTGATAAGAAATTGTCCTTCATCTCCCACATAAATTACTTAAGACAAAAATGTAACAAATTAATCAACCAACCCCGAATTATAGACCACACTGATTGGCAATTTCATAAGAAATCACTTCTAAAAATTTACACGAAAATTATCAGATCAATACTAACTATGGTTGTTTTATCCATGGGGCCGCAAGACATTCATACCTCAAAAAAATTGAAAGAATACATCATCAAAGGCTGATACACGCACTAGATATTTTCAGCCTTTAAAACCAATGCTACCTATAAAGTATTCATTTTTTTCAATTTATATATAAGTGCAATGGTATTAAGTTTGTTTCGCTAGAACAATAATGACTGAATAGCAAGTCCGATCCTTAATGTGTGCTCCCCTAATTTCGGCCTTGTGCAGCATCTAAGCTATATATCGAAATATATGCAGAAATCCATAAACGGTCGTTTCATCTTATTTGGGATTCATCATCAGTGTGCATCCACTACCGAGAATCGAACCTGAACCGTTGCGATATGACGAAAGCGTTATATCCACTAGAACAACGCGTCTCGGTAAGCCTCTAGACTCGATATAGCGCCTGCTCGTCACAAATCCCGTTTTGTGACTAATCCATATCTACTTATACCAACGGACAGTGTCCTCATGCGTCAAGTTTCTATCCCCCCAGCCACTCCATCCAGAGTATTAGAAGCCGGTTAAAGCAAGGATATATATATATATATATATATATATATATATATATATATATATATATATATATATATATATATATATATATATATATATATGGTGCAATAGATAAATTGTCCTCTAAATTATGCAAAAATGAAAATAATACTGACATCTCATTTTAACAGATATATTTACAAAAATTATAGAAAAATATTTTGAAATCCTAAAGAGTGAAATTTATTCAATAAAATCGCCTTTAGCTTCAACCAGACAACTTCGGAATCTCCTGCAACTCTTTTTGACGGTCATCTTGTTTAAGGTGGTGAGTACTGACATAACCATTGCCTTCAGTTCGTATATATTTTATTAGGGCGATGTGAATAATCATATATATGTGTGTGTGGATGTGTGTGTGTTTCTGTATAAACATGATTTGGCATTAAATAACCCACAGGATTGATATGCTAGAAAACCCACCTAACAAACAAAAAACCTCCTGATAAGAGGCCTTGCTACCGGATGTAGTTTAACGTCATACCCAGGAATCCACATTGGAGGGGGGTTCTATTGTATAAGTGTAAGAATAGGAGATAAGAAATTAAATTTATGAGGTTATGTAGGAGCGATAACCGTTAATCCGAGACTTAGAGAGGTTAAGCAAACTCAAGCATAGACATTACCTAGATGGTTGACCTCTTTCAAATACTAGGAGCTGTAAACTTGGATGTGCCGGTGGTGTAATGGATAACGGGTCGGAACTGGAAATCGGAGAGCCGAGTTCAAACTCCAGCCGGGTTCGTTATATTCACTTACGCGCAAATAACCTTGAGGAAGGTATAAATCAATATCCTCTCCCACAAGCTATGGGTTAATTAGTTAATCATTAGTATCTAAAAAAATTCTTACAATCTGAATTTAATTAACCTGTAAAGGGTTGATTAACCGTAAAAAACAAATCCATCAATCATGAAAAGGTTAAGAGTATAGTGATCGGGATTTTGTTCCACAAAGTAGCGGTAAGATTAAATTTGGAGTGTACTAAAAGACGCTAATTTTTGGACGACATTGTCAGCGTACTCACTTGATTAAAGACAAAAAAGATTGTTCTCCCCCATGCCAACAGAAACGGAGGTATTTCTCCGCGCGCCTAGGTCGCAGCAGAACGTGCCACAAGCCCAGAGGTTTACCACGATAGAGAGGTATTGTCTGGGGTTTTTATCTCTAGCCCTTGAACTAGTCTAAATCTCGAATTACCCTGGTTAGTATTAGGTTGGTGCAAAAATAATGACGCAATAATGTCGTTTTTTGACGTATTTTCTAAGGTCAAAAAACGACATTATTACGTCATTATTTTTGCACCAACCTAATACAACGGATGTATATTTGTCGAATACAGGAAGAATGAAGTGTTTTGCTTAAAAGAATTATTTAATTCGTACATTGAATGTGACTAAATGATTTAGGGTTAGTTAGATTGCAACACACTACCTACCAACCCTACTGATTTTATTTGTTTTAACTGGTTTTTTCTTTGGATATAAAACTATTTTTGGCTGTAATTACTGGCCATTTTATCTTATATCCGGCTATGGTAAGAATAAATAATATATCCCTACAATAATTCCATGTTTTCTGTTTACCTACAAGTCCATCCCAAAGGAATAAGCATGGGCGCCGATTTCAATACAACAAGTTCGTCGTCTACAAACTCACCATTACTGAAATACATGTTCTATATTTGGTTCTTTATCATTAGTCTGGGGATACTGATGGGGCTAATAAGTTGTTGCTGGAAACATCTTCACAAATATTCGCTTCGTCTCAAAGACCAAAAGAAATCTGATTCTTCCAGTATTTCAAAAAATGAAGTAACTCATCTGTAAGAATGTAAATTCATGGCGACGACATTCCGGGAAACTTTAACTGCAACAAGGCACCATGTCTTTTCTGTCGATCAGAATGCAATTACTAATATATATATATATATATATAAGACTATTTTTTAGTGTTACGTATTCAAACGCGTCTAATTTATGAAATTAATAAAACTCTCCCCCATGAGAATGTGATCTTCTACTTGACGTTCTTTCCTTCTGAACATCAGCGATCATGGCTCTACAAAACCTCCTGTTTTTTGTAATTCTGTGTAAGGCTTTCATTTTTGCTATTCCCTGGTCTTTAATGCAGACAAATAGATAATGAACATCTGATATCTCCGCAGTTTAACACCTAACCGCTATAATTACTTTTCATTTTATTAAGCGGTTTCTTTGTTCGAACAAATTTTCTTTCTTACCTATTTATGAAATTGAAAGGTCTTTTAAAAAAATGTAATAAACGAATTTAACTATCTTTTATATCGTCAGCTGCAGATGCCATATCTCGGAAAAATGTAAAAATACATATACAATACTTTTATACTTGAGAAAGGTTTTGTCATGATAGTTTAATCAGTTAAGACAGAAAAGCTTTACCAAAGGACGTCGCTATTGCTAGATCCCTGCTTGGACCTTATAACAATTTTGTTGGATTTACATTAGTAATACTTTTCGTTTTACGGCATATCACCCTCAGTGATTTATTTAATGTCGACAAGACTTTTTACAACGAATATAATATGTATTTATTTGCAACTTCGTTTTCATTCACATTTTTGTTAAGGGGATTTTTGCCGAGAGTCTGGTTTCATTAATGTATTATTTTCAGTTTGTAGAGAAATTGATTTTGACATTCGCAATAAGTATATATTTTTGTTAAGAAATATTATCTCAGCCACTTTTGCTTTCTCGAAGCTCCATTCATGTTGTTTAAATAATAGAATTTTCGTCTTGACAGAGAGCAAGATCTGGACACCCAGTTAATGTTTAATAGTGAATGCTATTTCGCATGCTTAGCATAATGGCTGATATCTTTCTTGTTTAGCAAGTAGGAGTGTGTTATTCTCGTGTGGACAATGTGTAAGCGCGCCAGTACTATTTTTTACTTTCGAGGTTTTCTGAAAGCCGACCTCCATTCTTCTAGACTAGACTGAACTGCAAAGAGCTTATTCTGTGGGTTATCGTCCCAGCATCGTTACCATTCCTTTTGAATGGATGTTTATAAATGAACTCCTTAAAATCAATGTATAGGATTTTGGTTGTTGAATCTACATCCATATCTAAATCTAATCTGACTGCTAGGTTCTTACCTCCCACTGCGATGTGGCTAGGAATCCAACTTAATTTGATGTCTACATGATCGTTTAACATAATAGTTTGATAATGAGTGGGCCGTTGGATTTCTTTCCTTCAAAGCTATTAGGATGGATAGCGAGTCCGAAAAAAATTAAGAAATTTTTTTGTTTGTCACGCGTAAAGATATTGAGAGCTAGCTCTGTGAAAATAGAACTTCCCTTTAGGAAGCACTTTTTTTTTTTTTTTTTTGGGTAATATTTTGACTCTCTACTACAAATCCTACCTTGTACTCACACCTTGAAACCTCTGTGAAGATGGGTTTATGTTAGTGATTTTCCAATATTGCCAAAACTTGTGCTGGGATGTGAGTGAGTGCAGTTCTTTTGTTGAGGGATTTGTTATTTTAACAAGACATCAAGTTGCTTGATTCTCCATGACAGAATACTGGCATCATAGATTCTTATATATTTGAGAGTAAGGTCCTTAACTCTTCAGCAATGGATTTCATCCTCAGAGGGTCGTTTTTTATTTTATTTTTTGCTGGAATAGATCACAGTAATTATTTTAAAGCTACTACTGTAGGCTGGATTAGTTTGGCATCATTTTTATTTTGGCATAATACTGTAGTGCTAGTTTAGTGCGCCTTAAATGTGGAGGTGTTTCATTAGCCTCTGTGTATAAGCTCTCAACTGAGGATGTCCTAAAAGCCTCAAATACTAGTCTGAGGCCTTGATGGTAGGTTGCGTTCAGTATTGTTAGGTATGATTTTCTGGCTGCCCTATTTTTGAGTGAAGTAGTGATCTGTATAATTTAATATTTGTCAATCTGCTTCCAATTCAGTATGGCTAACACACGCAGAAGTGTGACGATTTTACTACATTTTAGTTTTCAATATTTTAGATGGGGAATGAATGATTACCTTTTGTCAAAATTGATGCCTAGTAACTTGTTCCACTACTGGGATTTCTGCTCAGTTTAATTTAAACAGGGGGTCGTTGTGCAATTTTCTTAATTTGCAGAAATGAAGGCATTGAGTTTTCGTTTTGGAAACTGTAAAATCATTTTCCGATTTTCATTTGCGTATTTTATTGAGACCTTATTGGATTTGTCTACGTTATACATATATTGATCCGTACATTATTAGAAAGTAGTCGACAGATAGGAATCATCTCACTCCTACGCTTAGGGATTTAACTACGGAGTTAATTTTTATGTAGAATAGGGTCACCGAAAGAATGCTTCCATGTGGCACCTTCTTGATTTTGAGAGTTCTGATAGCATAATTCCTATACAGACTTGAAATCTTCAGTCTTCCAGGAAATTCTTTATGAATTGGATCAGCCTTCTTTTTACGCCCAGTTCATGCAGGACTTTCAAGATGCCAAATTCCATGCAAGACGAGAAAGACTGTGGCAAGATCTTACTTAATGAAGGCTTCCCTTAAAAAGGTCCCTAGGTGTATTAAGTGGTTTATAGTATTTCCTTTTCTTTCTAAAAGCACATTGAAAGTCGCTGATTAAGTCTCTAGTTTCCAGGTACGAAGTCAATCTTTTGTTGCTCATTTTCGTCATAGTTTTACATAGGCAAATGGTTCATGCTATAGTTTTCAAGGTCTGTATCATCCTTTCCAGGTTTTGGATAATAGATGGTGAGTTGCTATTTGTCCATATGTTTTTATTTTTTTAATAAGAGTTGTAACGATTTGTTGGGTGCCGTTTTATAAATTCATAGTAGATATCATCTTGGTCCACACATGTATTGTGTGCTTTCCTTAAAGATTCATTTAGTTTCTCCAAAGTGGATGGTAGGTTATAGCTCCCGGAATTATTTGATTTAAAGTTTAGTTTTTGTTTCCCCGATGTTTGTTTGAGCTTTAGAAATTGTTGGTTAAAGTTCTTGGCAGATTAATTTTTAAATTGCTTTGGCCAGTTGGTCAGTGATATCCGTTTTACTGGTTATTTCAGAGCTATTTATCAAGCTGTTTCAGAATGTTTGTTAGCTATTTTCCTACTATTTTCTTTATTAAATTGAAGGCGGACTTTATTTCTTGTAGCAGAATTGAGTCTGTTGACGTAGTTTTTCCATCATTATTTTTTGTTTTTTTTAATTATCTTCCTTACTTTTATTCGGAGCTGCTCAAATTGCAGAAAATTGGAGGTTATAGCTTGTTTGTTGAATTCTCTCAGAGTTGCTCTTCTTGACATTTATCATTAAACCAAGGTCTGTTGCATTTTTTATTATTATTCATTTTTCGCAGTTACAGATATGAGGATCTCCGTAAAATATTTTTAGTCCTTGATGTTTCTTCCTTCAACTAATTTTTCAGAACATTTTTTTTTTTTTTTTTAAATTCTTCCCAATTGATTTCGCCTAATTTCCAACGGAGAGAATTTTTGTTCTGAATTTTGTTGGACGATTGGCAAGTGCTCACTACAGCATGTGCCTGTCAGCACCCTCTAAGAGAAATCCATATACACTGATGGATCACATAGGGAGAAGTCTAATACCGAGTCGCTACCAGAAAATGGATTTCTGTAAGTTATATTGTTTGTAAAGTCCTTTCTTTTTGTTTTGTCTTTACAACCGCACATGTTGCTGTGACAGTTAAGACCACCTAGTAACAAAATAAAAAATAAAATAAATAAAAAATAGTTAAGGGAGTTGTCTTACGATTTCGTGAATTTCAGTTTAATTTACTGGATTATTCGGTGGGATATATACTGAGCAGATCTTTATTGTCATGTGTAAGGTTACTTTAACAGCAGTCACCTGTAAAATAGTTGTTAAATTTATTTTGAGGTAGATTATTCCTAACTAGACTGGATATATCGACTGACACTCAAAGCCCAGGGCGCCATATGTGTCGTTGTATTGATCGTATTTTTTGGAATGCTTTTTTTTTTTTTTTTTCTTTTTGCTATAGGATAGAGCATTTCCGTAAAATGTTTTAAGTCCTTGATGCTCTTTCCTTCAGCTAGTTTTTCAGAACATTAGTTTTTAATTCTTCCCAGTTCGCTCCCCCTAATTTCCAACGGAGAGGTTCTTTGTTATTATGTTCTGAGTTATGTGGGACGATTGGCAAATGATCACTACCACATGTATTTGCCAGCACCAAACAAGAGAAATCCATATAAATTGATGAATCACATAGGGGTAAGTCTATGCCGAGTAGCGGCCGCAAAAGGGATTTATGTAAGTCGGCGTTTTATAAATAAATAAATGCATAAATTGTTGTTATAACTATTGTTTCTAAGGCTCTTCCCTTTTGCTATGGTGCTCTGACAGTTAAGGTCCCCTAATATTATAAAATGGGCAGGGAGATGCCTTATGATTTTCAGTTTCATTCGGGGGGATATATACTGAGCAGATACTTATTGGCCTGTGTAAGGTCCTTCTAGCAGTAGTCGCCTATAATGTTGTTAAATTTATTTTACTTTGACGTGAATCATTCCTAACTAGGATGTATGTACCGCCTGACGTGCGTCCTGGGTAAGACGATAAACGACAGCAAGCCCTCTGAT
Source organism: Acanthosepion lycidas (assembly GCA_963932145.1). Classification (NCBI taxonomy): domain Eukaryota; kingdom Metazoa; phylum Mollusca; class Cephalopoda; order Sepiida; family Sepiidae; genus Acanthosepion; species Acanthosepion lycidas. The sequence goes on along the minus strand of OZ010585.1, from coordinate 29,062,856 downwards.
CAGGAGGTTTTGAGGAGTGTCGAACCACCTCTTAATTTCTGGTGTTCCCAGGCCCACCATGACTCGGGGTGGTAGTACCTGTTAGGGTCCCAGCTATGGGCAAATAGATAAGTCCCCTAAACTGTGGTCAAAAGACTATGACAGGTTTTAATATCAGCAATACATTATTTTTGTAAAAAATTATTACCAGCTATAAATTTTTGGAAGAAAAATTTATTACCAGCAATACTTTTTTAGAAGAAGTATTGCCAAAAATAATTTTTGAAAATGAAAATATTATCAGCAATAAAGAATTTTCTCGGCATTAAATAACTCATTCAGGTCGATATACCATAAACTAAACTGCCTAACGCTAGGATCCCAGTATCACATGTATAGATATATAGCTTATATTTTATGTTCAGTTTGTCATGTGATAGTTGTGTTATTAGAAGAAACACTTCATTTATGACTTTATTATGCTGCAGTTCTATTATTTGTTACATGATTATTAAATGTTTTGGGCATTTAGCTTAGTATGTGGTCGTCTTAATCTTCCGAGGTCCTGCGTTTGGAAGTATTGATCATGTGACGTTGTCCCCTGGTCGCAGCGCCAACCGTGACGTTCTATCCTAGTCTACCACGGCACCAACTGTGACGTCCCTAAACGTCACTAATTGTGACGTCCTCGCCGCGGCGCCAGCCGTTCGCTCCTCGCTGCTCCGTTCGGGTGTCGCCGCTCCAAATGTGACGTTCTAACCTTTTGGTGATTCGGGTGGGAATCTGGTTAGATTTGATATCAGCATCGTCGTTCCCAACTCGCTTCCAACGCCTGGTTACCAAGGTAACTGCACTGATCCCCCAGTCCGCCTACCCACGTTGTGAATTGATCTTAGGCAGACGAGATCAAACAGTGGTTGGGGCCGTACTGCAAACCGAGTTCAACTTAGGTGATACCACACAAATATGCATAAAAGACAATAAAATGAAAACTCAAAAGTTCAAAGTATCAAAGAAAAAGGTAACAAACTTTATGTCTAGTTGTTCGATACATAGGACTGCATCTATCTCCCGACCCGTTCTATGGATTGTGACACGTCGTTTTCCTCTAGGCAAGTTTTAACACTTCAAGTTGTCTGCTCTCTAAGAAATTGGTGTTTCGGTGGGTCTTTGGACGAAAGTCAAAAGAAAAAAACTTATTTCGGTGATCTGGATCTAAGTCGCTCTTCAAAATAATTGTTCTTGGGTTGAATAGGGGTCCGGAATGTGCGTGAATCTTGGTCAGCTATCTGCGAGGCTTGCTTCAACTGAAGAATGACTCTGGGAACTGCTGGAACTCAACTCAACTCTGCTCGTTGTGGCTTCGTTTATATGGGCGCCGACCAAAACCGGGGTGAGTTTGTCGGCGCCGGGGGGTTCCACGATAATTCTAAATACATATCCATCTCTCTGGTTAGGAATTCCCACCTTTTTCCATTTTTGGGAACCTTTCCTCAATCCCACCTTCTCATCATACTTCAGAGGGGCGTGAACTGCCCTCCCCACATCTTCGTAGCAACCTCTCTTACTCATCCTCCAGATGGGCTGCAACAGTCTCCCTCGTGCGTCACGTGATCACCACTCGACCAATGATGTCACAGTCGGGCGTGGACGAATCCGCGGCTTTGTTTCAGGAAAAAAAATATCTTGCTTAACTAAAAAAAAAAAAATTATCTCTTCTCTTTCCCTTTTCTTCCTCTTAATCGCCGTTATCATTTCTCTGGCCGCGAACGGGACAATATGACAATGGCGGTCATAACTCTTGTTCTACACGTGGTTTACGTCAGGTAATTATCAGAATGGGTAGTCTTCCTAACACGGTCTCAAAAAGAAACATCTCCAAAGTTTCAGTCAGTCTGTCGCCTCGAAGAAAGAAAAAAAAACACTTCTAGGTTCCCATTCATTTTCCTTCGGTACATATTTCTGATAACATAATTTTATTATCGCAGGCCAAGGATGTTCCGTCGAAGGAAAATCTGTCAACGGACACTCGTAGGTGGTTTTTAATTTTTCATATCTGTCCAAAGTCCCTTTAGTTGCCTGTTTTTCGTCACTTATCGAAATAACATTTTCATTTGAATTTTTTTTTCTTTGGCCAGCCGGTCTGTAGTTGATAATAAGATGTCTTCCCGTACCAATAGTTTGTTTTCATATCCTTAGATAACACAGCCGATGCCAAAACATATCTGATTCTTTCTTTCTTTCCCTTTCTTTTTACTCAGAATTTCCCTGTCATTGTAATGACACTCTTTCGCCATTTGTTACTTATCAAAATATCCTTTTATCCATTGTCTCTTAGCCGTGTGTGTGTTCTTGCTTATCACCCACGATTCGGTCCTTAGCCTCTCCTTTTCCTCTTTTCTTTCTTTTCCTCTTCTGCCTCGTTAAATGGTGCCACAATCGTTTGTGTATCCTTGATTTCCACGTCCATTTTTTCCAGTTGGTCTAATCGGTTTTGGGTAAGAATTTGTTCACTGTGTATTGTTTGTTTTTTTTTAATAAATTTTTTTTTAGGTCTATCTTTGATGTTTGGTGGACGGATAGAAGAACACAGTGACCTTTGATTTGTAAGATTTTTTTTAGGAGTGTTTTTGTTTGAACAGCAGATTTTGGTTTTGTTTGCGTTGTATTAGTTTTTTCTTCATTTATTGTTTCAATTCTTTCATTGGTTTTCTTTTGTGGATCAGCTTGCATTATCTCCTTGTGGTATATTCTTATCAGGTAGTTTGAAATGTGGGCCTCATTTGGTCCTAATTGTACAATACAGGCGGTGGTGTTGGACTAAAATATTGTTTTATGCACTATTGCAAGAGAACTACAAACTGTTGATTTCACAAGTAAAACAAGAAATAATTACAACAAACCTTTGAAACTGTAATAATCACGTATCCTAATTTAACAAATCATCCCATAATTTCATGTACAGGGTGGCCCGAAAGTCTTGTCAACCTTACATAATATATTTTTCTATTTCAATGCTCTGTCTGGTATTATCAAGGTGAGAGTTTCACGTGAACGATACCAGAATGCCCATCAGTTGAAGTACGCCGTTTTGAGAGCCTTTGCAACATTCAACACAGCATAGCTTCGTAAAATATTACACAGGTCATGGCTACACATCATTTTGTGCCACGAAAATGATGGTGTTCATACAGGCCTTCTCGATGTGTGACAGCGTCAATGAAAGTGAATAAACTGAATGTAGTACATGTGCTTTATATTAGTTGCCCTACTATTATTGTCATTACTTTTTGATAGGGTGTTGAGGGGCGACAAGACTTTTGGGCATCCCTATACAAGTCTGGGATAAAAAATATAAAAACAATGTATATGTATAGACTTTATTCATTTACAATAGAAGGCTTAAAGAACCTTGAATTTTTAAGGTGAGAGGAAAAGAGTAAATATTAATTGTAAGAAAGAAAGTATAAATAATTATCTATAAAAGAGTTACGTATTGTAAATATGACAATCAGGCAAGTAAAAAAAAAATGCAGCTATTTGAATAGTGAAGAAACAGACAATGGAAAAGCTGACACAGGAATCCAAAACAGCACACACAAAAATGCCTCCCAGAAACTAAGCAATGGATTAAGAGATAAGAAATTAATTTTAGAAAAAAATTGTTTTGGTTTGGTTGCTTTTGTTTGACGGCGTATCAACCTCGATGGGTTTTTTTAATGCCGACAAAATTTCTTCAAAAATCTATTTCTGGTAAGAATTTTCCTTCGCTAGTCATATTTTTTTTTTCTAAATGTATTATAGTGTTTTGATCTAAGTTTGAAGGTTAACTATTTTCCCATAGCTGGGACCCTAACAGGTGCTACCACCCCGGATCAGGGTGGACCTGGGAACAGCAGCAATTGAGAGGTGGTTCCACGCTCCTCAAAACCTCCTTGCAGTTGGACGTACTTTATCGTCTTACCCAGGACGCCCATTGGGTTGGGGGTCATACCCCTCTGCAGAGGTGCAGTCGGCGTGTTCTACAGCCCAGCCGACAAGGCGGTTAGAAACAAAGGAAAATACACAACTTTTATGTAAAATCTAATGTCCTATATACGAGTGAAGGCTGAACAATCTTTTTATGGATGAAGAGGTAACTTGAAGCGATAGAAATGTTTTTACGGAACGCCGAGAATATTATGGACTGAGCATACAAACACCGAGTAGGTTTTCAAGAACTGAGTAAAGAGGGCTTGGAACATTTAACTCTTACAAGACACCCCGTCCTGGGTATGACGATAAACTGCATCCGCGTCCTGGGTAAGACGATAAACTACGTCCAACAGCAAGGCCTCTGATCAGGAGGTTTTGAGAAGTGTGGAACCACCTCTTAATTACTGGTGTTCCCAGGTCTACCATGACCCGGGGAGGTAGCGCCTGTTAGGGTAACAGCTATGGGCAAATAGTTAACACTCAAATTACATCTGCGTCCTGGGTAAGACGATAAACTACGTCCAAGAGCAAGGCCTCTGATAATACGTTTTTGAAAAAACTAGTGTTGCCAGCTGTAGGATTTTGAAAAACAATATTACCCGCTATACGTTTCTGAAAAAATATTACCAGCTATACGTTTTTGAGAAAAAATATTAAGAGAAATGGATTTTTGACAAAACAAAAATAATACCAGCAAAAAAGTTGTTGGCATTAAATGACCCTCTGAGGTTGATATGCCGTAAAACGAAAACTTACAAACATCTTAAAGGTAAGAGAAGTACAAGGAAAGAAACTCAAGGAAAATGCAATAAATAAGAGATTAAATATAAAAATTAAAACTTTACTTTTTGATATCCAACAGAGTGAAGGAAAATGCGAAGAACTAAAAAAATGAATTCAATGAGATAACTCATGTTCGGTAAATTAAATTAATTATAGGCCGCGTTACAAAGGATTACGACTGTTTAAACTTCTTTTATATGTTAATTACTTTAAACACGCATCAGCTCAGCGCAGGAAACTCGTTTCTTCATTATGACAAGTAAATTCAAGGTTAAATCTTAAAAGCTTATCTCGTGACAAAGGGTAAGTGCAGGAGACATGGACAATTTATGGAGTAATCAGAGGTAATGGTTCTTTACATTAAACTCAAACAAGGGTCATATTCCACATGCGTTTGGAGCAGATAAATACCATCCTATTTTAAAAAAGTGTTACAACTGTTCTCCTGCGCATAGTTGTGACGATAAACTACATCCAACAGTTAGGCCTCTGATCGTGAGATTAGGTTTCAAGGAGCACGGAGCAACCTTTTAAGTGCTGGTTTTGTCGGTCCACTCTGACTCGGAGTGGTAACACCTGTTACGGTCCTCGCATATAGGCAAATAGTGACTCCCCAAACAAAGCCATGAAAGTATAAAAATACATTTTATAGTAAAAATACCAGCAATATATTTATTTTTATATTTAAAAAAATACAAACAATACCTATTTATAGTAGAATTGCTATGGCACCTCGAGGCGGTCTAATGGTTAACAAGCTTGTCTCACTAGTACAGATATGACTGAGTAGTGAGTTCGATCCTCACTGGTCTGCAATGAGACTGCTGCCTAACGTCAGTGTCATGGGGGCTGGAAATGCCGCACTTGTTGAGCCATCGGCATGCTTCAAGGTTGGTGTTCCTACGTCGTTCGTTGACGGAAGGCTTGATTTTGGAAGGGAGTGTTAGATTACTATCACTCTCTCCGTTTCCGAGGCTGAGCGCTATCGTCAGCCTCGGAATCAATCGAGATTCCTGCGAGAGTGTCGGGCAGTCTTAAGAGCTATTCCTCGGTTCAGTGACCTTTCGCGTCCTAGTAGACAATTGCATCGTGATCTAGAGGAGGGGTCACGACGGATTGCCTTTGTGGCCAGGTCGGCTTGTCGGCATCAGAGTTGTGCTGTTTTTTGTCTTGGACACCAACGGCGGACTATCTTAGCAACCCTGTTTTTGTTTATCCGGCGATTGATTCATAACGTTCTACTTCTCAATGACGTAGCCTTCGGGTGGGGTTGGGCAGAATTGCTAGATTGTTATCGGTGTGACCTTTTGGTTGAGAAGAAACGGCTTCGCACGCCTTCTACAATTGTCCTCAGATGCGCGCTTTCTTGGACTATGTCGACGAGTTGACGTTTCGTATTGCCCCCGATCAACTTGTGTTCATCGACATTGCGTACGCGTGTGAACAGGTGTCGACCCCGTTCTCCGGGTGGGGAAACGGATGGTGTTTCTCACGTTGCTAGGCGTAGCAAGGATGGTGGTACGGACGTCGTCGCTATGGAGGGAATCTTGCAATATGAACTTTATTGGCATCAGGGTCTGGTTGGATTCTTTGGGCATCAGTTCAGGATGAAGATCAGATCTGATAGAAAACGTTTGATATCGACAGATTTCAACGTAAGGTGGGTATCTGGCTAGCCTTGATTTTCTCTTTTAAGTCCCTTTTATGTACAATGCTGCGGTTTTCTTTTGAACTCTTCCCTGGCTAAGTTAGTCTTTCCTTGTTTTCCTCGTTAAAGAGAATAAGTTTTGTTCGCGGCCTATTCCCAGCACTCTCTTTTGTTATTATCCAGATCGATATTCCCAACCGCCCTATTTTTCCTCCCCCGCTCCGCTTTTTTTATTTTTTTATCTCGGCTTGGTCAGATATTGTTTTATCCCAATCCAAACTTTAACTTTTTCTTACCACTCCATTAATGAGAGTGCTTCTTGATTCTGTCTATAGGCAGAATACAGAATAAATATGCATTTTATCTGTAGTCGAAGCCTTGAAATTATGTTCAAAATATTTAGATTTCGGCATTAAATAACCCATAGAGATTGATATGCCACTAAAAATCAATCATGCAACCCACGCTCCCAAACATTTTATTGTTGCATAATCGAGGGAGACGAGAAAAGAATTTCAACTCTCGAATTTTACGAGTATCAGCTACCATCTGACCTTAAATAGGGATGGCGGGCCTCTTGAAAATGAAAAACTTGGTTACACACTACTACTACTCCAGTACTAGTAGTAGTAGTAGTAGTAGTAGTAAGAGGAGGGTTAACAGACCATAGGAAATGTGACATCGAAACCTGGAGGGGCATTTGGATAGCGAAGATGTCTTCCCAAGGTTAAGCAATATAAAGCAAAGCAAAGTGTACTGAATCATTATGCAATTTCGGTTCTCCTATATGAATGTGAATGCCGGATCATCTCAGCTCAGATGGAGAAGAGACTTGAGGCAACAGAAATGTGCTTCTAGAGAAGGATGCTCAGAATACCATGAATAGAACATGTGAGCAACGATAGAATTTTATGAAAATGAAAACAAAAAGGACACAGACATATCATTACAAAGAGACCGAGAGTTGAAGTTTCTAGGGTGTATAATAAGGAAAGAGGGCTTGGAGAATTTAACGCTCTCAGGACATATTGCAGGCAAGAGGGACAGAGAAAAACAGCGCATAATCTACGTAGCGAGCTTCTTTAAATGGTTGGCAGAACAGCGATTAGGAGTTATAGCGGAAAGACGAAGTTTACTAAGAGTTATAAAGAAGATGTTGTGGAGAGCCATAATCGCCCATGCCGTGAAGGGACACGACACATATAAGTTCTTAGTTTAATACATAATCCCCTACTGTCTAACGTCCTGGGTATGAAGATAAATTACATCCGCGTTCTGGGTATGACGATATACTACGTCCAACAGCAAGGAAGGCCTCAGATGGTGTCTTCAGAAAAATAATGTTGCCAGCTTTACGTTTTTGAAACAATAATGTTGCCAGCTATACGTTTTTTGGAAAAAAATAATGTTGCCAGCTATACGTTTTTTGGAAAAAAATAATGTTGCCAGCTATAGGTTTTTGAAACAATAATGTTGCCAGCTATACGTTTTTGAAACAAATAATGTTGCCAGCTATACGTTTTTGAAACAAATAATGTTGCCAGCTATACGTTTTTCTGGAAACAATGATGCTGCCGTCTGTGCGTTTTTGTTTTTTTTTGAAAAAATATGTTGCCAGCTATGCGTTTAATTGTACTGTATATATATATATATATATATATATATATATATATATATATATATTATATAAACTTAATTTGGCATTAAATGACCTACAGTGGTGGATATGCCATAAAAACCAACCAACCAACCCTACTGTCGATCTTGAATGCAATAAATATTTCGAAGAGTCTACGTATTTAAATAACACTACTCCAGAAACCTTTGCATATAAACCGGCTTGGCCACGCTTGATCAGCGGGTTAAACAATTCCTGAATGAATAATAAACTGACGTTAAGACTTTACCCTTACCAGATAAAAGTGGAAAAATTATCAACAGGTCCTTCTTCAGATATAGCTTGATTTCTTTGACATGTGACCGTCTTAATAAAGAGTACTATTGCACTTCGAAAAACAGAATGGAATTGCGAACTGGATAAATTGCATCCGATAGCAAGAAGGTCTTGAGGAGCGTGGAACGACCTCTTAATTGCTTATGTTTCCAGGTCGACCCTGCACCGATGTATTAACACATTTTAGGGTCCCAACTATGGGCAAATCGTTAATCCCCAAACTGGGGTCAAAACTCCATGAAAGTGTAAAAATAGGTTTTAATACCAGCAATACATTTTTGGAAAAAATATTACCAGTAATATATTTTTCAAGAAAAAATTTTTTACCAGCAATACATTTTTGGAGAAATTATTACCGGCAATAAAAAAACTTGTCGGGTGAGTGAATAGGTCGTGAATCGGATTAGTTAGGTATAAGATAATCAGTGAAAACCAGCCTCACCCCATCCATCCCCCTTTTCTGCCTTGCGCCATAATTATATGTATATACAATAAATGTAAATGAAAACCTTTTCGGCATTAAATAACCGATTGAGGATGATCTACCATAAACCAAGTTAAAATAGAATTCTGAGCTCAGTCCAGTAGCCTTCATGGGCTGCGTGTTAGATAAAAATCATAAATTCTTGCGGGGTGGGATTTGATACAGCCTTGTTTCCTATCCGATCAGTTTTTATCAATGTTTTTTTTATTCTTCTTACCTAACTCTATCAAAGCCTTTAATTGCGTCGTCATTACAGTGATTTGATACAATCGATGAATTTATCTAAGGTATTTAGTTATCTCATCCGGAACTGTATAATATATTCGTGTCACATCTAAATATTCAGACCACCGCCTGACAATCTTGTTAACTTGGCCCTAACGTTGAGTACGCAGTGCACAAATTAACGCAAAATGTCCACGGAGAGCACAACGTCTAGCTTTAACGTGGTATTTGGTGTCTAGAGACCTTGAAAGACTTGAAAGGTGAGGAAAAGTCGAAAAAGGACAATGTTTCATAATTCGTGAACGAACTTTAGCTTGTCACTATCAATATTTGTGTTTATATTGAATACCAACAGACGATATTTTACCACATTTCTTGCTAAGATCGTCTTACCGGAAGTGCAGTCGGGGAAGATGTCGGCTTTTTCAGATTTCGTCTCCTCTTAAATTGTGTCTCTCGCCACTCAGTCTTATTTATTTATTTGCTATCCTCTGCCACCCACAATGATGGAGAAAGCTTATTATTTTTCTTTTTCTAATTTACCGCATGAAATCATTGTTTTACTTTCAGAATGCTTAATCATTAAAAATAAAAATAAAAACAAACTAATTCACTCTGAGAATAACTTCACTCCTAAAAAGAAAAAAAATACACAGTGTAACCCGGATATAAGAGAAACCCGGATATAAGAGCGACTTTCTGTGGTCCCAAATTAGAGCCTGTGTTAATGTATAGAAATTAGACCAAACCCGGATATAAGAGAACCACGGATATAAGAGACTTATTCTCCGGTCCCGACAAGTCTCTTACATCCGGGTTACACTGTATTAAAGTTTTGTATTAGGAGAAAATATCCAAATTTTTTAAAACATCGGAATAGTGATTTACTGTAATCTTGGGGCGGGGGGAGGTCTGCTCTCTCTCAAAAAAACAAGTGACCCTGTCACTGATAGGGAGGTGGGATTGAAAATAATTATGATGGGTTTAGAGATAAAATTAAATGCGTGGATTTGTTGAAATTGTGGGGTCGAGCACAAAAATACATCTTTGTCGGAATCTCTTAAAAGGACCAATATAAAAAGGCGAATAATTAGTAGGTTTGCCAAATTAGAAATACGGAACACTCTTAAAATCCTTTATATATATATATATATATATATATATATATATATATATATATATGAATATTGAAGTCAACACTTAGAGGCGACAGGCTGTTTCATGTTAGATGCAATCCTCATTGCATCTAGCATGAAAAAGTGTTGCTTCAATGTTCACGTTTATATTTACACACCCTCTATATCTGATATTGAGCACTTTATCCCATAAATATAGCACACATTAAGGGTATATTTCTACACAGACACACACACGCACACACACACACACATATATATATATATATATATATATATATATATATATATATATATATACACCTATGCCACCAGAACAATGTATTATATAAAAGGAAAGATAAAAGCATAAAGCAATGATTTTAATGAGTTATGAGGAAAATAAAAGTAAAATCATTTGAAAATTATTTAATACAAGCCAAGAAACAGAAATTCTGTTAAAGTGAAAACGCTGTTCTCTGTGAACCATAGCAACTGGATAAGTTGCAAACACATAAGTTTTGCGTAAAATTCTAGCAATACCAATTTCTTTGTTACATTTCGGTTATTTTTTATCAAGAGAATCTGAGAGAAGAAAATATAATTGCTTATAAAATTACAACCAAGTACCGTAAGAAAGTAGTAAAAATACTTTCTTTCAAAATTTGAAAAGGAACAAAATACGAGACATTTGGGGTGTTTCTGAAAGGTCAGTATGGGACATGGTGACAAAATTATCCAATAAGAGGACATATCCAGTATATAACAGGCGTCTGTCAATCTTACTCATTAGCTTAACACAATTAGCTAAGAATACATGTTTTTTAAAAAGTTTTCTAAAGTTGTCCCGCATTCATGAAACCCCTATCTTTTAGAAAAGCGAGTAAATTCTATCTGCTTTCACAAATATAAATCTGGCTACTTTTCCTTATCCGCTGACAAAAACAAAAAAAAAAACAAAAAAACAAACTATTTGTATCGGGTCTAATCTAAGTATATACATTGAAAAGAAAAACACGGAGGGAAGGTTTATTTACAACATGGTATACAGGTAATTGTGGCAAAAGGCCGAACGGAAAGTGAGGAGAGACTGTTTCTCCTACATCTATCTAATCCAACTCGCGACCCATTCGATCTATTTCTCAGTCACAAGAACTCCATTCAATCCAATATATACCACATGTTCGAAGAGATCCTAATAAAACGCCCATGATATTAAAAAATTCGTAATCTATACAAATATTTTCCTAGTTTTTAAAAATTTAATTACAAAATGATATGAAACCTTCCACGTGATATCAGAGGGGAGAAGATGTACCCAGCAGCAAAAATATAAAAGCAAACGAAATAAAATTGTTAGTTTGTCCCATCCAACCAACAAAAATAAGAACGACCGATTTATTCTGCCGATAAACAGAATCAAAAAACTCATTCGCTAGTGGTAGGGGGAGGGGCGGAAATAAATTTGGGAGTTAAGAAATATGAAGGTTGGTCCAATGAAAATAAACTAAGCGAGGATAAAAAAAATAACACAGGTAGGGATCAGCTATGATCAGAAAGATCATAAGAAAAGAGAAGAGCCCAGGAAGTATAGTCACTCACATTAACTGAGTGAACCAAGAGAATCCGCACTGTTGTTACTTTAGAAAAGAAATCAAGGTTGGCCCGATTCACGCGAACCATGCTCGGAATTTTAACCCACCTTTTACTGAAATCTGCCGAAAGGAAACACTTTCTAACCTTCATCCTGAGCAGATGCTAAGGGAATCCGATCAGATCTTGATAACAATAATGTTCGTCTCGTAAGATTCCCTCTATTTTCGTCGCCCACACCACCATTCTTTCCACGGTCAGCAACGTGAGAGACACCGACCATTTCATCCCGGACCACGGGGGTGACACATTTATTCATATGTACACTAGGTCGGTGGACACACTATATTCGGGATCGATACGAGTCGTCAACTCGCCAACATGCTTCCAGGACTTGAGCACCAGCGGACAATGAAAGAAAGCACGCTCAGCAGTTTCCTCTAAACCACAATCACACCGGTGACAATCGGGCATTTCTATCAAACCCGACTCGAAAACTCATGTCACTGGGGTCGGGGGCAGCGCATTCGGAATCAATCGCCAGGTAAGCGAAAATTCAGGGTTGTTGAGGTAATTCGTCGCTGGTGTCCAGAAAGAGTGTAACTCGCCCGCTGACAAGCTGAACCGCTCACAGTGCGTGTCCGATGCGACCCACTTCACAAATATCCGAAGTATAATCTCATAATGAGTAACATTTGAACATTTTTCCAGTAATTCTTTATGAAATCAATTAAACGTTTACCAGTATGAGAAACCCCCACAACTCTAATCAAATTTCATTCTCTATATGTATAGCTGGTCACTCCTATTCAAAGATACCCGTCTATAAGTGCGGCCAGCCAATCCTTATTGCCGACGCTTTCTCAGGCACATTTGTGTTTTATTCAATACCCACAGGGATACTACAAATATGATGAAAATATCTTAATTATAGTTTCTGGAAAAGAGCGTGTTATCTCGGCCACGATGACTTGTGACTTCGTGCTAGCACAGCTATCGATAGACCCCAAGGGTTCCATCTACCTAATATTACTCACAAGGCTTGGGTCAACTCGTGGTATGTTTTTTCAGGCACTTTCCAAACGTGTCGCACGCTAGAATCGACCTCTTCAGTCCGACAATAGGAATTCTCCTTCCTAACAAATCGAAAATCGAACCCGGGTCTCATTATCAGAATGCGAAAGTTCTAACCACTCAGCCACGTGCCTATTTTTTTAATATACAAATTCTGATACCAACTTGAAGAACTCGTGTGGAGAAATACGTGGAATCCATTTTGGTGGAACCACGTCAAATCTTGTAGAAGAAAAAAATCAATAGAATTAAATAATATTAGTAAAAATCTCGATTCTGTGCAAAACTAACATCACACAAATTTCATCCCAATTTTGTGTAAAAGTAGTCTCACACGTGCTCCAAATTCAAATGTCCAGAATAGCATTTATTAAACAATCAACAGAGTTATCTCAAACGCCGTTCAAGCTTTCGAAAAAGCAGACGACATTCCTGGTGTCTGCTACGAATATTAAAAGGTTCACGATAACAATATTTCCCTTCCGAGAAAGATGTTAACAAGTGGGAAACGACGTTCAGGCATTTACAAAAAATATAAATTCCATAAGTTTCTTATCTCTATCTATAAAAGGCAGGATGTGTGTGTGTGTGTGTGTGTGTGTGTGTGTAATGAATGCACGGGCGCAATTTTCGACGGATTTGCACCAAAATTTACATGCACATTCTCCAAGTTAGCTGGAAGGGCAAGACCGACTTTGCATTTCCCAACTCCCATCGAGAGTGGAAATAATCGTTTTTTCATGCTTCTACGGCAGTTTTCATGTAATTTGCGGCCATTTTCTACAGAGTGAGAGCCTATAGCTGGCTGCCACGAATAGGCAGGTGGATTCTATTGGCCAGCGTCAGAACAGTTGACTGACACGAATGTTAATTAACATGCTGCATTCATCACAAGTGGGAAAAATTTAAATCTGTATGGCACTTTAATTGGCTCAATCGCTTGCTTAAACTCAACGTTGATTCTGATTCCGCAGAACTGGGTTGGTTGTGAAAAAGTATTTGTTGTTAACATTCTTTTTTCATTCGGTTTTTCCAGTTACGAGTCCTTTTTAAAGCTGATCGTTTTGTGTTCATTTTGTTTAGTTCTTTTTCGTAACAGATTTAATGTTTAGTATAGAGCTTAGAAAAAATTCGCAGTGTGAGATAGGCAAGAAGTAAGGCATGTAGCAACATCAGCACGGCAAAGGGCACTCCTTTAAAGGCAAGGAAGGGCAAAAATATTTTAAGTAAAGTGATAGCGATTGCTGTATGAGTCGTACGATTTTTGAATCAAGCACGGGCAACGCCGGGCCATGCTGCTAGTATCTTAGTAAAGGTTAAGTGATGGATAGATAGTTGATTTTGTTTAATGGTAGTTTGCGGCCATTTTCTTCTGGTCAGAGTGAGAGCCAATAGCTGGCTGCCACAAATAGCGAAGAAGATTCTATTGGCCAGCGTGATAGCCAACAGCTGACTGACACGAATGTTAACTAGCATGTTAGCATGCAAAAAAAATCGATAGCCGCATTCGTCACAAGTGGGAAAAATTTAAATCTGCATGGCACTTTACTCCAATTGGCTCATTCGCTTGCTTGTGTTCATTTTGTTTAGTTCTTTCTTCGTAACAGATTTTATGTTTAGTATAGAGCTGAGCAAAAATTCGCAATGTGAGATAGGCAAGACGTAAGGCATGTAGCAACATCAGCACGGCAAAGGGCACTCCTTTAAAGGCAAGGAAGGGCAAAAATATTTAAGTCAAGTGATAGCGATTGCTGTATGAGTCGTACGATTTTTGAATGAAGCACGGGCAACTCCGGGCCATGCTGTTAATATTTATATATACAGAAGGAGTCAAAAATAGCGACAAGAATTTAAGAAATATGTTGTTAATCTTTGTCTTGCAAATGATTATATTTTTTTTAGTTCTTTTTATTTGTCGTTAGTAAGTTAGTACACAGAGTTTGGAAGGTTACTGAATCTGCACCAAATAAAAATCATGAATTAACTATCAGAAAATCAATTCAATGCAACCCGAAAACATTACTTCAAATATAATCGAAATTAATTGATGGTGACATGACGTTCTAGTTCAGCAATAAGAAATTTGACGCATTGCAAACAAAGTAGGTAGGTACGTTCTTTGTAATAAACTCTATCACTCTTACCGTCAATATCGCAATTCTTACTTTTTCATTATGCCTCATAGAAATTTCCGAATGTTTATTTCTGATTCTATAAACATTCTTCAACATTTGTCTGTATTTCTGAGATGAATTATTGTAAATATTTATGCTATTTACATTATCGGGCTGTTGTCCTCATCTTTAATATCGCACTCATGACGTCTCGGTCATTGTACATACCGTTCTTCTTCAGGATCTGTGTATATTTCTGAGATGGAGGTCTTGTAACTATTTGCACTTTTTACATTGTTCGGGCTGTTGTCCTCATGTGTATTGGCATATTCACGACTTTTGAACCGTTGTACGCTCCGACCATCTTCAGGAATTTCGAACCAGAAACCTTTATTTAGTCCACGGGGGTAGATTGTTCTAATTCCACGTACCGTGCCTTTGGATACCTCAGTTTCAGTTAATTCAGTTTTTGTTCCCTCTGTTGTGGCCAGGTCACAGCTCTTTGCGTCAAATCACTTTTAGGATTTCCCAATTCCTCAACCAACGCTTTTATCCACTGGGCCATGTTGGGATCATCCGTCAGTTGGTTTTTAGGACTTACAACCATAACCATTTCAACAGAGCTCATAATGTTTTTCTTATTGTTGTTTTTTCTCTTGCTCTTTCTATTACTAGTTCACATATTGTATTCCTGTTTATGATTGGTTGGCTTAGATTTTTGTAGCCTAGCATATGGACGGATGCCTTAAGTTTTCTTATTTTCCAGTGATGTCCTGCCTATTGTTTCATATTCATCCTACAGAGTGCAGTTATCTCCCTTTTCCCTCCATATATATATATATATATATATATATATATATATAGTCAGCCCTGTCCGATTTTTCTATTTCCCCTTACGGTGTTCCTGAGCGGCTTATTTCTCTTTCATATGTCTCCTCCTACTCGGAAAATATGTCTGCGCAGCGTTGAATCACTCCTGACGTTTGCCCTGACATTATATATTTCCGTCACACGTTGCAGCATATATCTTTTTTCGATCTGTTTTCTTAGTCATTACTCACTTTAAAATTTACCAAATTTTCCCATTTTTTAATTGTTGACACTGATAGACATACAGTTTATACACGTGACTTCCGCCTTCCTGTATAGTGGGACCCCTGATTGTATGGGGTATAAATTTTAACCCCTTCAAAATAACTTAACCTTCCATAGTACAACCGGGTACCGAAAATCCATGATTTTCCATCTTTTAAAAAATGTACCTGTGTATAGTGCGACGCCCTACATTTTGTAAAAAAATAAAAGAAATAAAAGATTATAAAGCCGCGCGCTATACTCGAGTATATACAATACTCAGCCATTTATGAACATCAATTAACGCTAATTTGCTTTCTATTAGACTTACTTGATATGACGATAAACTATCAGGTCATCCTATTAGTTCTGTCCGAATTTTGAATAAAGAAAACAAGTGACCAAATGTTACATTTAATTACAGATTCAATCAAAAATGTATTTTCCCTGATTATCTATGACTTCCTTCCATCTATTAACAAGCTTACTAATTCCATTAATGTAAAATTCTTTTGGCTTTGATTCGAAGAACTCATAAATGTCAGTTTTAACCACTTCCTGTGTTACAAAAGCTGTTTCTTCCAAATGATTCTGTAAGCTACGAAACAAATGGTAGTCTGAAGGAGCAAGATCAGGAGAATAAGGTGGATGAGGAATTTTCTCCCAACCAAGTTCTTCGATCTTTTGTGACGTGATTTGTGCTATGTAGGGTCGCGCATTGTCCTGATGAAACATCACCCCTTTTCGATTAACTAGAGCAGGTCTTTTTTCCTCAAAGCTTGGTTCAAACGCTCTAATTGCTGACAGTATATTTGAGCATTAATTGTTGCATTAGGTGGTAAGAATTCAAAGTGGATTATTCCTTGGCGATCCCACCAGATTGAAAGAAAAACCTTTTGCCCATGAAGTTCCCTTCTCAGCTGTGGCTGGGGTTCTTCGCCTTTACCAAGCCACTGTCTACGACGCTTAACATTTCGATAAAAGATCCATTTTTCGTCGCCAGTCACAAGTCTATGCAAAAAAGGTGAAACAAGTTGGCGAGAATGGAGAGAAGAGCAGATGTCAACTCGGGATTTGAGGTTGTTTTCAGACAATTCATGAGGCCCTCATTTTCCAAGTTTAGGAACTTTTCCTAGTTGTTGAAGATGACGATGATCAGCTGTATGATTTGAACTGAGAACCACTGCCAATTCCTCAACTGATGAAGCAGGATTTTCTTCAAGGGCTGCTTCAAGAAGCTTTCATCTTCAAGGGTGAAATCTCCACCTCTGAATTTTGCAAACCATCTTCTCCAAGTTCTTTCATTCACACATTCCTCTCCATAAACTGAGTGAATGTTTCTAGCCACTTCGCCTGCGAGTTTCCTTTCTTGAACTCATAAAGCATTATGTGCCTCAAATGATTCGTGGGTACTTCTATGTTAGCAGGGTTTTAATCAAACAAACTTTAATTTTTATTGTTCTCTGAAATAAAATTTGATCAGTTTAAATGCATCTAAACATAAAAATAATGTTCAGCTCCATTAGACATTATAAAATACTCTTTAAATTTCGTTCATTTTAACAAAAAGTTAAAATTCGGACAGAACTTATGCGATGACCTGATACATCCGCGTCATGAGTAAGACGATAGACTACATCCAACAGCAAGACCTCTGAGCAGGATATTTTGAGGATTGTGGAACCATTTCTTAATTACTGTTTTTCCTAGGACCTCCCTGACCCGGGGCGGCATTCCCGTTAGGGTACCATTTATGGGCATATAGTTGACCCACCAAAATTGGGGTCAAAATACTATGAAAGTGTAAAAATAGGTTTTAATACCATTCATTTTTTTTTTGTTAAAAATTATTACTAGCAATGCATTTTTGTAGGAAGAAATATTACACTATTGGGACTATTCTCCTCATCTTTGTCACTATATTTATTACAAAGTTTCGGTCTTTGTACGCTCAGGCCTTCTTCAGTTGGTTGGAATGTCGGACTGAACCCGTTATTTCACTCACTGGAGTAGACTGTTCTAGTACCACGTCCCATGTCTAATGGATATCAGTTATCAGTTATCTCCTGTTAATTTCCCTCTGAAAGTTCTCCACTGCCTTAACCGGGTATTGAACTCACACTCTTTGGTTCCTGTCTCTGGATTTAACTAACGCCTTATCCATTTGAGGACATCTTTGTATGAATTTCTGGGTGTTATAAGCCTAATGTCTTCAGCAAGTATTTTTTTTACCGGTGTTCCTATTGTAATTTTTGCTGTTATCATTGCATGTTTTTTACCAGAGCTCATATTGCAATTTTGTTGTTATTATTGCTTTTCTCTGGCAATACAATTTTGGAAAATTATACCGCCAGTATTACATTTTTTTGTGGAAAAATATTACAAGCAACACTTAAAAAAAATATTACCAGCAATACATTAAAAAAAAAAAAAGAAATATTACCATGTCTTTTTTTTCTTTATTGTTTCTTCTACTTTCCTGTGTTTTCCTGAAATCAAGAAAAGGATTTCTGGTTCATTTCGCCTTGTTAAATTTTCTGATGTAGTACAGATGTAGGATTTCACTTACACAAACATGGTATTTCTTTTTAAAATTCATCTCGACACACTGTGACAGATTGGCATAATTTAATAGTGAAAATTAAATCTTTGGTTGAGATGATAGAATGAGATAGAACATGTTTTTTTTTATCATGCTAACAAACTCATTGTAGTTAGAATGTATCACGAGAGAAAAGTTAAGGAAATATATCTTGTGTGGGATCAGCGCTGCTTCTACACTGTACCAACTTTCAAAACAAAAACAAAAAACTACTAAAAGTGAAACTAATTGATTCTGAAATAGTTACATGCGAATCTTCCCATGGTTCTTTTCTGTTGCTGATGTGAAACTGTCTTCGTATCTCCACTTAATCTAGTTTCTATTAATCCTTGAATAGGACAGATCCAATAAGCATTATCTCTTCCATATTGCTCGTCCGAGCGACTTTAGTAGATCGTCACGATCTATAGTTGAAAATTCTTTTATTCAGAATAGATTAAACGAGGTAAGTCTTATACGGTTGGTTATCTGACAGGTAATATTTGTTGTTTTTCGAAAGAGTGTTTGGCGACCATTGTCGGTCAGAATCGAACAGTAGTGGTTTCACTTTCACTGTTTTCTTTGGACCAGTATTTTAATATTGGCCGGTCTCTGCCTCTTGCTAAAAATCAAATTAGTTATATTTTCACCGATAGAAAGTGTTCTCATGCTTTTAAACAGCACATCGCATATATCTGCATTGGTTGCTTTTATTGTCCTCAGCAGTGAATTTCTTCTATCTACTTGTTAATGAAGGAGTGGGACATAAGAATAATGTTTCATAAAAAATTTTTACCAGACCTCATATTACAATTTTTTGTTATTGTTGTTTTTCTCTTGATCTCCATATTACTGCTTCCCGTATTATATTCATGTCTATGCTTGACCGGCTTAGGAAATTTTTGTAGCCTAGCATATGTGCTGATTCCTTAAGTTTTCGTATTTTCTAGTGATGCATCCCACATAATTCAGTAATCTCTCTTTTCCTTCCGTATATGGTCAGCCATGCCTGATTTTTCTATTTCCTCATGTGTTAGGGCCTTACGGTGTTCTCACTGTCTTATCTTAAGGGGCGGTCAGTTTTTCACAATGGAGAGAGAAAACGACAGCAAACTAGCATTCCTTGATATACTAATATCTCGAATTATATCTACTACCTACTTGTCAGTGAAGAGTGAAATAGAGAGTCTTATTTTTTTTAATCGCTTATTTCTAGTAGTTTCAGACCCGCGTGTTCGCTAAGAGGCAAGAGTTCTCACTGAAAAATGCATGGTTGAAACATCTTTTACAAAATGTAAGGAAAAAATTCCTTTTATAAGGAAACCATTTTCTCTCTTTCTAATTGGTAATACATTATGTTCAGAACATCACGGTCGAATAAAAAGCACTTAGGCCCGATTATTTAATAAATGTCACGCTTTTCTTGTTTTTCTTCATCTTTACTTTATTTTATGATTATCGATGCAAATTTCCGAATCGGGACCTACACCCTTATTCCAATATTAATGTACGGACGTCCGTTGACTTTATGAAATTACTCAAGATCAGTTCCCAAGTAGGTATCTGCGCGGATGACACTACTATTTACTCCTGCTTCAGTAGTAAATCTGATATCGTTGACAAAACTAACCTGGCTGCCGGTTTCGAAAAAGTACCCGTGGTTGACTGGGGAATGAAATGGCTTGTAAACTTCAATGCCTCCAAAACGAAACGACTCTCCTTTACCCACCACATAGAACCCTCCCTGTCTCCCATCAGAATAGCTGATTCCCAACTCCACGAGAGCGCCTCGTTGCGCCTGCTTAGTTTAATGCTATGAGGTGGGACAAATATATCGACTCAATAACTTCAACTACTGGAAGGAAACTTGGTTCACTGTGTCAGGCCAGAAATTTTTTCGCGTCTGAGTCCATCCTTCAAATCTATAAATCAACCATCCGTCTTTGCATTGAATATTGCTGTCATATCTTGTCTGGTGTCCCCACTGTACGTCTCGAGGTCCTCGAAAAAATCCATAGACGGATATATAATGTGATAGGCCCTGATCTGGCATCTAGTCTACAGTCGCTTTCTCACAGACGTGCCGTGGCTTCTTTCTGTCTCTTCTATAAGAATTTTCACGGCAACTGTTTCGAAGAGTTGCTTTCACTATTTTCGAGACTGCATGAATTTAAGCGAGCTACTATTTTGGCAACTCCGTTCCACCCTTTCACTGTGGAAACGGTTAAACGTAACCGTCTCTTTTACTCAAACAACTTCTTCTCTTGCACTTCACGTTTGGAATTTTCTTTTTATTTGCTTCCATGACAACTATAATCTCCAAATATACAAGTGTAATGTCAAACGACATCTTCTGATACCTTGATCTTGTTCCCCCGTCCTTCTTTTTATCCTCCCCCCAAACACGCCTCTTTACTCTTGCTCCTAATCCTCTGTAGCCCCTTGCGTGCTAGTGGCACTCCCGCACTTGCTTGCGGTGAAGTGCTAAAAAAAAAGCCGGTTTAATTCTGATACTTGTTTTCGATTAAATTCAAGTCTGTTTATTTTTTTCTCTAATGAGGATTACTTGCAGCTTGGCAAGGATTCTGTACCCCAGAATATCCGTTGTTTATATAATCGGGTTTTAGAAATACGTGGGGGCCTCTCTTATTTAAGAAAATTTTTTTTTCATGTCAGCTAATAAGAAAATAAATCCATTTTTATATCTAAGCATAAATCTTACTTAAATACATTTTCTCTAACTTCATCGACATAGGGTTACAGAAGGAAAACCTTTTCAAATATTCATCTTTCTCTTTCTTTCTTTCTTTCTTTCTTTCAAATTCCAAAAACGACGACTCTATTTTTAGCTTTTAATCTGTTTCGGGATTTATTCAATCTCTAATATATTTCGGGATTTATTTAAAATTTTCGGTTACATCTTTCACTTAAATAAATGTTATAATCTGGACAAACCACTGCAACGTGTATATTAAACGTTAAATATCAATTTTCCTAAACATAGGAGTGAATTCTTACCTGTAATTACATTGAAGAAACCCTGCGGCTGGCTTAACTCCACACCCTGACTCACTGCTCATAATGTAACTGCTTCAAATATTCAAGTCACACTAAATATAGCCCGTCCTGCGTATGACAATAAACTACATTCTCGTCCTAGGTAAGATGATAAACTACATCCGGCAGCAAAGCTTAGGAGGTTTTGAGGAGCGTGGAACCACTTGTTAATTGCTAGAGTTCTCAGGTCCACCCTGACTGGAGTAGTAGCACCTGTTAGGGTCCAGGCTATGGACAAATATTTAACCTCCGAACAGGTGTCAACTCACCTTGAAAGTGTAAAAATAGGTTTTAATACCAGCATCAAATTTTTTGAGGAAAAATTATTACCAGCAATAGATTATTACCAGCAATACGTTTTTAAAGAAAGTAAATATTACCGGCAATAAATTTTTGAGGGAAAAATATTGCAAGCAATATATTATTATCAGGAATACATTTTTGAATGAAAAAAATTACCAGCAATAGATTTTTGAAGAAAGAAATGTTACTATCAATACATATTTGAATGAAAAAATATTACAGTAATACATTTTTGAATGAAAATATATTACCATCAATACATACTTGAAGGAAAAAATATTACCAGCAATACATTTTTGAATGAAAAAAATTACCGGTAATGCATTTTTGAATGAAAAAAATTAGCAATACATTTTTGAATGAAAAAAATATTACCAGCAATACATTTTTGGAAAAAAAATATTACGAGCAATAAAAATCTTGTCGGCATTAAATAACCCATTGATGTTGATATGCCGTAAAACAAAAAATCAAACCAAACCTAAATATAGCCTCAGTCACATTTCAAACAATGCGGGAAGAGTATTAATCTACCGGGGTCTTGTCGCAGGTTAAGGTGGCCAAAAGAAATGAACGTTTCTTTTCGGTTGACTGAAGAAAAGGCATCCATTGTTCCAACGACAGAATTTCTAATTGCTTTGTAATATTTTCAATATTGATTTCTGGAATGATTTATCATTATTATCAGTAAAAAAAAACCAAACAAACACCTCCCCCCCCAAAAAAAAAACACGTTGTTTCCTGTAGCAGCTTCTTTCCTCCGGGAGCGGCTGTTCTCTCTCTCTCGACAGAATGCTTTCCCGATCCCTACAATATTCTCATGATTAACTCTTCCTACCACCTCTTCAATGTCGAGCCTTGTCAATACCGACCAATACCCATTGCTGTAAGCTTGGATGAGCGGATGGTGTAATGGATAATGCCTCGGAATTGTTAATCAGAGAGCCGAATTTCAATTCTAGTTCGGTCCTTTATATCGCCTTATGCACAAATAAAACTGAGAAAGATATGAATCCACCTTTTTGCCCCCGCTGTAGATTAATTAGTAAGACTTGTAACACTAAAAAACATTATTATCTAAAACGTATTCTTTCTATCAAAATATTTTCTGGCTTTAAATAACATGCAAACTCTACTTTGAGTTGCTCTTGGGCCTTAGTATCACCAAAAGTTCATCCGACTGAAAAACACGTTTAGTTCGAAATTTTTTGATAGATGTCAGGATCAGCAGACGGAAGAAGAGGTACAGCCGAAATATTGTGATACTAACAACCAAAATGAGGACATTAATAGATATTATTCTGTGACAGTACTAATGGTAAGAGATATTCTTACCGGCCTATAAAGTCCTGGGTATGACGATAAACGACATTCCGTAGCAAGGCTTCTAAACGGGAGGTTTAGCACCTGTTAAGGCCCCAACTATGGGCAAATATTTGACCCCCAAAGTGGAGTCGAAACACTATGAATGTATAAAAATATATTTTTATAGTAAATATTTACCAGCAATATATTTTTGCAAGGGGAAAAATTGTCAACAATACATTTTTGTAAAGGAAATTACTAATGCCTCCAAGAAAATTAAAATTCGTCATTGAATGCCCCATAATGAGTTGACGTGCCGCTAAGCAAACAAACAAAAGAACCAGCCTATGAAAAAAGATGGTTAGTATTACGTTTACATTGTTTCAAACTAATTATATTACAAATTTCTTTTCTTGAGATTCTAATTGTCTAATCATTTCTAAGAGTGTAATTTACAACATTGATAGCTACAAAAGTAGATAGGAAGAATTTTACGCTTAATTCCGCCTGCATGCTTTTACTGGTTGCATTTATACATAACTCCCATGGCCAACTCTTAATCTAGCGTCTTCTCTTGACTACGTTCGTTTATTAAACCGTTTCTGTAATCCTTTGTTGCCCAAATGATAAAAGACGAACATGGTTACGTCATCAGAATGTTTGCTGACTCAGTGGGTTCGTGCTTTAAGTTATTAAAGGAAACAGAAGAAATTAGCGAATCGACCCCAAATTTTAAAAAGATGTTCATTGTTCATTATTTAAATTATTCAACATTCGACATTCCAACCACCTGAAGAAGGCCGGAGCGTACAACGACAGAAACGTTGTAATAAATATGGCGACAAAGATGAGGACAATAGTCCGAATAATGTAAATAATGTACATAATACCTCATCTCAGAAATATAGACATGTTCATTGTTATCTCTTACGAAAGACTCAGGGTTGCCGTTCGAATTCGAGGGCTTCACGAATCGTCGAAAGAAAATGAGTGGCTGTATTTATTCGTTCTCTATGAATTCAAAGTCGGTTTAAAATGATACCCTAAACGTTAAAGTATATTTAAAGAAAAACATTGCCAATTCTGTTCTGTCCTGGGTATGACGTTAAACTGCATCCAACAGCAAGGCCTCTGATCAGGAGGTTTTGAGGAGCGTGGAACCACCTCTTAATTGCTGGTGTTCCCAGGTCCACCTTGACCCGGGGTGGTAGCACCTGTTAGGGTCCCAGCTATGGGCAAATAGTGAACTCCTAGTTTTTCCAGATCTTACACACGTCCTGGGTATGGCGATAAACTACATCCGCGTCCTGGGTACGGCGATAAACTACATCCAACAGCAAGGCCTCAGATAATGTTTTCGGAAAAATAATGTTGCCAGCAAAACGTTTTTGCAACAATAATGTTGCCAGCTATCCATTTTTGGAACCATAATGTTGCCAGCTATGCGTTTTTGAAACAATAATGTTGCCAGCTATACTTTTTTGAAACAATACTGTTGCCAGTTATGCGATTTTAAAACAATAATGTTGCTAGCTATACATTTTTGAAACAATAATGTTGCCAGCTTTACGTTTTTTGACAAAAATAATGTTGCCAGCTGTACGTTTTTGAAACAATAATGTTGCCAGCTGTACGTTTTTGAAACAATAATGTTGCCAGCTATACATTTTTGAAACAATAATGTTGCCAGCTATCCGTTTTTGGAACAATAATGCTGCCAGCTTTGCGTTTTTGAAAGCATAATGTTGCCAGCTATACGTTTTTGAAAGCATAATGTTGCCAGCTATGCGTTTTTGACTTTTAAAGTCACTCAAAATCATTTTCGGCATAAAGTAACCACTAAGTTTGAGATGACGTTAAACAAAACAATTAATCAATCAATGAAGAACATGAAGAAATCATTTGCAAAAACTGAACCAAAAATTATATTGGATTTTCTAAAAAGAATTGGTCTCTTATCAAAGATGTAGACTGATGTGTAAACAACATATCCTACCTTTTACCATTTTGCAAATAAAATGTCTTTATCAAATGGAAATTCTTGTCTTAAACAAAAATACCTAGGATTATTTTGCAGTGTACAAGCAAATGAGCTCTATCTTGCTAAAAATGTTCCATACAAAATAGGCATTTAAAATTCATACATTTGGCATATATATATAAACTGGATTTGGCATTAAATAACTCACAGTCGTTGACATGCCATAAAACCCAAACAAACAAACTATACGTTTTCGAAACAATGATGTTGCCAGCTATACGTTTTTTTTTTTTAAATAATGTTGCCAGCTATACGTTTTTTTTGGGAAAAATAATGTTGCCAGATATACGTTTTTGAAACGGTGATGTTGCCAGCTATACATTTTTGAAACAATAATGTTGCCAGCTATGTGTTTTGGAAAAAATAATGTTGCCAGCTATACGTTTTTTTGGAAAAAAATAATGTTGCCAGCTATACGTTTTTGAAACAATAATGTTGCCAGCTATGCGTTTTTGAAACAATAATGTTGCCAGCTATGCGTTTTTGAAACAATGTTGCCAGCTATATGTTTTTGGGAAAAAATAATGTTGCCAGCTATGCGTTTTTGAAACAATGTAGCCAGCTGTGCGTTTTTGAAACAACAATGTTGCCAGCTGTATGTTTTTGAAAAAATGATGTTGCCAGCTATACGTTTTTTTTGAAAAAATAATGTTGCCAGCTATACGTTTTTTGGAAAAAATAATGTTGCCATCTATAGGTTTTTGGGAAGAAATAATGTTGCCAGTATACGTTTTTGAAAAAATAATGTTGCTAGCTATACGTTTTTGAAAAAATAATGTTGCTAGCTATACGTTTTTGAAAAAATAATGTTTCCAGCTATATGTTTAATAGTACTGTATATTTAATATATGTATAGGTATTATATATATGCCTTGATTTGACATTAAATGACCCACAGTGGTTGATATGCCATAAAACCCAACCAACCAATTTTTTTGGCCAGTGCCACAAAATATCAGGACAACCGGTACCTTTTTTTCCATGAGGCTTACAGTCAAATCAACGGTTCCTGTACAATCAACGAAGTTAAGCAAAGTCAAGCCTGGTGAATACCTAGACCACGGACCGGCAACTTTCTGGGGAGAGCGGGTCAGAAAGCTATGCGGTGTCTCAGAGGAGGGCCATTATATCAAATGCACTATAATAAATTGTCTCTGCCTCAGACCGCTCCGTTAAGAAATCAGCCTTTGTCTGGGAGTTTAAAGAAGACAGAACGAATTTTATGTTATATTATTTAAACAAGATTCCTTATTTTACTACAGGAATAGCAACAACAAATATAACAACTGACACAAGCAACAAGAAATGAAAGTGTATTACTACAAACGAAATACAGTTAGAAATGGTGAATTATTTAATGAAACGCTTGTTTCTGTTTATTGTTCAATAACTTCTTCCCATCAGTGGGGAATATTTGTCAATGGCAGGAGCAAAATATCATCCAAATAGTCATCATCGAACTTTTGTTTTTAAACGACTTTTAGTATATTTCATGTTCGAAAAAAAAGGTTGTTTACAATCATACGTACTTCTATTAGGTTGGTGCAAAACTTATTTCGTTTTCTCACATAGTAACATATGTTAGAAAACGAAATTATTTTTGCACCAACCTAATAAATAAAGATCCCAACATTTTTGCATTATTCAATAAGCTTTTTATATTTTCCGCTAGGCAAAAAATATTTCCTGTAGAAGCCAGAAATGGATTCGGAATGTAATTTTGATTTTAAAAATCTGTCGCATTGTAAGTCGATTAACTCCAATTGGTATTGGTATTTATTGTGCAAAATGAACAAACTAAATATGGCGGAATGTTCGAGAAATCTTACTAGAGCAGTATATAAGATCTCCGGATTTCTCGAATATTCAAACCAACAGACAAAAATAATTAAATATACTGTTTAATAAATAAGCGGATCGTCTACTCATTTAAAGTGATACAAATCTGTTGGATTAATTAAATAAAAAATCATCAATTTCTCTCTCTCTCCCCCTCTCTCTCTTCCTCTCTCTCCATCTCTCTCCCCCCTCTCTCTCTCTTACTCTCTCTCTCAAGGTAAAAACTCCGTTCGTACATAATTGAAATGCATAAATTATGTATTAGTTTTCGACTGTTGTTTTTTTAACTTCCACATTTAAATTCTATTCCCGCCACCACCCCCGCCAAAATGGGGAAGGGTTGAGGTTGATCAACACTATCTTATACTAATCCGATTCACGACTCATTCACTCATTACAATTTCCAACTCTAACTGATATTTTTCTACCACTTGCTCTACAAATTAATTACATAATCAGTGTCCAGGTGTTAAGTTAACCGGCCGGACAAAAAGCCTTCGCGGGCGGACGTGGCCCGGGGGTTGATGACTCCTGACCTAGATGAATGGCCACTTGAGAATAACAGGCGCTCTAAGCTTGGATGTGCAGGTGATATAATGGATAATTGTTCGGAATTATTAAACGGAGAGCGGAGTTCCAATTCTGGGTTCGTTGTATTAAATCCCTCGTAAATATCCTTGAAAAGGCAGGAGTCCACCTCTTCGCCCTCAGTTATAGTGATTTTCCAAGCGTAGCTTAGATGTGACACAAGGCCGAAATTATGGGACACCCAGTGAGGATCGAACTCACTATTCACTTTTAATTGTTCTGGTAACACAAGCTTACTAATCATTACACTGCCTCTAGGTGCCCCTTCTCCCTCAGACTTAATAAGACTTGTATTACTGGGAAGTGGTCGCTCATGCCATCGACACTTGGGCATGTTTTCCAGTATAAGACTACACTCTTGAATCCCTTATTGATAGTTATATAGTTGATTTGGTTTTTCTTTTTCATTCTTGGGCTTCTCTATGTTCAGATAGGTGTTGGGTGTTCTTGAAACCAGGTGTTGGCTACTTCCTGGTCATTCGCCGTACACCATTGGACTCATTTTTTTCCATGTTTATTATGAGTTGCTAGTCCGAATTTGCTATTTATCACTCTCTTTCCTTAGCTATTTTATTATTCAGGTCTCCCATGAAGATAGCAATTTTTTTTGCAATTTTCATTGAATCTTGGCGTTGTCCAGCATACAGTAAAACTTTTTAATTTTTCTTCTGTACTTTTTGTAATGTGGAGACGATTGTTAACACACCTGAGAAATCTTATTTTCTGGAAATTAAATTCTACTTGTATACAGGATAAACCAGTTATCTTCAACACCCTCTTAATAATCTGGTCTTGAGCTATAGTCACGTCACGATATCCGTAAGCCATCAATTAGAATATCTACTGCAGCCATAGCAGCAGAGGTGTGTCTAGGGCAAGATAGCCTGAGACAGCCAATCTCTTATCAGGCTGAGTGTGATTTCAGAGTTTTATTTCTCTTATGGTTACTAAGTAAAGGAAAGACAGCTGAGTCAGTTCTGGTATTTAATCCATATATTGGGACACAGGGTGAAGAGAGTTGATTTATGCTTTTATGATGTTCGAAATTCAACTTAACGAACTCGATTTAAATTCGAACTCAAATCGTCGATTTCTCTTTCCGAATTGTTAACCTATACACTGCCCGAGCATCTAGTTTGCCTTGGTATTCTGTTATAAATATTTTGGGCTTTATATTAAATAAATACTTTTTGTGTGGGCCAATCAATTTGCCGAGGTAAAAGGTCAAAGGAGAACAATAGCACAATCAATCAACTCTTAATTGTGGAGGAGGGGACATTTTTTTTTTTAAAAACTAAAGATGATTATTCACAATGGCATAATTATATCAACCTTTCGTGACCCACTCCGTGATTGTAATTTGTTCTTTTGTGTGTGCGTGTGTTTTATGACAGAAGAAAATATACATGGGCCAAAATGGTTCCCTCGTTCGTCGGATGAAATTCATTATCATCATGTCTTCTCTCGTTTACAAGTACTATGAAAAAATGACATAAAGCTATAATGTTATAATTGCTGTAAGATGAAAAATATCTAACTCATTAAAAAATTTAAAAAAAAAAAAACGCCTAAGGAAATTAAAACAAAACAAAAGGAATAAAAAACAATGTATTTCCTGCCTGATGTTTTAGTTATCATTTTCTGTTTACAATGCAAATAAAAGGATAATCAAAAAGCGACAGTTGATATTTCTCGGACACATAATGAGGAAAGAATGCTTAGGGCATTTAACAACCACGACATATTTGTGACGTCCCCCGGTGTCGCTGCGCCAAATGTGACGTCTGCCTGCGCGTGCCCGACGTGCTGTCCTGGTCGCGGCGCCAGTTGTGACGACCAATGTGACTTGTTATTGGTCGCGGCACCAAATGTGACGTTCTAACCTTTTGCTGATTCGGATGGGAATCTGGTTAGATTCGGTATCAGCCTTGTCGTTCCCAGTTCCCCTCCAACGTCTGGTTACCGAAGTAACTGTTTTGATTTCTAGTCTAATCTACCCACGTTGTGATTTGATCTTTGGTAGACGAAATCAATCAGTCGCCGGGCCGTACTGAAAGTCAAGTTCAAACAAGGATAATACCACACAAGTATATGTAAAAGAAAATAAAGTAATAACTCGAAAAGTTCAAATGTGTTAAAAAAGGATAACAATATTTTATATCTGGTTTCTGAATACAGGACTGCGTCTTTCTACCAACCCGCTTAAATGGATTCGTGACACTTAGTGTTCGTTAGGCGAGTCTTAATATCTTAAGTTGTTTTTTTTAAGAAACTGGTTTTGGTGTATCTTCAGGCGATATTCGTAAAACTTGTTTTGGTGGTGTGAGTCTAAGTCGTTCTTCAAAAATAAATTGTTCTTAGTTAGAGGTTGAGGTCGAGAATGCGTGGATCTTTCAGTCAGGTTACTGCGAGGCGGGTTTGTAACTCCAACCCAATTTAACTCAGCTGCGAACTCCTTAATTCAACTGTCGCAACTCGTTGCGACTCTGCTTATATGGACGCCGACCAAAGCCGAGGTGGGCCTGTCGGGGTTTGAGGTCCCTTGATAATTCTAAATACGCATTAAGAATTTTCTTTGTTTTTGGTCAGGAAAATTTAGTAATTTCCATTTTTGGAGGTCTTTACTTTCTAGGGTAGGGAATCGTCCTCCCACCTTCTGTTCTCATATTGGTATCTCACCCATACCCTCAGAGAGTGTCAACGGGTTTCCCCTCTCTCTCCCAGTGGCATCTCACACCGATACCTTCAGGGGGCGTTAACAGGCCTCCCCTCCTTCTTCATATGATTACCTTCGCCTCCCGCTCACGTCACCATTCAGCCAATGGGCGCCCAGCAGTGTGGGTGTGGCCCGACTGGCCTCGGTTAAAAAATCTTGCTCAAAGAAAAAAAAAATTATCTCCTTTTTTTTTCTTTTTCTTTTCTTTCTTTTTTCCTGCTCGACAACAATTCCTTAGACTCTTGTCTTAACGGAATGTCACCTGGACTTTATCAATCGTGACTTTTCGCCAATTATCAAGTGGGCGGTCATCTGGCAATTTCGCATTCTGGCGCTAATGATTCGTTCTGATAAAATAATTTTCCTATCGTGGCCAGCTTCGACATAAAACAGGTGTTTTTTCCAAACGATGTGTGGGTGGTCCAACGGACATTTTAGTTTCGGTCAGAGCTTGACCTAATTAATTTTTATCTCTCAGTACTCTGCGGGTGGTCCAGAGACTTCCTTCTCGCGACCCAATTAATTTTTCTATATCTTAGCCTTCTGCCTTGCAGGCCACCCGACCGACCTCAAATGGTCACGACACCCAAAATGTTTGCACATAATCTTTCAAAGAAAGCCATAAAAGTCTCTTGGTATCATACACTTAAATATTTAACTTTGGAGGGGATTAGTTAAACGCTTTACAGGAATTATTCAGATTTGACTGAGATATTGTAAAACTTGGAACATTCTTTTAATTCATAGAAGAGAAATCGACGTCTCGAAGTAACACCTTCAACTTGTAAGAAGCTTGATTTCTTTTATCTAGGTTTTATAACCTCAATTTCAATTAAACTGTAAATGAATTAATTGCAAAACCGTCTCTCAACTCAATGGTTTCTTGTAATTTATGGCTAATAAATTTAATTTATTCTGTATTAGTATTGTACCACAATGACTGGGAGACCGAAATAGAGTAGAAAGGTGCTATTTTATCTCAATCTTAAGTGTCTGTGGATTTCTAAGTGTTTTCCACTTAACCGATGGTGAACGAAAGAATAAATAATTTATTTTCAGATCAAGCGACAACAAACCGGATATCAATGGTTTCCGATTGTTGTTGCATATTAACTGCCATGGTTGGTATCGAAGTAGAAAGATCTGACACGACCTTGGATAGGGGCAGATTCTGCACCAGGTAGTTGCGATGTAGCCCGTTCGTGTTGCCCCAACTCTTTTTGTTTGGCAAAGGGTTGGTAGAAAGAAGTATCCAAGGGATGACCTGATCCTTTCGTCTGAAATGGCAGGGGTTGCTCCACTCACCTACCCACGCAGACCAAGTAAACGAAACGCTGATTAAAACAACTAAAATACTGTAAACAGAATTCGAGTCCTCGTCGCGTTCGTTTTCCCCTTTCGCTTTTTAGTGAACGAGAATAGATACGGCATGTAGTGTAGCTCTCGACCGATATGTAGGAAGTTGGGTGAGGAGCCCTTTGCATGTTTCGAATATGATGACAGTCATACGAATAAGGAGTGCCTCTGTGAGGTTTTGACGAAATACAATTATTGTATAAAATTGTCTATGGTTTAGATTAGCTAAATTAAAGGATAAGACCAAAATAACCAGTTCTCCCCCCTCATTTTTATGCCTTGTACCATATCTTAACATTAAATAACATAGATACAAATATTTAGCCCTAAACGTATGAGACTTTACAAATATGTTGCTTTCACGTGTTTGTCTTTTACCTTTTTTTTTTTTTTTAGAAAATACCTGAAAAGATGAAGTCGACTTAATGCCTTTGATATTCTGAATTTGGACTAGGTGCCGGATGTTTGAACATTTCGTTTTTATAACTAGAATTTTTGAAATCCTCACAGTAATTAATATGGCGGAAGTTATCGCTAACATGTTTTGTCGAGATTTAAAAACTCTACGTTTCGTTCAATTTCGCACACCAGTCCATGAAACATAAATCCTTAAAGAAAAGATATACAAAAAAACTATTTTATTTTTAAATGTGTATTTGTTATTTTAAACATTAAATTGTTTTTAAAATAGTGGGCGTATTCTGTATGTGAAATAATAAAACTTTTAATTTTTCCTCGAAAATTAATGAAAATTTATTGTACTAAGCTACGCACCCTAGTAAAACCAAATTGTACTTTACGCCATTGCCTGTTTGCTTTCGATCGGTCAATGTATGACTATTTTAGAGTGTGTGACAGATGGACTAACTGAAGTCTCGGAATTTTATATATAGAAAAATAAACTCGCAAATATTTATTTTTTAACTGACATTCTATATAATTAAAAACAATCTAAAACTTATAGCATAAATATAGACTAGCTGACTTTGTCTATTGTATAATTAATATTGCTCTGATAAGATTTTGAACACTGGAAACATCTAGTTCTTTAGTCCGAAACCAAATTCCAGGGAACTTTATTCAGATGAGCTGCTTATGATTTAAATATATTAGTGTTTACAACAAACAAATGTGAAATACCAGCTCAATACGTGAGAGATGTTGATGAATTCATTGCTAGTCACGTTTGCTCAGGATTATTCTATTTGTCACAAGACTCCTACCAAATAATGTTTTCATAGCATAATCCCATCATTTTTGTATGAAAAGTCTATTTAAGAATTTCCACCATGCCGTAAATATGGTGCCGTTGAGAGATATTGAAAACAATCCATCAAATATTATTTACAATTTTTTTTTATTCGACCCACAAAAAGTCAACTTAACATTCGATTGGATGTTTGTTTAATGGTATATCAACTCCTTATGAGTCATTTAATGCCAAAAATTATTTTTGTTGGGAGATTTGAAGTTATGATTATTATTTATTAAGTTATTCTACTTTCACAGTTGAATACATGGTAGATGATACTCAGCTTTTGTGCATATACATGTTTGACATGATTACTATAGGTGGTGATACGTGTTTTATCTTATGGTTTTATTGAAGTGATATTTAAGACTAGGAATTTCTTTTAAAAAACTGTCGGATATTATATGGATTAATGACATGAAAGATTTCTTTCATGTTGGTTGTTTGCTTGATTGATTCATATTGTTTCGTGTCATATCAACCTCTAAGGGTTATTCAATGCCGTGATCAAAATATTTTGTACTTAACTTTATGGTTTCAACTAAATTTATTTTAAGCATAATTGTATGCCATAAACTAGAGATAAAATCTATTGTTCGTTATTTTACTATAAATAAGTATTATTGGGTTTTTACAATATAAACATTTATTGAAAGCAATTTTACAATATAAAGATGTATATTTATGCTTTCATTGTGCTTTGTTGCGTTGAGGAATGTTCACTATTTACCCTGGGATTCTTACAGTGTTTACCATTCCAGAGCAGGGTGGATCTGGGAACAACAGAAATTCAGAGGTGGTTCCACGCTCCTCAAAACCTCCAATCTCCCGATCAGAAGCCTTGCTGCCAGATGTAGTTTATCGTCTTATCCAGGACTGTTTCACATTGGACATAAGAACGAAAAGACGGTAGGGGCTGAGAATGCGAAAAGTAAAAATTGGAAATACATAATTGCCGACTTATTATTATTCATGACTTAAAGGAACCAGCCAGTTCGTTCTGTGTCATACATGACACACGCTTAGGCGATTATGTATCTTTCGATACAAGTCTGACGATGCAGGTTTTTTTTCCCGCAGTTGGTTGCCATTTCTTTCTGCGGTAGACCAGTTGTAATCAAGGGCTATAGAACCCGGTCTATCCCGTGAAGGAGGAGAAGCGGATTTATTCCTTTCCCAAGGGTATTAGCACGTAAGTGAATCTAATGGATTCCTCAATCCGAGCCGTTATCCATTATTCCGCCGTCCCTCCTCTAAAGACTCTTCTAAGGAACACTTTAAAGGAGAATGGCGATCATAATCAAATCTTAAAATTAGTTTAGAAATCGAAAATCTTAAACAGACCTACAGAGAAATAAATAACATTATGAAACAATTGAAAGACAATTGACACCTTTTTTGCTTTTTCAATTGAAAACACGGGTTCTCGTATGATCACCAACGTTAAGCAATGTCGAGGATAGTCAATACCTAGATGGGTGACCGCTTTGGAACATCATGTACTGTAAGCTTGTATGTGCAGGTCGTGTAATGAAAAACGCCTCGGAATTTTAAATCGGAGAACCATGTTCAAATTCCAGTCGGGTTTGTTATATTCAGTTACGAGTAAATACCCCCGGGAAAGGTATCAGTTTACCTGTTCTTCGTTCACTTATTAGTTAACTAGTAGGACTTGTAACTTGAATCATTATTGTCTCTCCAAAATTCTTACAATCTAAAAATGTTTTCTGGCTTTAAAGAATCTTCAAAGGTTTGATAAGCTGTAAAAACAAAACAATTCAATTAATCAATTCTTTCACATTATTTGTTGTTCCCCATCTCTAGAAACGGTAGAAATAATTTTCAATATGTAATTGTAGAACGACGGGTGAGCAGTTGGTGTATTGATTAGAGGCTAGGAGTGGGGATTCGGCGTGTCGATTTCGAATTCTGGTTGAGATCTCTAGGTTCATTTTCACATAAATATCGTTGGTGGAGGTATCAGTCACTGTTTTTCTCTCCCCATATATGGCCTGATTCCCGAAAATGGTTGTAGATGTTAGTGTCCAAAGAAATTTTAACACCGCTAAGACTTACTTTCATTGCATAACAAAAATAATAGTAAACCATAGTATTTTTTGTATATATTATTGATAAAATAGTCAAAATGAACTCTTGTCTAGCATACCCTAAAATATGTACCCCCAACTGAACAATCGGTGTTAAAATATTAACTATCAAGGCAAACTTGACTCTTTAGTTGACAACCAGTATTGGAAAAAGGACAACTAAATAAAAACCCTATTTTTCACTGACTGTTGAGTACATTTTTGAACTGCAAATAAGGTCCGTTTGAATAAAGCCACACATTTGCACTGTAGATATGGAAGAAACATAGCACATATTTGGAAAGCATCAGCCAAGCTGAAGATGAGTAGATATTTACTCCCCCCCACGAGGTCAGGTTGTGACACAAGGTCGGTTTAATGTGGGGAGCCCGAGCGCGTACACCCGGATAAGGAACAAAAATTGCCCGAGCCCCCGCAACCGTCGGTTGCGCAGGCCTCAGTGCGTTCACCGATCCTTCTCTCTAGTGCAATGAAAAGGCGCGGCCTCGGCCAGCTTTTCCACAGGGCTGGGCACCTCTCAGTATAATTTTTCCTCAGTTGCGACTCTGTTCTTTGACGGAGTCGTCCCTGAGCGCACTCTTCCCAAAGACAGAGACGCAACTGAGAGATGATAATCCTCTCATAGAAGTATTAAAGCTGAAGATGAGTAAAACAGTTTTGTAGTGTGCCTTCAAGTCGAAGGAGCTCTGAGGATAAATATTAGACGTCTTTAATCTAATTATTACGTCTAAGGTCTTTTCAGTCAACACCTGCTCTAAATCGATGATATACTGTCTGTAATGAAGTGCATGTCTGCCAGTACAATGATGACATGGGATTTGAATCTTGTATATCGAACATTAGATCTTTTACACTCCAATATTGCACTCTGTGGTGCGATCCCACCATCTCGTATATCAGACTTCTTCGGTGGTCAGGTGTGATGTGTGTGCACTGTCTAAGTCGGCAACATATTACATGCCTTATACTTTGTAGTACGTGATAAGTTTTCGAACAATACTTTCGAGAAATATTTACTGCAAGCGGGAATAATTAAAGAAACCTAAATCATTCAAGATTTTCAACCACTGGATTTGACGCTTTTCATTTATTAACATCAAATACGCTTGCAATTAGCCTTGAATGAATTCACCATTGTCTGAAAATGTTGTAGATAGTTCAAAAAAACATTTTGAACATTATAGAAATCGTCTTCGTTCAGGAAGTATTGCAAATGGCCGACGAACTTTTGGCTGAAGATCAGTTACCAACTTGAAAACTATTTTCTTTTCTTGGGCTTCATTGCCGTAAATTCGTAGCGAGACGCTTAAATGATTGTCGCTATCTATTTTAAATCTTTCTTCATCATGAAATAAAATTCTTGTCTTTTAATGGACTGATTCATGACAATGGCTTCTTATTTCTTGCAAAATCAAATATACGTCTAGTATGTAATGAAATTGACTTGCACAACTCCAGAACCTCTTCATTGGCAGACTTTGTGGGCGATCAATGTTCACCACAAATTCCTATCCCTTTATAGCAATAAGAAAGTCTTGTTTTCTCCTTCCATCTTTCTGTCTCACACATTTATCAAACTCCTTAAGTAGGTTGTGTGACATAAGGGGCCCGTTAATAATTAAGTATAACTTAATTTCAGTTTTAAGATAAAACCGTATATAATTACAATCGTAAATAAATACGTAATAAGAACAAAGAATTAAAAGTTAGCGGAAGATAATTAACCATTTTAGGGAATACCTCGTGAGTAGCACGGCCCTGTATAACGTCCAGTAAATCCTAACTCAAAACCCAAAATCAACGACCCACAATAATTCACACTAATTTGACTGGATAGTTCCACTCAATAGTCACTCAATCAGTAGCCTGATACTGGTATATATACACCTGGCGGAAAAAAAAAACAAAACATATGTTCATAAGTCCAGAGTGCCGCGCTCGAAACTCGGTGTCGCTAGTTACTCATTTTCTTCCTATATGACAGTAGGTTTCATGCTTCTTTCCTCTGTTCCACTTTCAATCTATGTTGTGCGTGTCAAATTCTCCAAACACTTTTCCTCATCATGCATCCTAGAAATTTCAACTCACTCTTTTTAGATTGTATGTATAAGCATCGTTTTTATTAAAACAAAAACATTGTAAAACATTTTTCTTAAAACCTCCTCGTTACTCACATTCCATGGTATTTTCACCATTCTTCTGCAGAAACATATTTTTGTTGTTTCAAGTCTCTTCTTTATATGTTAGGAAATTGACCAGAATTCATTGCCATAGAGGAGGGCCGATATCATAACAGCTCATCATTTTCCTTTGTTTCGAACGAAAAAGTTTAATTCATTGATTAGCTTTTGAAAAGCATCTTTTGCAATTCCAATGCTATTTTGGATTTCGTTGTCACATGTTTCATCCTCCAGCGAACGTCAATATCGCGCTATAGCTTACGCCCGTAAGATGCGATGGGTAAGTTGTCGTCATTTTATATTTTTAATTTCGCGCATGCGCGTTGTTTGTTTCTGATTTTGTCGACTGCACAGCATAATAGGGACGGTTGAGAATCATCCGTGAGAAAAAGAGTCCATGAAGCAATTCACTCTGCGATAAATTTGGAAACGACATGCTGTACTGATTCGTATTCACACCGGAGGCTCTAATACAAAGATTTCAGAGTGTTTGAGGACAGTGCAGATGAATTGGAATGTGTAGGATGTGTTTAATGGTGAATACGAGGGTGTTTGGTTTATTAGTGATGGAGATGTTATGCCTCCATTCATCTCCCCACATGGTCTCAGACTGAACACGGAGATCTACATCAAGTACCGTGAGGAGGTAGTGCTGCCTTAGCTCAAGAGGGTGGCTGCTGGAAGACCCTACGTCCGGTAACAGGACTCTGCAACATGCCACACAAGCAGGAGAACACTGACATGGCTGTCAGCCAATTTCTGCAACCACATAACCTGTTAAACCTGGCCACTTAACTCCCCACACTACATCCCCCTTGATTATTATGTGTCGGGTGCAGATGATCGAGAAACCAGAAAAAATCCTTGTAACACCAAAAATGAACTGAAGGCAAGGATTATGGCAGCATTCACCAACTTAAACAAGGAGACCGTCCAGAAGAGTTGTAGAAGGTTCCGAAGTCGTCTGGATGTTGTGGGAGAAGCAAATGGCTATTTTATTGAATAAATTTACTCTTTAGTATTTCAAGATATTATTTGTGTCATTTTGGTAAATATATCTGTTAAAATGAGATATCAGCGTTATTTTGATTTGTGCGTCATATAGACGACAATTTATCCATCGCACGCTTTACATTCCTATAATAAAATTTAATTCATATTTTAGGCACAGCAATAAATTGGCAATAACCACTAATAAATTGAAAAATTATACTAATATCTCTATCTATAAAAGGCAGGATGTGTGTGTGTGTGTGTGTAACGAATGAATGCACGGCCGCAATTTTTCGACGGATTTGCACCAAAATTTACATGCATATGCTCCAAGTTAGCGGGAAGGCCAAGACCGACTTTGCATTTCCCAACTCCCATCGATAGTGGAAATAATCGAGTTTTTCATGCTTCTACGGCAGTTTTCATGTAGTTTGCGGTCATTTTGTACTGGCCAGAGTGAGAGCCAACAGCTGGCTGTCACGAATAGGCAGGAAGATTCTACTGGCCAGCGTGAGAGCCAACAGCTGACTGACACGAATGTTAACTACGCATGCAAAAAAATCGATAGCTGCATTCGTCACAAGTGGGAAAAATTTAAATCTGCATGGTACTTTACTCCAATTGGCTCATTCGCTTGCTTAAACTCAACGTTGATTCTGATTCCGCAGAACTGGGTTGGGTGTAAAAAATATTTGTTGTTAACATTCTTTTTTCATTCGTTTTTTTTCCAGTTACGAGTCCTTTTTTAAAGCTGATCGTTTTGTATTCATTTTGTTTAGTTCTTTTTTCGTAACAGATTTAATGTTTAGTATAGAGCTTAGAAAAAAATCGTAGTGTGAGATAGGCAAGAAGTAAGGCATATAGCAACATCAGCACGGCAAAGGGCACTCTTTTAAAGGCAAGGAAGGGCAAAAATATTTTAAGTCAAGTGATAGCGATTGCTGTATGAGTCGTACAATTTTTGAATCAAGCACGGGCAACGCCGGGCCATGCTGCTAGTATCTTAGTAAAGTTTAAGTGATAGATAGATAGTTGATTTTGTTTAATGCTATATCAACATCTCTCTGGGTTATTTAATGTCGAAATCTTAATATTTTAAATAATTTAAATTTAATAATTTAATGCATTCAACTACAGATATTTTGCATATAATTTTTTTGCATATAATTTTATATTCTCGGGGTAAAAGTATGTTTTTTACATATATATTTAGTAGATCATAAAATGTATTTTGCTTCATTTTATTAAACTAAGAAAAATCCTGGCAGATTTGATTGGTAATTTTACTCCAAAAACGTATTGTTATATTTTTGTTAGTCTTGCATTGATTGTCATTTTGCTATAAAAATGTGTTGTTGCTCATTTTATTACAAAAAAATGTACTGATTGCGCATAGCTACGACCCTAACATTTGCTACCGCTCCGTGTCATAGTGGACCTGGCGACAACAGTTAATTAAGAACTCGTTCCACGCTTCATAAAACATCGAATATCCTGAGTAGAGGCCTTGCTGACGGATGCAATATATCATCATTCTCAGGAATAGTGATGGATAGAAGCTTAATTTTTAGAGAAAATCTTATTGCTGTAATTTTCTGAATAATTCGGAGGTTTTTGAAATAATTAGGCATGTGGAAATTTCCAGGTAGAATTGCGAATCCTTATTTTGGTGGGGGTCAAAATAAGTGGGTGCCGCTCCTGTACACCATAACACCTAATTTGAGGGGGTAATACAAAGTATAAAAAACTAAATTGCATAAACGGATATATTTTATAAAAAAAAGGTATCAAGCCCTTAATTATTAAACATAATAAGAGATTAACAATAATAACTAAAGATAAAATATAAAAAATATAAGAATATCCTGTAATAAGAGTTACGTAACGGATAGAAGATTCGTTCTGAATGTAACAAGCACATCAGAGATGTTTCGACTTGAAGATTCATTGTAAATTAGTGCCATTTCTCATCTTCAGTGTGGCTGCTCATTTCCGAGGCTGTCCGTCTGCTCAGGCCGATTAGTGTTTCTTCAGCACGCACAGAACTAACCTGTGGTTTATACTGCAATTATGACGAGCTGAACTTAGTCATAGTCCAACTTCATACGGTTTTGAATTCAGTGTTGTTCTTCTCATATACTGTTATATATATAATATGTCCTGTTTTTAACCCATAGCTTTGTGGAGAAGAGATGGATACATATCCTTCCCAAGATTATTTACACCAAAGGGAATGCAACGATCTCAAGTGAAATTCGAACTTGACTCGTTTCCTTATTCAGAGACGCTAACCACTGCCCCACCTCAACTAGCAACCTCACAATATATTCTTTGACTGTTAACCCATTACCTGTCATGAGACTCATTTGGAGATCTGTTAAAATGTTCTTACTGTTAGCTTTCTATCGCTTTTTGGCAAAGTACTCTAATCACATCCGAATTGGTTAATATCTCACCTTTCACGATCAAATCTATTGCGTCTTCGTGGCGTTATTCCCTTGTTTGGGGTGAAATGATATAGATAATGTTATCAGTTACGGTGTCTGATTAATGAAGTAGGACTTGCGGATAGTGGCATTCCTATAGATAAATCGATATCAAATTGGAGAATAATAATAGAGAGGGTCGGGTCTGCTGACAGCTATAAAAAAACCCCAAAAAACTATAAATAATGAGAAAATAGTAAAATGATGCCTAAAGGGTGTCTAATATCTATTCTTGCCACATAATCATTTATTTAGCTACTTTAAGATTCCTTTTAAAACTTAGTAATCCGACACAGATTCTTCTGTCAGTAGATATTCAATATGTCAAAGAAAGAGTCGTTGAAGAAGTCGTTGAAGAAGTCTTATTTTTGGCGAGTCTCTCGCGTGACCAACTCATATATCCTTCATTTGAGTTCTTGTCATTAAATTGAAACCCTTAAATCCCATCCAAGAAAATTGATCTTCACTCCCCTGTCGTTAACTCATCTGGTCGTGTTTACAGTATTAATTTGTTAAAAATTAACAAAATTCGCCCCGAGCCTGAAACTACAGCCTTCAAAAAAACAAAACAAAAAACAATAAATTTGGTACAGTTTTTTTTAATTTTTAGAATTTTTCTGACAGTTATTTGAAACAAAAGCAAAGGATAGAAATGTAGTAACTTAACCCATTACCTGCCATGAGCCCCATTTAGGGATCTGTTAAAATTAATCTCACTACAATTTGTATTTACATTGAATTGCTTACATACATTGCATTTGCAGATGTATATTTTACAACACTTAGCCTTTAAAGTTTTTATTATTAGCCGTAAGAAGACACTTTCTGTCGTAATTTTACATTTCACGAGTACAAAAATAATGAAATGACTATTTTGAAAAGTATTTTATTTTTAATATTTCTAATCAATATTATTTTTTGATGTTTTATACACATATATATTTGATGTTCTAGTTTCTATAAAAATGACAATTGTAACTACTGACATTAGACATAAGGAATAAATAAACTTCTAAAGCACTTGTCTGGGTGAAAAATTCGCATTAAAAAAAAATTGCCAGTTAATGGGTTAAGACGATCACATTTCCCTTCGAGTTTAATGGAGGATCTCTTCTTTGGTGTAGACGGACAATTTAGTTTTGGGACGATTATCAAGTAAAACTTATGATCTTTTTTTTATTTCCGAGGTTGATCAGGGATAACTATAAATCACGGATAACAGAATTCACGGACACGATAGTTATTTTTTAAACGTAGCTCAGATGTGGCACAAAACATAACGTATGGGGCAGCCAGTGACGATCGAACTCACTGCTCAGTAAAGCATAACGTATGGGGCAGCCAGTGACGATCGAACTCACTGCTCAGTGGTAATTGTTCTATCGAGACAAGCTTGCTAACCATTACACCGCCATGGGGTACCCGAATGATTTTCTAATCCTAGCTTAGATGTGGAATAAGTCCGAAAGTATGGGTGACCCAGTGAGGATCGAACTCCCTACTCTAGCGAGACAAGCTTGCTAACTATTACACCACTTCGAGGTGCCCAAATAACGGATACAGGGAGTTTATTGTATATCTGCATGTAGGCAAAAATGCCCTCCCCCTGCTCTTGAATCTTTCCTTCAGTTGTACACAAACATGGCAAAGTAGGATTTAGTCTCAGGAAAATACATAATCTTAACGCATCTTAGTCCAGACATCGGAGAAAAGAAAAATTGGAACTTTTTTAGCCGCGAGAAATGAAAGTTTTATCAAAGCTGTACAGGCGGGTGGTATCATTTTGTTGGAGGCGAAAGAAGTCCATGTTTGTACAGATTCTGAAAAATGCAGTCTTTTCAGTAATTATAACTCCTATTCGTCGTTGCCATTCTGCTAAACCAGGTTATGCATAGTAAATAGCTTTATCCTATAGATACTGCCTAACGTGAATGGGAAATTTAGAGAAAACCTATTGCGCAAACTACTTGATAGATCAACACCCTAATTCAATATGACTTGTTTACGTTGGATGGACTTCTAATTATCACGATTCAGACAGGCATTGATAACACTTGTCTGCCTCATTCTGCTGTCATTTTTTTGGAAAAAAGACATACTATCTATTTTCAGTTTTAATTCAAATCTCGATTCCGTTTTTCTTAAATTCTCTACCTTGTTTTATATAAAATATATTTTTCTCTAGTTCATTTTCACACCGTTTTTGTAGTGCTTTTTACACTCATCGACACATGGTGAAATTTAACGGATTTTTAAAGAATAAATTCTAACGAAGGATTATTATAGCAAGACGATTAAAAGAACTTTATAAAACGATTAAACAAGAACAGACACAAGGTTGCGTATCATGAAGCTGTTTCTGCCATTAAGGCTATACCTCGTGTTACAGGAGTTCCGATACTGAGATGGATAAATTGCCGTCAGAAATACGCAAAAAAGAAATAACACTGACATCACATTTTAACACTAGGATGGCCAGTTCCTTTGACATCTTTATTTACATTACGCCGTGAAGCAGCCATCTTTAATATATTCAATATTCAAGTCAGGAATAAAAAGTCTGAAAAGAAATTCACAAATATTAGTATACGTCATACTGAAAGAAAATGATTATATATATATATATATATATATATATATATATATATATATATATATATATATATATATATAAATTATGTGTGTGTGTATAGATAAATAGAAAGATAGGGGGCATAAACACAAGTATTATTCCTTGTGAGAAATTTTTCAGTGCATTTGCCCTATAA
Source organism: Acanthosepion lycidas (assembly GCA_963932145.1). NCBI lineage: Eukaryota > Metazoa > Mollusca > Cephalopoda > Sepiida > Sepiidae > Acanthosepion > Acanthosepion lycidas. The sequence goes on along the minus strand of OZ010585.1, from coordinate 29,019,265 downwards.
ATAGACTAGGTGTCAAAAACGACACCTCGGCCATTCAAGGTAAAACCTCAAATATCAGCTATTCCACTGAATATTTTTTTAAAGAATTAAGTCTGTTAAGCATCTTTGCTAAAATTCAATAATTGTCCATAAGCCTCAGCATCGAGCCAAAACTAGTTATTCCATAGTAATTTGTTGAAAATTTGAAGGTGTCGAAAACGACACCTTGGCCATCCTAGTGTTAACAAATATATTTACCAAAATTAAATAAAAAAATCTTAAAATACTAACGAGCAAATTTATTCAATTAAATCGGATTCAATTACGGCTTCCAGACGACATCAGAATCTTCTGCAACTTTTCTAGACGGTCTCCTTTCTTAATTTGGTGAATGTTGGTACAATCAGTTTATTTTTTGTGTTAGAAGTAGATTTTTTTTAAATTTTTACTCATGCTCAACTGAGTCCTACACATAATAATCAAGGGGGTTGTAGTCTGAGGAGTTAGGTGGCCAGATATAAGGAGTGATGTGGTTGCAGAAATTGTCAGCCTTGACTGCGTTCTCCTCTATGTGTGGCATGGTACAGAGTCCTGTTGCCAGACAGAGACTCTTCCAGCAGCAACTCTCTTGACCCAGGGTAGCACATGATGTAGGCCTCCATGAGACCCCTACCTAGAACTTCGGGAATTCATTACTTATCAGAACGATCAGAGACAGGTTTTCGAGCGGCCCTAGCTTCGTAATCACTATCATTAGACTCATCCAACTCTTGCCAAAATCATCTGCACTACCCACAGATTGACACCCAAACACTGTGAAATATTCGTATTTGATGTTCCGGCATGAATGTTAATCAGTACAGCATACCGTTTCAACATTTCTGATGGAGTGAATTGCGACATAAGGCTCTTTTTATTACAGACGGTGCCCAACTGACCATACTATACAGTGCAGTCAACAAAATCTAAATAAACAACGCGCATGCGCAAGATTGTAAAATTACGACAAATTACCCAACGCATCCGGGTACTTAAAAAACATTTCTCTGTTGGGATTTCTCTGTTTTCTAACATATGTTACTATCTGAGAAAACGAAATTATTTTTGCACCAACCTAATATTAACAGAAAATCATCGTATAATGATCAAACAATAATAAAAATCAAAACCTTTGGGTCAAGCACAACTGAATTAACTATTTTTGGATATCGGCTTATCAAAAGAGATATAAGTAATTTGCTTTTTAAATTCTTTTTTTAATCATTTCACCCCAAGCTAGGCGGGAATGCTCGTAGTACGGAGGAGGTAATAGGGAGTGAAAGTGAGAGGAAAGTCTGAGAATAGTGAGGATTGAAGAGGGGACAAAAGATAAGTGGGATTCAAGAAGATAGAAGATTACGATCAAAGGCCTTGCCGTTGGATATAGTTCATCGTCATACCCTGAGTGGTCAGGAGGAAAGGATTAGACAATTATACGAACATAAACTGTATAGCCGTTAGCAAGAGAGACGGCCCCAAATTCGTGTTGCACTTTGTAGTCATCGAAATCAGGAAAGTGTTATAACTGGCGATGGGAAATCGGACACAGAAATACGAAACGGTATTGAAATAGTGACAGATGCCTTCCAAATTATAAAATATTACAAGACAGGAAAATTTTGTTAGTAAGACAGAAACGAGCGCTGAAATGTTACGTAATATCATTCTTCATACACGACAGTAAATGCAGGACAATTCTCTCGCAGATGAAGAGGACATTTGAGGCAAGAGTGATTCAGCTCTACAGAAGGATGCTGTGAATGTCATTGACGAAATATGAAAGCATAGAGGTAGTTTAAAGCAAAATGGAAACAAATAGTTCTTTGTAGTGAGAATCAGAAAAAGACAATTTCTTAGAGACATAATGAGGAAAGACGGATTGGAGAATTTGATACTCATATGACATACTGAAGGAAAAGTAGCAAAAGAAAACATCAAATAATCTACCTGACGAGCTTGAGTAACTAGATGGCAGTGCCTGGTTTAAGAGATAAAACAAAAAGATAAACTTTACTAAGGGCTAGGTGGGATAGCAGACGGACAAATAGACACAAAGGATGGAAGTTGTGGAGAGCCATGATTATAATATTCCTGAAGATATATGGCAAATAAAAAAATATATTTCCTTAGGAATTGCAGTATTTTCAAATCAACAAGAAAATTTACTTACTGTTCCCTTACTCTGAATTCAAGGCACAATTACTACTTTAGCACAATTATATATATATATATATATATATATATATATATATATATATATATATATATATATATATATATACACTGGAGATGTAGCAATTTAATTACAGGAATTAGAGAAGTGTGTCACTTGAGAGGTGGATTAGGTAAACGAGTTCGTTTAAGATGTTCTATCTTCCGCATTCTTGAGGCACAGACGAATTAGTCATTTGTTGCCGAGTAGTGCGGGAAGTTTTACGTGTTCATGTTTACTGCTAGCGGAAAATTAGTAGGAGAAATCTTTTGTGTGAATATTGTTAATGATGATAGTGAAAATGTAGTTTGTATTAAAAAATAACTTAGAGTAAACATGGCAAGAAGAAATAGATTGCCGAGAAATGGACAGCCAAAATCACAAGCGATACAAATGTAAACAGACTGCGATCTTTAGGGAGCTGAGATAAAATATATATATATATATATATATATATATATATATATATATATATATATATATATATGATTTTTTTACAATGTTAACAGAAAGAGCTACTCGAAGTAGGGAGTTTCCGAATAAGAGATACATTATATGCGGATATGTGGGGCAGAGAACTCTTAACCCTAAACATGAGCAGGTTAAGATTGTAGCGCTCTGGGGAGCATATTCTTGGGAGTCGGTTCCATAAATCAGTGATTCATTGGAAGATGCAGCTCGGGTAGAAATTACATCTCTCCAAGGAATACTAAAGGAATGAGGGTAGTTCACTACATTTTGCGTGGCTTCTCCCATTTAAACGACAAAGTGAAGTACGTCAGCGATATGGAAATCTTTTGCCTATTCAGTTCTACTTCATTTTTTTCACGTTATTTTTTAATTAGTGAGCTTTTCTTTCGTGTTAGAATGTTGGAAGTTTGATAGATTTGTTTTTTTATGATTTATCAACCTTTTAAATGTTATTTAAAGCCAGAAAATAATTTTAGATTTTAAGGTTATTTTATCGATAATGATATTCTTATTGACCGGGGAGAAGAAGTGGTTTCATAACTATCCCAAGGATACTTGCGCGAAAATGAATATAACGAAACCTACCCGAATCAACCGTTGATTTCTACAAAAAAAATGTTTCCCAAGCGGAAACTATAAAAACAACCACAAAAAACTATTGAATAATGCGAAAATGATGACATCATTATATGGAAGCGCATATGCTTGTGAACGACATTTTTCGGAAATTAAATATCCTAAGAGTCGGTTAAGAAGACGGCTGGGTGATGACCGCCTGGATGATATCCCTGAAAAAACATTAACCTGACGTGGAGAAGTTATCGATTTGTTCACCAGAAAACAACTGTCTCATTAAATAATTTGACATTACTCTCTCTATTTCGTTTGTAGTAAGGAATTTTAATTTTTTTGTTGTCTGTGTTAGTTATTTCCTGTTATTCGTTGCAATAAAATAAAGAAGCTCGTTTAAATAATATATCATTAACTTTTGGGTTTTTTCTTTAAACCTCCAGACCAAGGTAGCTTTCTGGACAGAGCGGTCTGAGGTCAAGACAATTGAGTATACAGTGTAACCCGGATATAAGAGACCCAGATATAAGAGAAACCCAGATATAATAGAGATTTTCTCTGGTCCCAAATTAGAGCCATACTTACCTAAACAAAATAGACCAAACACGGATATAGGAGAAACCCGGATATAAGAGACTTCTTCTCCGGTTCCGACAACTCTCTTATATCCGGGTTACACTGTACTACATATGATATCATTACCCTCCTCCGAGATACTGCATGGCTTTCTGGCCCCCCGCTCTCTCTCTCTCTCTCCAAAAGGTTGTCGACCCCTGTTATAAATAAAGGAACAAGGTAGAAAGGTTGTCTGTAACTTCGACCAGTTAAATTGTTATCAGGATAGTGATGAGAGAAGTACAGTTAATTTCTTCTACAGGGTGCCCCACAAAAAAAATTAAAAAAAATAATAATATAAAAATAAAATAAAAATAAACAAAAAAAAAAGAAAACAGGAAATTTTAGATTTACACTGTAATAAAAAAAAAATTAACATGTGTGTTTTTGTTTTGTTTTAACTCATTAACTCCCAATTTTTTTTAATGCTCATATTTGGCCCAGACAGGTGTCTTCGGAGTTTATTTATTCCTTATGTTTAATTTCAGTATTTACCATTGTCATTTTTATAGAAACTAGAACATCAAATATATATGTGTATAAAACATCAAAAAATAATATTGATTGGAAATAATAAAAATAAAATACTTTTCTAAATAGTCATTATTTTTCTACTCGTGAAATGTGAAATTACGATAGAAAGTGTCTTCTTACAGCTAATAATATAAACTTTAAACGCTAAGTATTGTAAGATATACCTCTGCAAATGCAATGTATGTAAGCAATTCGATGTAAATACAAATTGCAGTGAGATTAATTTTAACAGATCCCTAAATGGGGCTCATGGCAGGTAATGGGTTAAGTTACTACATTTCTATCCTTTGCTTTTGTTTCGAATAACTGTAAGAAAAATTGTAATAATTAAATAAACTGTACCAAATTTACTGTTTTTTTTTTTTTTTTTTTTTTTTTTTGAAGGCTGTAGTTTCAGGCTCGGGGCGAATTTTGTTAATTTTTAACAAATTAATACTGTAAACACGACCAGATGAGTTAACGACAGGGGAGTGAAGATCAATTTTCTTGGATGGGATTTAAGGGTTTCAATTTAATGAAAAGAACTCAAATGAAGGATATATGAGTTGGTCACGCGAGAGACTCGCCAAAAATATGAGATGCTTCAACGACTCTTTCTTTGACATATTGAATATCTACTGACAGAAGAAGACACGGATTACTAAGTTTTAAAAGGAATCTTAAAGTAGCTAAATAAATGATTATGTGGCAAGAATAGGTATTAGACACATCTTTAGGCATCATTTTACTATTTTCTCATTATTTATAGTTTTTTTTTATAGCTGTCAGCACACCCAACCCTCTCTATTATTATTCTCCAATTTGATATCGATTTATCTATAGGAATGTCACTATCCGCATGGCCTACTTCATTAATCAGATACCGTAACTGATAACATTATCTATATCATTTCACCCCAAACAAGGGAATAAAGCCACGAAGACACAATAGAGTTGATTGTGAAAGGTGAGATGTTAGCCAATTCGGATGTGATTAGAGTACTTTGCCAAAAAGAGATAGAAAGCTAACAGTAAGAAAGATCAGACGGTTCCATTGAGTTCTGAAAGATTGCAACTACAGTAGGCAATTTTCCAACAAGCTGTGAAACAAGTGTTAAATAATAGTTTCAGGCTATTATTTTTTTTAGTGGCAGTGTATTTTTGATCGCGCCTTCTGAGGCTGCTGACCTTTATGGTCAGACGATAGACAAAATAGGGATATCGATTTTGATTGGCTGAGCCGAACGTGGGAATGTTAGAGAGATAGAAAGTGATTTCAAGAAGTTAAGCTTTTACACGTCATACACATTAGACGTGGTTATTTCGTATCGCAGTGAACTTGCTCCCCAGAGGGGTGATAGAGCAACCCCCACTGACCAATTAAAAATGCACTCATCGACATGTTTGATAAAATAGATAAGTTTAAAAATTTTACCCTCGAACAAACAAACTAACGACCACCCGGACGAGGGAAAAAACACAGGAAGACAACTTTATTATGATCGCCTCCGTCACTCCCCCAAGGAGTGAGGGAGTCTGCAAAATTTTGCTTATTTAGCGTAGTAGCCAAAACCTCCCTAGAAGAGAAGTGGGTATACAACACAAGAAACAGTAAGGCATTTATTAGAGAGTTTAGAGACCAACCAAATCCAATTCTGGGGCACATTCATTAAGGACTGTTGCAGGGATACCACATTCTTTGTCAGTATCCAGTTTAGAAATGATAGGGGGTAACTCCTAACGACGTTATATGCATATCGTACACTAGATTCAGTTCTAAGTGGAAAGTCAGGCAAAGATACTCTAGATGAGTCAAGAGTATAATTGGAAAAGAAATTACGAGCAAAACATCCATCTTTATCAGCAGAAGGTAATAACATCACACACTGAGTGATGAATGAAGGAATAGAAAACTTACGCTTATTTAACACACTATTACACAGCCGCCAGTATTTACGAGAACGAAAATTGTTACAGGCTATACGGTACCTCATCGTGTCAGTGAACAAAGATCAATATACTTACAGGACACGTTTACAATTATTACGAGTAGACACAAAGAGGACTCAGTTGTGATCGGAAATATAACGTTGTTTCAGCTGGAAAAATAATTCCTGTGGGCTATAGCGGCTGAAGAGGCAGGTTTGAACCATAGGGATGATTGTGGTTTCACCTGGTATTTGCGAAAACATTATCTCTATTATTTCACCCCAAACAAGGGAATAAGGCCCCCAGAAACATCAATGCCAGTATTAACCAAAGAAGAAACCTCGGTGATACAATTCACTTCAATGGACATCGCAAATAAAATAAGGAAATGAATCCCCAAAAAATGTCTTGTGAATAGGAGCTTCATATCTAATAGACAACTCAAAAGAATCTGTCCTCCTGGCAATCGGATCACACTATAGTACCTCGGCTAAGGAGATTTTTGTGGTTTAGCATATGTGCTGATTCCTTAAGTTTACGAATTTTCCAATGGTGTTCCTTGTCTATGATCTCAACATGATCCCACAGAGGGCGGTGATCTCCCTTCTCACCCCAAAAATCTCCTGAGCCGACCAAGCATAGAAATAAATACAATATGGGAACCAGTAAAAGGAGTGCCAGAGAAAAGCAATGATAACAAAGTTGCAATATGAGCTCTGGTAAAAATATGATTGATAACAGCAAAATTTCAATATGAGCACTGGTAAAAATGGTTGCTGAAGACATTAGGTTTATAATACCCCAAAAATCATACCCAGACGTTCTCAAGGTTCGAAATTCCTGAAGAAGGCCGGAGCGTACAACGGCCTGAACGTTGTGATAAATATGGCGACAAAGATGAGAACAATAGTCCGAATAATGTAAATAATGAACTCAAAAGAAATATCAGCAGGTACTCTAGTGTGATCCGATTGCCAAGAGGACAGATTTGCGTTTTTCGACAATAGCCAGGATATGTGGTAAGGTCTTGACTGATTGATTGTTTTTTTTGTTTTTTTTTACATCTTATCAATCCTTTGCAGGTGATTTAAAGCTGGAAATGTTTTTTTTTTAGATTTGAAGTAAATTGAATTTACATTGTGGCTTTCTGGGTCTTCTTAGGCAGAAGAACAGCTTGGATGTTGGGATGGTGACTCCGGACAAAAGCTTGTTCAACTCTTCGTAATTACGGATAGTCGGTTGCAAGTGGCCGGGGATGATTCTGGATTTCTTGTTGTCTCTGGCAGCATTTCCTGCCAACTCAGCGGCCAAATATTCCATAACGGCTGCAAAGTAAACGGGAGCACCGGCATCGACTCTCTGGGCATAGTTTCCCTTACGCAGGAGACGATGGATACGACCAACGGGGAACTGAAGTCCGGCAAGTCCTACTAATTAACCCATAGTTAGGGGGAGAAGAGGTGGATTCATACATTTGTCAAGGGTATTTGCGCGTATGTGAATATAACGAACCCAACTGAAAGAGAAACACTTAACTCCGATTTACAGTTCCAAGATGTTATCCATTATACTACTCGCACATCCAAACTTACAGCATCTGGTATTCCGAAGCGATTACCCATCTAGGCACTGAACAGGTTCAGCGTTGCTTAACTTCGTTAAACTGGCCGCTGCTCTGGGAAAGGGCCTCCAACCAATGGTAACCACCCTTTCCACTTACAGAGAGAGGGCTGGTAAGACTTAATATATACTGATTCCAAAACATTCAGGAGATAACCGATATTAGCCCCACTCTGCACTGAGAACATGTCAAGGCTATATCAAAGAGAAGAATGCTGTTTTTAATCCAATATTTAGCTATCGCTTAACCTGTTACATTAATTCACCTATGTAAATAGTCCACATTTCCTCGCGAGTGGCTGGTACATGTTGTTTGATCTTAGCTTCTAACATTATATAAATATATATATATAACTGCGCACTCTACTAAGTTCAGTCCTCACAGGGTGTTTCATACTTTCGGCCCCTTGTACCATATCTAAGCTACGCTTAGTAAATAGCTGTAATTATACACTCTATCGAGACAAGTGAGGTGGTGGCAAAGGATATTAACCAAACAGAAATTATCTGGTACAGAAATTTCTTGCCAGAATCACATCGATCTTAAATTTAAATATAATGTGCTACAGTTGGCGTAAAGAAATGGGTCTCCTAATAAAACTAGGGTGTCGATATTAAGTGCCCGATCAGTTACTGAAATATGTATGGATGAAGACAATAAAAATTGTTATGGCGAACATTTGCAGCCCCCACTTTAAATTTCCTTGACAGGTTTATTGACGCTAAAATATCGACATTATTATTGGCAATTACGATGTTCACTTAGAGGAAATGTCTTCGCGTTTGCAGACAGGGTTTTATTTTAATAAAACGAAGGCATACCAATGGAGTGTAGCGATACAGTCAGGCTACGTACCAGGTTTGTTCACAGGGTGCAAATTCTTTCAGTACAACGCTTGTGGCTTAAAAACAACAACTTTGGCCATTTCATTACCAACGAGATAAAACCATTTGCCGATTGTAGGAGTATGCAAGTTTTATTCGGCTGTAATCTTCTTCTGTAGAAGAACGAGGTAGGAATGAAGCGAGTCGAGGTGAACAGTCTAACCGGTGTGTCTTCTTTTTTCCTTTCAGATGTTTCCCTTTAACAAGATATCGGATGACACTGATATCGCTAAAGGGGCATGAAGTTCTATTGTGATAGGACATGTCGATGGTCACGAGAGAGACTCACCAAGAATAAACGATACATCAATTCCCCGATCATCGATTGAATTTCTGGGTACTTCGACGTAACGTAAGGGTTAGCAAATTTGTCTCAATAATCAATCACGACTGAGTAATGAGTTCGATCCTCACGAGATGCTCTTTACTTTAGATCTTGTCCCACATCTAAGCTACGCTTAGTAAATCACAAGGTTAAATTTCTGGGCACTTGGACGGAGTGTAAGGGTTAGCAAGCTTGTTCCCATGAATCATGACTGACTAGTGAGTTCGATCCTCACCTGATGCTCTTTACTTTTGGCCTTGTGCCACATCTAATCTATGTTAAGTAAGTTATTATATTGAATTTCTTCGCATTCCGGTGTAGTGTAAGGATTAGCAAGCTGCTCGTCTCGCTAGATCGATTATGACTGAGTAGCGAGTTCGATCCACGCTTGGCGCTCTTTGCTTTCAACCTTGTGTCACATCTAAGCTGCGCTTTGTAAATCACTATATATGAATTTCTACAGCTGATGATTGAGATACTAAATTTTAAAAAGAATCACAAAATTGTTATATGAATTCCTTTCACCTAGAATTGTGTTTCTCGTCAAAGGAAGACTAAGTGAATGTAATCAGGAAAAAGTCTAATTTGATATTCTCTCGTTCAATCATCTTAAATAAATAATTATTATAGAGAGAAAATGAGTTCAGTTTGTCAATTTTTGCCTCGTCCGAAAGGAATGATTTTGCAGTCTGATCTCTTCATTAAAAGATAAATAAATATCTAGAAATGAAAGCCATGAACTCAAATCAGAGCCGTAATTGATTCAAGTTCTATAGCAAGTAAATTTCACGGTAAATATGGCGAATAATTATATGTGATCAGCTAAAAAAGTTAAAGGCATCTTTTTCTCAGACAATCGGTCGGCTGACAATATCAGGTTTCTTAACATGACTTTAGAATAAACAGATTTTATGAAACTTACTTATCTTCAGGGAGCGCTGTCTTAAATTACAGTGTGGCAAGCAAAGATATTATAAGCACTTTAGGCGCCATTTTAATAGTTTCAGTTTATTTATCGGATTTATGGCCGTCAGCAGAGCCGACCATGAGTCTCTTCATGCATTTATTAATGTGTGTAGTTATAATATTAGAGAATTATCTGTAGGAATGTTACTCTATCCACATGTCTCTCTTTACCTTCTTTCTCTTTGGTTGGATGAGATCATGCTTCACCAATGTCTGCCTTAAACCCCCCCCCCAAAAAAAAAACTTGCATTTTACCGAGATAAGAGAGTAGGAAAAGTCTCAGAGTGCTTAAAGTTTATAATGCAGCTTTCTATCCCAGGATTATCCCACACAGGTGATTTCTGCTAGAAACAGGTCGTTCTCGAGTCCAAGGGGTCGTCACCCAATGTAGTAACTCTCCTTTTGGAAACGGCTAAACTTTTTCTTGGCAGTGTCATCTGCAAGATTTGATAAGGCGACGATGAGGCAATGAACAATTTCTGGCTATCGCCTCCTGTAGGCGTAGGACCCTAATTTAAACGCGGACTCGTTCTATATTCCTTTAAAGGCGGTTGGTCTGCTAGTTTGAAAATGGAAAGCAAAACGGTGTAAACTGACACCCATTTTAGTGTGTAATAACTCACCTGATTATTCGACCGGACCAACCGCTTCACGAGAATGCAAATACAGTGTAACCCGGATATAAGAGAGTTGTCGGGACCGGAGAAGAAGTCTCTTATATCTGGGTTTCTTTTATATCCGGGTTTGGTCTATTTTGTTTAGGTAAGTATGGCTCTAATTTGGGACCAGATACAATCTCTCTTATATCCGGGTTTCTCTTATATCAGGGTTACACTGTATTAGATTTAATTAATCGAATTAGAATTTTTATAGAACGTCACTTTTGAATGATGATTGCAGCATGAATGTTGATTTAATGTCATACATGATTTGTGACACAAGAACGAAGATGAAGTGAGGAAAGGCTTGTCGAAACCATTTATCCTACTTCTAGCTAAACCGACAATTGACCTGTCGCAATCAAATGACGCAAACACGATAAAAACCAGCCGTTGTCTACCAATTCCAACATTTGTTACAATTCCACAGAAGATTTACTAAAAGCCACATAATGATGAAAATTTCTGAACATGTACAAATATCTTTACATTATTCGGTCTATTGTCCTCATCTTTGTTGCCATATTTATTACAACGTTTCGGCCGTTGTACGCTCCGGCCTTCTTCAGGTTGTTGGAATATCGAACAGAACCCTTTATTTTGTTCACTGTTCTAGATCCACGTGTCATGTTTAATGGATGTCAGTTATCAGTTATCTCCTGTTAATTCCCCTCTCCAAGTTCCCCACTTCAAGGACACATGGCACAGTAGATAAAGGTGTTGGTTAGATTCAGTGACAGAATCCAAAGAGTGCGAGATCAATACCCGGTTAAGGCAGTGGAGAACCTTCAGAGGGGAATTAACAGGAGATAACTGATAACTGACATCCATTAGACATGGCACGTGGAACTAGAACAGTCTACCCACAGTGAGCGAAATAAAGAGTTCAGTTCGACATTCCAACAACATGAAGAAGGCCGGAGCGTACTACGGCCGAAACTTTTATAATAAATATAGTGACAAAGATGAGCACAATAGTCCGAATAATGTAAATACTGTACATAATACCTCATCTCAGAAATATAGACACATACAAATGTTTTTCTTTCCATTTTTTTTACAAGAATATATAAAAGTTTTCACATGAAATAATGGGGGCAAGGGTGAACCCATTAATTAATATATATATATATATATATATATATATATATATATATATATATATATATAAAAGGTTGGTCCAGTCAGGATAAAAAAAAGCGAAGATGAAAATGTAGGTAGATCGGCAATTTTAACAAGGTCCATAACAAAAGAGAAAAGCCGGGAACGACAGTCACTCGCTTTAACTAGGAGAACAAAAAGAGTCTTGCTTAACTAGAGGCCGGTCCGGTCGCAATTTGCCCCATTGTATCCTGAGGAAACTAAAATTGGAAGATTGGCAAAATTTACGTGAATCAGGCTCGTTGAACCATATGTAATGACAAATAAAATATGATGTTAAAGCAGAAGGAACATTAAAGAGAATATTTAATATTATTATTTACACTATTTACATTGTTCGGAATGCTGTCCCGATCTTTGTTTTCAAATTCAAGACGTTTCGACTGCTGTGCGCTCCGGCCTTCTTCTAGAGAAAAAACAATAATAACAGGAAATTGTAATGTAAGCACTGGTAAAAAGTAATGAGAAATTCGGTTTATAAGTCCCAAAAATTCATGCACTGACGTTCAGAAGGGCACATGGCCCAGTGGGAAAAAGCGTTGGTTAAATCTAGTGAATTGACCCAAAATGTTGTGAGTTCAATACCTTGCTACAGCAGAGGTGCACTAAACTTGAATTGAGATAAAGGGAGATAATTGGGACTGAAATATCAGGAAGAGGCCTGGAAATAAAGGGTTCGGTTCGAAATTCCAGTCAACTAACGAAGACCGGACGGTACAAACGTGTAAATAATTACAATGCCGCATCTTAGTAATTCAGACGGATATTCAATTTTATATAAAAAGTAAAAAAAATGTGGCATATTGACAAAATTAATGATTGATAAAGATTTTGGTCCTTACTATTCGAATGGTCATCTAGCTCGGCTGAATTCAGTGACCCGGCCATTTTGTATTTCTTTCTGGCTTAATAGCATCAAGAGTTTATTATTATTTACATTCGGGCTCACGTTTGCATTTTTGTTATTATCACAACGTTTCAGCTATTACTACGGCCTTCTTCAAATGTCTGTCGATACCGGGAACTGAACACTTTATTTAATCAATGGGGGTACGTTATTCTCGCTTTGATGTCCAACTGTAGGATGACTTCGTCTTGTTCCTATTGTCCAGTTATTGCTCGCCCTGATGTTAACGGATTGTCACCTTTTTGTTTACGAGGCATGGACGATTTAAGGTAGATATTTATGGGTTCCTGGAACATTTGTACTACAAACAATATTGACTCAGGTGAGACAATGTGATGTACGTAGGTCCTTACTCTCCGTACAAAGACTTATTTTTATTTCATGGCTGACTTTCGCTGAATTTCGAAATTTATTTTGCTTATTTCCAAATATGTTTCCAAGTTATAAAATTTGTTATCGTACAAAAAAAAAAAAAAAAAATAAAAAATAAATAAAAACTAAAAAAATAAAAAAATAAAATCTTCACAAAAAAAATCACGAAAACAATTGCAATTATGAAACCATACAAATCCACAATTTCAAAATCATGAGTCCGGATCCAGTCCCAAATTTTTTTAATTTGCTCACGGAGTCGGCTGGATTCCAAGATTGGAAGATATGTTGTGCTACAGCCTCTAGGAGTAAAGTTGAAAAAGTGTGACACACTGACATTGGCATTCATTACATAGAAGATGACACGGTAAAAAAAAAAACAAAGAATTTTTGAATCGGCAAGTATAGTGAAGAGAAACAGAAATTCACATTTTCAGTCTTGTTCTCTGTATTTTTGCATGCTTTTGAAAAATAAAAAAAAATATTGAGACATCTGCTGTTTTCAGTGAGCGGCCATTACCAACCTTCACATGCTCTGAAGATAATTCCAAAAGTTCCAATGATCTTCTGCATGAATAAGCAAACTTCAATTTGTTTGAAAAAAAAACAAAAAAAAACAAAAAACAAAAAAAACTATTCCTTAATCTTTATATAGACAATTTACTTCTGTCTAACGGAAAAGTCACGCTACTCCTGTCACTTTAAAACTTTTCAAAATAATAACCAGACGTCTTGTGAGCAAAAGCACTTGATTTCTCCGCTTCCACTCTCTCACCATTTCCCAAGAATCTTCTGCGACATGATTTTAGTCAAGCGAAACTGACATGCTTAAGAGAATTCGGTTCTCTATGTTTTCTACGGTTAGAGACTTACGCTGCACTGAATTTAAAACGAACCAAATTGTTGCATAGCCCCTTTGTGGGGGTTTTGGTCTTGGATCGATTCACTCATATTGACGATGTATTCTTTTTCACGACCGGTAATCGCTAGTAGTTTTGGTTCGGAGATAAAAGAGAACTTCAACAAAGCATATTTTAAACTTGGCTATTTTATTCACGTTGATGTGTAGATCTTCTAACTAGACAGTGGAGTTGCCCTCCCACAATTGGGAGACTTTGCAGTCACGAAAAGAAGACTTCTACATTCTTCGACGTGTTGACTCAACTTACTGAAAAACCCTTTCTCTATCTATCATTCTCATGCTCGTTCAGCCAATCAAAATCGACTTCCATTGTTTTGTCTTGTATCTAACCTCAGAGGTCAAACAGAGAAAGTCCGAGCAGAGATACAATTTTCTATTAGGTTGGTGGAAAAATAATGACGTAATAATGTCGTTTTTTGACGTATTTTTTAACGTCAAAAACGAGATTATTACGTCATTATTTTGCCACCAACCTAATAAAAAAAATAATAGTCTGTTAATCTATTATTTAACAAAATCACGCATGAATTGTAGACGTAAAGGCAACGTTCTTCTTTTTCTATGAGATGTGCCCCTTCACGATGTGGGCGATCGCGGCTTTCTACAATTTGCTATCTTCTTCAAAGTCTCACCAACGATACCTATTGCACCATTCATTCACAAGAGCTCGTCATTAAAATAGCTCGCTGCTTTCCCTTGTCCCAAATGCCTTGTGAGTGTCAAATTCACCAAGCACTTGTTTCCAATTATGTGCCCAAGAAATGGTTTCTGGCTATTAGTGCCTTTTATGTTTGTAATTTATTCAAGACTTCTTCGTTGCTTACGCGCCGTCCATGGTATTCTCAGCATCCTCCTGTAGAACTACATTTCTTTTGCCTCAAGATTTTTCTTTATCTGCGAGAAAACTGTCCATAATTCACTTGAGTGCAATATAAGATGATTGATGCAATACGAGATTATATTAAATAATATTTCAATGCACTTTTCTATGTTTTTTTCCTGTTTCCTTGTACTTTGCTTAGTTTTCTGAATTCACCTAATGCAGATAATTCTAAATTGAGAATATTTCCAGTTTGTATTTCCCCATGATAAGCAATAATATATCAGCGATACAGTAAATTTAATAAAGAGGGCGGAACAGAGTAGATGAAAGAAAGGAATGGCAAATGTGTATTATTCTGAAAGAGAATTTTTTTTCTACCGCTGTCATACAAGAAATTATATTAAAATCTTATGTACCTGTTACCAGGAGTAAAAGAGAATGAAAAGACTTTAGTGAGGAGAAAGGTTAGTAAAAGAAAATGGCGATTGGCACTGCATTTAAATTTTTGAAACATTGTAAGTGTCAAGGAAGCAAGAAATTTGAAGGCAGTTCCACAGACGAGAAAATAAACTGTTAGAAATATACACTTGCATTTAGCTAGTTGAACAACAAAACGGTGAGACCCAGTTGATAATCTAGTAGTAAGCTTAATTGCATGTAGCCGAGGCACCAAAGAAAACAAGCTCATGAAAACAACTGTGATACAAATATTGGCAGAAAAGAGAAACAAGCCACAACATCGTGGTTAGAAAGTGACTGAAGTCGAGATGCCAGCTCGGGATCGATTACATTACAGACAATTCTTTAAATTTTACGAAGAATCATGAGATATATAGCAGGACCACCAGATCAGATATGGCAAGAATACCTAATGTCCAGACGAATAGTAGATTTATAAATGTGCATGATGGATTCTGACCACACCAAATATAAATTTATATCACTAGTATAGAAAGCCTTTTATGTAATATCTCATCTTCTATATGGCAGTGGATTTTGAACAGAGTGAATTTTGTCCCACGGGTAAGAAGAGATTTGAAACAACGGAGACAAAAGATTTACCAAAGATTACTACAGATAATATAAAAAGAACATGTGGACAACGAGTAAGTGTTAAGAAAACTAGGAACTGCAATGAAAAATATACTTACAATACTTCCTGTTCCATACGGTGACTATACAAATCTGTTATTTAATTATAAGAGTTGCCAGTGAAACTGGTTCATTTTCTTTCTAAACAAATATAACTTAATACTGACAATGACTGAGATGCAATATATCCCGACATGTTACCTTCATGCATTCCAAAAAAAACAAAAAACAAACAAAAAAAAAAAAACATCAAGATTTCAGCGTATTATACTGAGTCATAAAAAAAATTATGATTTGTGGAAACAATTGTAATAATGTACGTATTATCCTAAATATTAGGTTGGTGCAAAAATAATGACGTAATAATGTCGTTTTTTGACGTTAAAAAAGACGTCAAAAAACGACATTATTACGTCATTATTTTTGCACCAACCTACTACTAATGATATGTGGCAGTTAACAATAAATTTGGACTCCACCAACATTCGATAATGTTCAACGCAAAAGGCTTGGCAAGAATAAACCTTCACAATCGAGAAAAAAGCTAAACTCCATAAACCGAAGTATTTATTTTCTCAAATACGTTTCTCTCGTTATGGGCATTGCTATATCCATGATAAAACAACACTGATATTTTACGGACAGAACGGAATAGCTGAATGGGAAAAGAATAACACACACGTTTAGTTCACAGAGAGGTTTATAATGCTACGTCGTACACAAAATTAGATGTATACAGATATACAAGTGTCCCACGCATAGAAATTATAACATATGCCTCAATAAACAATTTGTAAGAAAGGGGAACCTTAGTTGTTATTAGGTTGGTACAAAAATAATGACGTAATAATGTCGTTTTTGACGTTAAAAATACGTCAAAAAACGACATTATTACGTCATTATTTTTGCACCAACCTAATATATTTCTCGGAAGGAAAACCGGGGCTACGGCAGTTTCTCTACGAACTGCGTTAGGCCATGTGATTTTTCATGTAAGACATAACACTGTGGACTAAGGATGTCCTTCGTTTCTGGGCTTTCCATGACAACTGCTCTCGTCGATCTATCCCTTGCGTCATTCATCGGCCGTCACGTGATCCTCTTGACTATCTCAATGAAAGGGAGAGAATCGCTATTTGTAACCAAACAGCAATATGGATGTGGTGGGATCGTCGAGGTATTGTTCATTTATTCTTTATGTGCTGTATCCCCTCAGTACATAGGCGATTATGGTTCTCCACAACTTCCTGTCCCTTGTAGCTCTTAATAAAGTGTCTTTTTGTTATTTCTTTTACGCCCTCTACCGCAATTCCTTTACTCAAGCTCATTAACTATTTGCATTATTTACATTGTTCGGACTGCTGTCCTCATCTGTATTGTCATATTCACGACGTTTCGGCTGTTAGACGCTACGGCCTTCTTCAGGTGAGCGGAATTTTGAACTGAACCATTTATTTCGTCCACAAGGGTGGATTGTTCTAGTTCCATGTGCCTTGGTTCTTCCAGATGTCTCAGTTATCACTTTTTAACTTAACTCTCCAAGTTTTTGTTCACCACTGCCGCAGCCAGGTACTGAACTTACAATTTCTTTTGGTGAAACCACTGGATCCAACCAAGGCTTTTATACACTTGTCTATTTTCTCAGCCGAGTCCCTATCCGTAGAATGATCGTGTTAGTTGTGAATATGACAAAAAAGATGAGTACAACAGTACGAAGAATATAAATAGAATACTTCATCTCAGAAATATAGAGAGATAATCATTAACTATGTTATGCGTTGTTTTCTCTGTCCCTCTTGCCCTCTATCTGTCCCGTGAGTATTAGATTCTCCAAGCCTTCCTTCCTCATGCCCCAGAAACCTCAACTCCTCTATTAGTTTGATTGAATTTTCTCCTAAACTTCGTCGTTACTCAGATGTCCGCTCACCGGTTTTCTCTGACTTCTTCTGTAAAACTACATTTCTGTTGCGTCTCTTCTCCTCGTCATCTTTCAAGAGATGATTTAACACTCACTAGCATATAGGAGGACAGATATCACACAGCAGTTTAGTATAATTCTTCTTATTTGTAGTGAAATTTTCCTTTTTCTTAATACTTTGCTTAGCTTTAGAAATGCTTCCTTGGTTAAGAGTGTCACTGTTCCTGTCCGCTGTTAAAACACTTCACAGATATTTACATTTCCGCACTTGTTTGATTTTGGTACATCCAATTTGCAATTTTAACTTTGGGTTCATTCTTTTACTAACAACCAGGAATTCATTTAGACATCCTAAAATGCAACAGAATAATAAATGTACATTTATACATCCAGCAGCTGTAACGTGTCCATTAAGGTTTGATCGGAAATCTACCTGCAAGCGTCAATAGTAAAACCCGCATAAAGTAAGAATAATACAAGAAAAGCTCTTGGAGAATGGAGGCTTTGTTCTTCTCCTACACACCATATTCACCTGACCTCACGTTTTTCGATCGCTGCAAAATACTTTGAGAGGAAGAACTTTCTTTAATGAAAACAAGATTCAAGATTTCGTCGAAATGTTTTTCATATCAAAATCTGTTGACTCAAATTACATTTGAGTCCACTGATTTTGTGATGCAATGGAATTTATTTAATGTAATGTAATGAAATATTTTAAAATAATATTTACCTGCTATCAATAATTCAAAGAGTTATCGAGAGCAGGTAAAAATTATTTTAAATAATTTTCAGTATATAATTGAATAAAATTTAATTGTATTTTATTCATTGAAAAGACGAAAAGTTGGTAAACAAAAACAGAAATGATTTATGACTATGACTATCTAGCGATACAAGCTTGTTAACCATTACACCACCTCGGAATGCCCTGATAACTTCTTAATTACGTTAGACAAAGTCTTTCATACGGATAGCATGCAAGACGTCTAACTAAAATGTCAGTTGTATACAAACATTTTCACATATCAATAATTAAGAATAGTTTCGAGCCAGTTAACTCTGTATGTCTTTGATAGACCCAGTTTTTATCGAATCTCATGAATTGGCGCTACAGAATCACAAAGAACTTTAAAATATAACAGAAACCACATCACTTGAAGATTTTCATCAGCAGTAACAAGAAAAAATGTGTAGCACATGGAACTCGAATAGGAAATAAAGATATAATTAAGATGCTGAGGTTCCACACTACTCCAAACAAAAGACTAGGAAGGAAACCCTCATTAATATTAGAAAGACAAATTGTTGTAACTTAGAAAAATTTACTGAATGAGGAATAACCAAAATGGGTGTTTGAAATGAAATTGTAATATTTATAACATCAACAAAATAAAATACTCGCCAGCGGCGTGAAGTAGGTAAAACACTGCTAGTGGTGGACTACCTAGACAGCATATTACCTCCACTTACAATAGTGTCCAATGTATTTATGAGGATTGGGACATACCCATTAGTGTTCATAGGTACGGTATATAATAGAAATAACAGTGGAACTGAGAAAACTATTTTCCTGAAATGAAAAAATAAACCTGTGTTAAGAGAAAGATTTTTATAAATTTCAACCGAGAATTATAACGTAAAATGTTCGATCAGTGAATACTAAAGGTTTGCTTATAAGGAAACAGTTAATCTCACTATTATTATTGTATTCAAATGCGAAACCTTTAAGAATTTTCAATCGTTTCAATTAAAAATTAAAATCAAATCCGTAAAATCTTATGAATTGGTAACAGAAACTACACGTTCATGCAAAATGTGAGAGAAAATCGCGCGAAAATTAAGATATTCGTGCAAGCGTTGAGAGAACTTTATATTGACTAGCAGAAGTGAAAATGTTATGGACGATGCTGTAAATATGGTATTTAATTTATTTCATTTTAGCTGGAAAAAATTGTCATTGGGGCACTTCAACATGGTGCAGTCTTTAGAAACCTTATCTCGCGAGATCAAAGACGACCGAGTAGTCTTAACTCAGTTATCCACACTTTCGGCCTTGAGCCACACCTAAACTATGCTTAGTAAATAGTATCCGTAAATATGAAAAGATTTAAAATTGACAATTTTCTTCATTTCACTGACGCGAGGCTACGGACATATCACATTGAAACACCAGTTTTTGCAAGATCACCCGAGTGAAGCAGAATCTAGCCTGGCCAGTACTTATATGAGTGGCCGCTTTGGAACACCAAATGCTGTAAGCTTGGATGTGTAATGGATAACGGCTCGGATTTCGAAATCGGAGATCCGAGTTCTAATTTCAGCCGGGTTCATTAAAGTCACTTACGCGCAAATACCCTTAAGAAAGATATGAATCGACCACTTCTCCCTACAACTATGGATTAATTAGTGGGATTTGCATCTGTTATTCAATATTATCAGCAAAATATAATCACAATCTAAAAGATGCCTTTAAATAACCTGCATAGGGCTGATAATCCGTAAAACAAATCAAATCAACTCACTGAAGTAGACGTTAAACACATGAACATCTTTATTTTTTTCTTTCTTTTTCTTTCTTTCTTTTTCGTTCTTTGCTTTTCTTTCTTTGTTTATTTCTTTTTCTTTTCTTTATTTTTCTTTTTTCTTTATTTATTTTGTTTTTCTTTCTTTTCCTATTTTTATTTATTTTCTTTTCTTTCTTTCTTTTTCTTTTTCTTTCTTTATTTTCTTTTTCTTTTCTTTCTTTATTTTTGTTTGTTTGTTTCTTTATTTATTTAGTTATTCTTTCTTTCTTTGTTTTTTTTTTCTCCATATACTTGACTATTAGAGATGATATAATAGAAGAAAACGCTTCAGTCTTCCTCCTCTTACCTTTCTCAGGTTTCCACCGTATTAACTTTTGGAAATAAATATTGATAGAAAATTGCAGATAATAATAGGAGAGATTTTTTCCCCAAACACTCATATCCAATTATTGCGTACCAGCCATTTACTCTGCAATATATGCACTAAAGAGAAAACCTAATATTGATCATTTGTTTACATCAATACCCGATTCAAATTGCAATTACGAACTGACTTCATTTTCTAAGTTTGATTTTAATCATTATCAATTAAATCTTGCTCACGTGTGGATTTTCCCAAGAAGGACTTGTTTAGCGGAGATAATTTGATGTTCGAAATTAACAGAAAGCATTCCCTCAACAACAATAAAAAAAAGTATCTTGGAAAAATATAAGAGCATTGCCTAGCGAAAACAAAATATGGAAAATTAGCAAGTAAATAGAGCCAAACATACCGAGCTAATTTTGAAACCAACTTTTTCTTTTTTTATTAAGATAAGGAAATAAAAATGAGAAGTCCTATCAGCGGAAACGAGAAGTGGAGAAAATGGAAGAGAAGAGAACTTTTTTTTTTTTGCTATAGAAGACTCATATTGCAGCGTAAAAACGTAACGTAAAATGTTTCGTGAATTGCACACATAATAAAACCGACGGTTTTAGAAGCTGGGTGATTCGATCTGAAAATAGTATGTTTATATACTCTTACTAGAAACTTAAAGCCATCTAATGAAGGTTAGCTTCGCAGATTTTCCGGCCGTTTTTGATGTGGTAAAAGTTTAACATACGTACCCGAAAAAATGGTGTTTCAAAAAAAAAAAAAAAGAAGTTTTCTTCTTGAATCTCTTGGCAATATTTTAAAACAGGTTTGGATGTCAGAGACTGATATGTCCTGGAAAGGGATATATTTGAACGAAGTACGTAAGTGGTTTTGGCTACTATAACCAAGTAGAATATGGTAGCAGTAATCGACTGGTACGCGTCGTAGTCGCAGGTAAGAAGTGTAGATCAATGGCGTAGTCCAATGGGCGTCGTTATAGACTTAGCTCTCAGACTAAGGCTTTGTTGACTCTCGTACACGTCCGTCGGTATTTATGACGGACACCAGCCAATCATATTCCAGTGAGGGGGACACACAGGTATACGCATATTCCATTATATCAGAGACAAAATAATCTGAGACGAAAATGTATAATGCCCAAA
This sequence comes from Acanthosepion lycidas, assembly GCA_963932145.1. Lineage (NCBI taxonomy): Eukaryota > Metazoa > Mollusca > Cephalopoda > Sepiida > Sepiidae > Acanthosepion > Acanthosepion lycidas. The sequence goes on along the minus strand of OZ010585.1, from coordinate 28,997,244 downwards.
AAATCTTTTACAAAATGTATACTTACAATTACTCAACGTTATGCGTTTATTTAATTTTTTTTTGTTCTGTAGTTCACAGCGACTTTTATAAATAATGAATAAAATATGAATTTATGAATAAAAATGTTTTTATAGTTATTTCTTTTTAATAGAGTAAATAATAAATATTTTCTATACTTCAAATATTATTAAGAAACAATTAATGTTTGTAGTGAAGCGTTCTTCAGTGTAATTTGACTTTTGCCCATCAGTGAAGTTAAACCATTTCTTTTATAGTCGAGTTTTTCGAGGGGGAGATAACTATGGTTATCAACAAATAGGTGAGATAACTATGGTTATCAACAATACATTATCTTGTAAACATAAAATTATTCTCCCTTCCTGGGTATGACGTTAAAGTACATCGGCTGCCTGGGTAGGACGATAAACTACATTCAACAGCCAAGCCTTTGATCAGAAGGTTTTGAGGGGCGTGGAACCACCTCTTAATTGTTGGTGTTCCCCGCTCCACCCTGCACCTGTTACGGCCCCAGCTTTGGGCAAATAGTCAATCCCAAATGAATGAATGTATATAAATAGGTTTTAATACCAGCAATGCAATTTAATTAAAAATATTACCAACAATAAATGCCAGAAATACATTATTACCAGCAATACTTTTTTAAATAAAAAATATTACCAGTAATGCATTTTTGAAGAAAAATATTACCAGCAATATAGTTTTACCAGCTATACTTTTTTGAAAAAAATATTCTAACTATACATTTTTGAATAAAAAATACTACCAGCAAAACATTTTTGGAGTAAAAACATTACCAACAATAAATTATTATCAGCAATAATTTTTTGAAAAAAAAATATTACCAGCAATACATTTTTGAAGAAAAAAAATACTACCAGTAATACATTTTTAAACAAAAATATTACCAGCAATAAAAATCGTCGGCATTAAATAACCCCCCCCCAAAAAAAAAATAAATTTATTCTTGTAAACAAACAACCTAATATTGAAATAATATTTAAACTATTTTACCAATTCTAGAGAAAAAGAAAGAAAATATATAAATCCAGTTTTATATTGTGTTTTAGAAGAAAATTAAATATAACTTTTTCAAACCATAAAAATTACCGAGAGCGTCAACAGTAAGCGCGGTGTCAAGAGAAAAAAAAATTCGTCCTTTTAACACCGTTTATTTCCTGCAGTTAGGTTTCTTAAACGTTTCTCACAGTTTCTTCTTTTGTGGAGTTTAAGGCATCATTAATAGGGAAAAATTTACCGAAAATTGACTTTTCAACAGTGAACAGTTTATCAATTCACAATGATCCGTCGAGAATATTGGAAACCTCATGAAGGAGGTTGTTGGATATCACCTCTTGGCCACGATATCTACCCCCTCGACATAGGCAGTAATATTAATCTTCAAAACTTTCGAAAATTGTCATGGTAGCAAACAAAACTCGTTACGACACGAGCCATAGGGTTATTATGAATTAGATGTATCTCACTGTAACTATCTCCTTGCAGCTCTCACAAACCATCTGTCATAAGTCATGTCTGTCCTGTTTTGTCCGAACTTTTTTCTATCGAATAACCAGACCATGTTAGGATACTAGGAATGCTTCAGACTGTACAGCCATGTGTTTCGATTGGATCACACCGTTTTTCCAGGTCTTGTCGGATATCATATAGAACATACTAACCATCTCGTGTACAACATGTCTTACAGTGGGGTTCATTTGCTTGAGCTACACTACCCCTCTCGGGCTTCATCAACTTGCTCAGCTTATGCTTGTCGGCGTTAGCTCCTTCTTAAGTTCCAAATTGTCACTAGGGGTCTCTCTCCCCATACTATAAATACTGGGCGACTTCTTGCCTCGACCACTTTTTCCCTCAGGCCTCGTGCCACATCCCAGCTCGCGTGGAGGTGAGGTAATTCTTTCTCTTCTTTTTTTCATTTTAGCGTACACCGCTACTATGTGAGCTCTCACAAAAGACAGCGTTTCCCATTTCTGGGAAGATGCTATGAACATTACAAACATTCACCAAAATACGAACTTTCACCAAAGAACAGACACAAATGTTAACACACAGACACACACATGTTATATGTATGTGCTTTGTAATTTGTTGTTATATATATATATATATATATATATATATATATATATATATATATATATATGTGTGTGTGTGTGTGTGTCTTTTCTTTGTTTGTCTTCTTTATCTTCATTGCACTTAATTCAAGTTCGAGATTCTCTTGTAGCTGGACCTTCTTCTAGCAGGAAATTTAAATGCCCGTGTTTTCTTTTCATCTTCATCCCCCGGTTCTTTACATCCCTAACAATTTCCTGGATGTTCTTGTTCAATTCGGTCGACTTTAAAACAACTGACTGCTTACAATGTTTCTTAGTCTTGAACATAGAAGAAAAACATCATCCTCAAGTGATCTCTAGATCTTTCCTATCCAAAATAAAAAAAAGACCTAGCTATTTCCAATTAGCTGTGTTGAAACGTGATATAGATGAAAATCTTCAGGCTTACAGCTATATGACGTTGTAACTCCGGATCTCATCCGATCACAGACGCTAAGCAAAGTCAAGCATTGTCAGTACCTAGAGAGATGAACGCTTGGTAATATAAGGTGATGTAATCTTGTATGTACTCCGATAGATAACGGTTGGGGATGAGAAATCAGAGAGACGAGTTCAATTTCAAGACGAGTTCATTCCATTCAGTTACTCACCTGGGGAATAGCATTCAGCCATGCTGGTATAAGGCAAAAAAGTTCTTTAAGATGATTAAAAGAGTTCATTTTCGTTTTGGGGGCGTTCAAATTAACTAGCGATTTCTTGATGCATTACATATATATATATATATATATATATATATATATATATATATATATATATATATATATATATTAATTTATAAATTTATATTTTATATATTAATTAAAAATAATTATAAATTAATATTTATAATATATATATAATTTATATTTTATATATTAATTATGTCATTATAAATTAATATTTTATATATGTTATTTATATTTCATATAATATATATATATATATATATATATATATATATATATATATATATATATATATATATAGTTTATACAAAACTAGGTAATCCTTATGGGTAGACCCAAGGAGGATGATATCCGGAGAGCTCAATGTAAATTCAGACCAAATATGTTTGAATAAAAAACAGACCACTTTAAGGTTCCATGTTATAAATTTATAAATTTATTCAAATATATATATATATATATATATATATATATATATATATATATATATATATATATATATATATAGAGAGAGAGAGAGAGAGAGAGAGAGAGAGAGAGAGAAATGAACGAAATAGAGAGATATAATCATGTAAGTGATTAGGTACGCATACATGCGGGTAAATAACTATTTATCTAATTAAAGGTATAAACAAATTTAATTTGTTTCATTTTGTATTAATATATTTATTTTTTTATTCATTACGTCAAGTAATATCATGTGTGGAAATATCGCTTTTATTGTTGTGTTGAGCCAGCCAACTTACACAACCATATCAAGAAATCAAAAGAAAATTGTTGAATCCGTCAACACAACAATAAATACAATCTTTCTAAAGTAAAAGTACTACACGCAATTTTCAGTTGACAATATGAATACAATAGCGTTTTCTAAATTCTTCAAGTTGGTAAGGGCATTTCGTTTGTTGTTAATAGTTACTTTGTTTTCAATAAATTCAATTCGTTTTTGCCTTGAAAATCTTCACATTAGACGATGCACGTCGGCTAATAATACAGTTTTCCTATTGTATTTTACATCTATCTATCTATCTATATATATATATATATATATATATGACATTAAGTATTTAATTAAGATGTATTTCGAATTAAATGTAGAACATCGTTGTTTGCTGAATCTAGTGCTCAATATCCTGTTTATAGTGTTCCATATAGTGTAAATGTAACGTTCTTTTCATTGTATTAAAAAGCGTGATAAACATACGTTTTACGATGAGTCATTTCTACATTTCCGTCGTGTTTATATGTGCAAGCGGTGACTACCACCGCCTCTCCTCGTAGGAGAAGCAGAGTGAAGCAGATGACACGCAGGGATATTCATTGAATTAAAATTGAATACACGCGAAGAGTGGAACTAAATTGTAAGCCTCTGCCGATCGGTTCTAACGTAGTTGTGCGATTGCTTATTTGTTTTTTTTTGTTGATTGCTTTATTTTTAAGGCTTATCAACCCTTGGACGGTTATTTAAAGTCGGGATATATTTGGGATTGTAAGAACAATTGATTTTTTTCGCGAGTTAATATTGCATTTATATGTATTTGAGAATAACAATGTTTTTTCCAAATCCAATTTGTCATGGTCCGGTTCCTTGTAGCACGGTGATAGTCCAAGGTAGAACCAATAAAGAAGAACTCGAACACAGGTATGGAATAACACAGATATATTACAAACAGGAATATATACAGAGAAGTAGAAGTGTTAGTATGAACAATCAGGTTTAGTAGAGAGAACAATGTAGTCTCGACCAGTAATCACTATTCCAATGTCTTGCAGTAATTGTCTGAATGCGACTCTGTTTCGGACTGCCTTTGACTCGACTCTTGACTCGACTCTTGACTCGACTTGAACTACTGACCCCTTGCCTACTCCTGAGGCGCAGTATTTATTAAGTATGGAATAGTCCATTATTATTATTATTATGGGTAAGATCCCATAACACAATTATTTAACCCATAGGTGGTGGCAAGAGATGGAATGATAATTCAGAATTCTAGCAATGGACTAATTCACAAATTCTAATTGCTGCAGCATCAGTTTGAACTTTGTAATAGAGTAAAAATCAAACGAGATTAGATAACAGGGTAAGGAATGACTCAACTTTGGTGATATTGAGCAGAATAAGAGCCAGTATGAGCAGGCCAACGAATACCCACAAGTAGTCCGGCTGTTAAAGGATGGGTACTTTTAATCAAATCACCCTTTCTATATAGATTGCCAAATAAGGTTGAAGAGTATATACCCACTAGTATACCAAACTTTGTCATAGACTAGTTACCAGCCAAGGCTGATTTACTACTGAACCCATAGCTGGTGGCGAGGGCGTGGAAGAGGTAGATCGATACCATCACATTGTTATTTATGTGAAAGGGAATGTAAGGATTTTGGATAGGATTTGAACTCGGCTAGCTTATTTCTGTTTCATTTTGAGTTGATAACCATTACGCTACATGCCCATCCACTGATTTTCATCAGTATCGGATTTCTCTTACGATGTGAACGTCAGTTCTAGTTTCTCATGGAAGTATCAGGCTGAGTTATTCCGTTCTCTGTACAGTTGATCAGATCATGCCGGTAGGAAGGAATGTTAGAACGCATGGTCGCCAGTTAAAGGAACAGCTCAAAATAAAATTACAAATCGGAGATACCAAAATCAAGCAAGTAAAATAAATATCTGGGAAGAGTTTTAACAGAGGTCAGAATATGCGGCACTGAAATCTGAAGGCGCATTGGGATAGTCAAAGATGTATTCCAAAAGCTAAGCAGAGTATTAAGAAAAAAGAAAACTTCATTAGAAAGAAAGCAAAGAGTAATGAAATGTTACTTAATATCTGTCCTTCTATATGGCAGTAAATGCTGGACAATCTCGTCAGAGATTCAAAGATGAAGAAGAGGTTTGAAGCAATAGACATGTGCTTCTACAGAAGGATGAACGTCCTGGGTATGACGATGAACTACATCCAGCAGCAAGGCCTCTGATCGGGAGGTTTTGATGAGAGTAGAACGACCGCTTAATTACTGTTGTTCTCAGATTCACCCTGACCCGGGGTGGTAGCACCAGTTAGGGTCTCAGTTATAGGCAAATAGTTAACCACCAGACTGGTGTTAAAACACAATGAATCTATAAAAATACATTTTTATAGTAAAAATAGCATCAATACGTTTTTAGAAAAAAATATTACCAGAAATACATTTTTGGAGCAAAAAATATTATCAGCAATACATTTTGGAAAAAAAAAATATTAACAACAATATATTTGTCTCTCTAAAATTAAAACGCTCTTTCAAAAATACGTCAATGAAACCTGATCTACAAAATGATTTCTTACAAAGAATATTCTATTCATACGAACCTATGCTAAAAATCTTGTCAGCATTCGATAACCCACTGAGATGTTGATATGCCGTAAAACAAAATAAGCCAAACCAAACCAGAAGGATGCTGAGGATAACATGGACCAAAGACGTGAGCATCGAGAAAATTGAAATAAAAAGGAAACTTAAACATAGCAGCAGGAAAGTTGAAGTTTCTAGGGAACATAATGAGGAAAGAGGGATTGGAAAATCTGATACTCACAGGACAGATCGAGGGTAAGCGGGGCGGAAGAAAAGAACGAATCACCTATTTTAGTAGAGCTTCAGCAAATAGATGGCGAAAGGGAGCTTAGGCGAAGTAACATAAAGGAAAAATTTATTAAGTGCTATAAAGAACAGGAAGTTTTGGAGGACTATGGTCGTCTACGTCCTGACGGGACACGGCACATAACGAAGTATTACGAAAGGTCTGACTTTTCACGTGAAGACTAGAGTGTTTCGAATATACCAATGAAAAGGATATGAAACGTTCGGCGGGCGGCGGCGCATTCAGCATTTGATAATTTTGCAGTAAATACGCGCTTAAAGGTTTTAGACAGTTTTGAACAACATTTCTTTTCATGGTTAGGCGTAAGAAATTGTAAATGTGGGACTACCTTACACTTAAGTAAAATAATAATAATAATATTTATTACGAATTTATTACTGGGAATATCAAATTATACGGAGATATTTTTGCCAATTATGGATTTAGTTGCATAATAAATAAATACAAATATGAAATTTGATGTTATATTGGATTTGTTATCAAATATTTTTTATTTTCTCCTTTGTTCTTGGCAGTATTTAAGAATACTTTGGCTTCAATGCTAACTTTCCTAAGTTGAACAAACTGGAGCTATTTCGTTTACACTTTCTTATCTTGCTTTTCCATTGTTATTTTTAGATCGTTTTCTTGCAGTCATTTTGATGGGCAATAGCGAAATTCTGAAATTTAGAATATTCTCATTCCATTTCAAAAATAAAGTCTGTAAAAAGGAATATTTTGAATTGATATACAACCAAAAATAAAATGCTTTTGATAAAAGACCTTAGTGATTTCAATAATGTAATGATATTCCGCAGACAAATCTACGGTTTATGTTACCTAATCTCATTGAATGGTTACAAACTATAAGCTTAAGTTGAACTTGAAATATTGTGTAATCGCCTATAATTCTTTGTGAAATACTTGGATATCATATAATGAATAATTTTCAGTGAAAAAGGCAATTTTAGATATTTTGTTGAATATACCCCTCCTCCGCCAAGCGCGTTATATATCGTCAGCCTTCACTTTAGAAATACAATTCGAAAGCTGAAACCATCAACAAAGAAATGGAAACTCCTTTAAATTGTCGTTAAGTGTAATTTAGCTTCTACCGGCCAAATCATTGAAAGTCTTATTAAAGATAATGTGACTTTTATTCCCTTTATAACCTGGGGTGATCGCCTTAAGGCCAGGTGTGCTTTTTTACCGTTAAGCTCGAAGTCATTTCACTAAAAATGATCAAGTATCCTTTATTAAATGCACATCTCTCATTTTGACAATTAGAAATCTATATCTAGTCACTTCATTTCCAAAATATAAGGTAAATAATTTTTATGCAATTAAGAACTTTTTTTTTTATCTCAACTCATTTCATAAACGCTATATTGAGTTAGTACACAATCTTTAGTAGATATATTTGCTTTTTGTCTAGTTACCAAGAGATCGAATATTTTATTAAAAGAAACATGTACTCGATGGGAATCGAACCTGTACTAAAAAAAAAAAAAAACACATTCAGACTAGGCCTACATTTCTTTTTACAATTAGGCTATGTATATAATAATGATCTATGTACAAGTCAACAGTTTTCAAATTCTGGTTTTCAAGGACAAGCACACTTTGTAGATTGGCGTTACAAAGTTTTAGTTTTATTCTGGAATAGAGAATGCCTGAAATTCATATCAGGCATCCAGGATGCCATGTCCCACATAGCTGCATCCGGTATTATAAGCATGAGAACGAGTTTGACAGATTAATACATAAACAGACAATCTGAGGTAGTCTCCCACACATTGAAGATAGATAATGTAAGGTCCACGTATTGGCTTTGAAGCGTTCGGGGGTCGCTCACACACTGGAGACTGACTCAGAGTAACTGACGAAATAATGGAATGAATATAATGTGAAGTAATGACGTTTCAAGTCTAATCGTTTTTATCCTACCCACAATCAACGTTATCTAATTTGGCCTCTAGACAGACAAAGCTAAGCATAATAAGGAATCAATTTATCGCCCAAGTTCTTGGATACAAATGTTATTCAATATTGATTGATTTGTATTTACAGTTTTGTGGGTTAGGGATAGGATTAAAACCGAAACATATTTTGAACTATATGAACAAATCATTTTTTTTGCGATTGGATACTGAATGAACTATTTTTGAGAATATCAATGATGTTTCCAGATACTAGTCGAAGAATCCGAAGGGAAGAGACGAATTCCTACCAATTCCGAAGATATTTGAGCGTAATGGAATGTAAAGAACGCGACTAGAATTCAAACTCGACTCTCAGATTTCATATTTCGTGCCGCTATCCGATAAACCACCTGCATATCAACATTTATTTCATAAAAAAAATACTTAAATTCTCTATGTTTGGTTGCGCTAAGGTGTCCTGTTTTATGCTTGATATAGTTTCCCAATTCCTAACACTACTTTGAGCTCGAATTTCAGGAAAGGAAGAATTACTTGGAAGAATATATTCCGTTGAACATTGTTTCATTTTCCTGTTCATATCGTAAGCCACCATCCTTAACCAAACTGAAGTAATATAAACTACCAGAGAACGTCTGTTAGCACAATTATATCTTCACACAAAAGATTAATAGAATTTTCTATACTAAAGTTCAACAGTGGATAAATGCATTGGTTAGATCCAGTGACAGGACCCAAAGAGTGTGAGTTCAATACCTGGTTAAGGCAGTGGAGAACTTGGAATGGGGAATTAACAGGAGATAACTGATAACTGACATCCATAAACATGGCACGTGGAACTAGAACAGTCTACCCCAGTGAGCGAAATAAAGGGTTCAGTTGGACATTCCAACCACCTGAAGAAGGCCGGAGCGTACAACGGCTGAAAGGTTGTAATAAATATGGCGACAAAGGACAATAGTCTGAATAATGTAAATAATGTACTAAAACCTCATCTCAGAAATATAGACATATATTTATTATTATGAAATGACAATAATTGTGACACATAGCTATCTTTGCTATCTATCCTAGTGCTAGATAATCATAATCACGGCCCATTCATTCAATACAATATACTCAATCACCAGAAGAACTTAATCCTACATCTACCACAATATCATATATCCAGAGGGGGTTAGAAAACACACCATGATAAAAAAATTTATAAATGTTTTTCTGTTTTCTTTTTTTTTAACAAAAATATATCAAAATTTAAATAATGAAATATCTAATATATTCATCAAATACAATTTATCTCGTCCATCATCATTTGACCCTGCCATATACTACATATTCACTGGGGACCTACAAAAAAGTATCCCATGATATAAAAATCTCATGAAAGTCCATAATGTTTTTTTTTCCACAAAAATATATAAAAATTTAATGAATCATAAAATAAGGGTGTGAGGATGAACTCAGAAAACTAACACAATATTGTGACAAAAGAAATTAAAACAAAATAGATCTTAGTAGGATCCGTCCACCCCTCAAAATAATAAGAGTGGCTACTGTATTGTGTCTTCAGACAAACATCAAGTGTCTCTATATTTATTTTGTAAAATTACAAAATTTTGGCACAAGGCCGAAATGGGGGAGTGGCTGGTCTTTTTCTAGCTATCCTATTCCTCGTTGACCATAATCATGACCCATTCATCCATTACAATTACACATTCACCACAAGAACTCATCCATCACCTCAAAATCCTACACACACCACAATACCACATATTCACAAAGGTCCTACAAAAATACCCCATGGTGTAAAAATTTGTAATGTTCATATATATATATATATATATATATATAAATAATTTAGCAAGATCTAAAAGGTCGGCCAATCTAACAGTGATCTCATCTCACAATTCTCACACCTGCTCCATATGTAGCCTCCTGTGTAAATCACTAGCGGGTCTTAAATGCCACTTAAGATTATCGCATAAACTTTCATAACTGAATCAATAAGCTGGCAGATCCTCATACGTCGAAACCGATGGGAGAGTCCATTATTATTATTATTATTATTATTATTATTATTATTATTATTATTATGATTATATATAATTAAAAATCCCATGAAATATGAAGTGATGGGAAGGGGAGATGAACCCAAACAAAAAACTCAAAAATTCAACCAAAGATAAAACAAAATCAAAGCAATGTTAGTAGGAACGGTCCACCCCTCAAAATAATATCTGATTAGCTAGGTATAGGATAGTTAGTTTGGACCAGCCTTTACCACTCCCCTTCATCGGCCACGTGCCACAATTATGTATAAAACACATAATAAATCTCCGAGTTATTTGTAATTGGAGACAGATGGCAAGTCGTAGTGGTATTGTTGAGATGGACCAAAATTGCACTTTTTCTCTTTTGACAGCCATTGCTACCACTAATGTTACCACAACTGTACCTACGAAGAAGTGGCCTGTGGTCCCGAGTTCAAGAAACAGTGACTATAAGCTATCATTATTTGTGCTTTCTAGTATCGTGATTTTCTTTGTTTCACTTGGTCTTATTATTCTCGTGTGTTCGTCCTGCAAAAAGCGAAAGCATAAAGAGCATGTGATAAAACCATCGCAAATGATCGTTACTGAGGACACTCCACTTTAAACAAGGGGGAAAAATAACCTTCCACCGGCTCGCTATGTATACCTGTCTCACCATAGAACTTGTATATCTATCTCCTTTTCCTTTTCTCGGAATCAATTCTCGTAGGAAGATCCTAGATGGATTCTTTTGAATGAAATTTTCCAGAACTCGCTAACGATGTATTCTTAATCCCAAACTTTTTTTTTTTTTTTTTTTTTTTTTTTTGAATCTTCATTAAAAATATTCTGGAATAAATTCCTACCAATATCATCCAGACTTACATTCTACAGTCTTCAAATATGGAGTTGTGTCTCGGCCATTCTCGGAATAATGTAAAATTCTTACACTTAATTTGCTACGTTATTTGGCAACCCCACCCCAATACGCGGATACTTTAACTTTTGAATCCCTTTATATAGTAAATTACAGTAAATTAGAAGTTTTACTTATGCATTAACTTTTTATCTAATACGATAAAACTCTGAAGAATCGGAAAACGCGTGTCTTTACGTCCAGATCCGATCAGCGTTTTAATCTCGTGTAAAGCTGGCGCTCAAAGAAGAAACTGTACATTTTTTTTTTTTTTTTTTTTTTTTTTTGGTTAATTGACGAAATTATATTTTCTAACGATTGTGTAGTCCTAATATTAAGATCAAATAAGATCAAACAACATTAACAAAGACGCCGATATTTAACCTCGGTTAACTGTGGGCTACTTTACTTTGACTCTTCAGTTTAATTTCATCTCTACAAGCACCCCCCTTTAATTTGTAGTAAAGTTTACTCTTTACAAGGACCGGGGACAACTCAAGGTAGAGGATTACGTTAAGAGGTAATTTGTGCGGATATGAATGAAAGATAACGTATAACTCTATCCTTTGAACAGGCTAAGATTTTAGTGATCGGGAGACTTGCTGATTGGAATCTGTTCCACAGAGCAGTGTTTTGCGGGAAGCTGTTCTAGTAAAACTCGCTTCTCTCCTATGGAATACGGAGAGGATGTGTGTTTGCTACTATCTCATTGGGTTCCGAAAAGAAAACCTTGTCTGCTGTCAAGGAAAACCTAAGATAGACTGGAACAGTATTTATTGCCCGTCAAAGTTTTGCTGCCCAAATAAACAAATGACTCCGTAGCCGACAATGAAAACCCCGCAATATTCAAGGGGAAATTAGTTTACGACAAATAGCAACAACCAAGAAAGACTACCATCAAAGCAGCGAAATCGCTGGTGGTGGTGGGAGGAGGTACACGTACAGACGTACCTACGTTACTCTAGTATTAAAAACGAAGAATTAAAACCACGCTAAAAACAATTTCTCAACTTTTGCCAATAAAGTAACAATTATCTGGCCATAAACGAAGACAACTATGTTTAGGACCAAATTACTAACCGAAATTTGACTCGTTGAAACAGATCTGAAATATTACACCAGTCACTATCCCAATCTGAATAATATAGCATACATTAATTAAAAAAAAATTAAAGCCAGCTTTTCATAACCATGTCTTCAGCAACAATTGTAACAGTATCCTAATGAAAACAACTTAGCTGTCAAAGAATTAAACAAAAAAAAATCGATCTTCATGAGACTGTGTGATGAAGACAATATATACCATGTTCTCAAAGACGTTTCTAGCAGACAAGCTATCATTGATGTCCGGGCCGAATTTACAAAAATGAGGAACTACAAAAAAACATAATCCGCGAATAAAATTAACATCAAATAATACTGAAGTAGAATCCATAAAAATTAGCAAAATCACCAGAAACAACAAACCATGATACCATCATCATCACGAACAGGTAACCCTTCACGGAACCCTGCATTCACCGCGGCCGTACCATCGTTTCTTCGATTAGACATCTCTAGGCCAGTTTTAAATTTTTCCTTCTCCAATTGCCATCTAATGCTATAAGACCCATCCTGTCCTATTTACCCATAGTTAACAGTCGACGGGATGGATGAATAACTTTCCCAAAGATATTAGCACGCAATTGAATGTAATAAACTCTACTGGAATTCGAACTCTACTCTCCGATTCCTCAGACCCTTATCCGTTAATCCATCGTACCTCTTAATGGTATCTATGCTAATGTATAAATAATGCCTTAACACGGGCACCCACTTCCATCTCACAGGTTCAAAGTCCAGTTTACCTACTATGAAATCGCCTAAATGATATCATCTCACCATGTCCACTCATCCATTCCTCTGGATTAGCAAAGACACCAAGCCAAGTCATTTTTGTATCATTCGATATGAATGACCTGTACACGAACCACTCGACAGATGAAGCCCTATCTTTTCCAACTCTACATTCGCCAGATCTACCTCCTCTCCATCAGACTTGATATTCTCTTAACTACTACATACATATACAATGGACATGACCTACTTTACGTCCATGATAATAAGCTATATAATCTAACTAACAGTTATTATAGGTAACTTTGGCGCCATTACTTTTCAGAATCCCTTAAAAAGTAAAGCACATCCAGATAAATTTATAAAATGAAAAACGTACTTTTAAAAGTTTTTTTTTTTTAAGTTTAACTTCATAAAATTAATTATAACAGTTGGACTGTTGCAATTATTAATAATTAAATTTAATTTACAAGACACTAGCAATGGTTTTAAAAAGCTTCTGTAACTGAGTTCCCTGCTATCAAAAGATTCTAAAATGAAAGTCAAAAGGATAAAAAAATGAAATATATTATTTAAAATTAAAATCCATAAATTATGAAACGAGTGTTAAAAAATCTATTCGGATTTCTTTGCGTTTTTTTTTTTTTTTTTTTTTTTTTTTTTTTTTTTTTTTTAAACTAAAAAAGAACTGAAGACCAAAAACATCATGTGATGGACGGTGTTATGGGTGGGGTGTGAAAGTATAATAGCGTCCTTACTTTGACCTACTTTCTCTATTTACGTCACATGTCAAAGAGTTTTCAAAAGGCATGAAGAACCCCAAATTTGTACGGCATGTACAGCAAAAAATTATTTAGGAATTTAGTAAGAATAAGAGACTGTATTCTTCGACGTTCTCGTATAATCCAATAACAACAGATTACCCCCCCACTTCACTATAGAAAACAATCCTTCCAGTAAAAAATTCTATCCTCTCAATTATAATTTCTAATGTCCACTTTAATTTAAATTATCGACAATAAAAATAAAGCTTCCTAACGAGATGACACGTGGTCTCTTTTCCTTAAATAATTTAGTAACATAAATGAAAGACTAGTTAAAGGTTTTCTAAACTACATTGTAGAAAGTCAAATAAAAATTTGTTTCTTTCCAAACAAAGCAATGTAGATGTTCAGAGGCAATAGCAGTTATTTCAGTATATATCATCGTCATTAGATACGAACATTCCAAACGATATAAATTCGCTTAAAGAAACATAAGAAATGCATCATTCCTGCTGAACAAAATCAAAATATTTATTCATAAAAAAAATTAAGAAAACATCTAATCTCATTAGAAATCATAACTGTCATAATCAACATTGTCTAGGGAATGTCATAACATTATCATAATTGTTTTTTGCTTGAACAGGGAAATGTCAAGACATCAAATACTGATTTTCTTTATCAGAGAAGGAAATATTACTACGTTAATCTTCTTAAACCTGTTACCATTTATCCGCAAGCTTGTTTACAGTGTTTTTTTTTTTTATTGGAACATGCATTTAGATTTTGACATTGACTGATGAAAGCTGTTTTACGGAAGCTTATCTTTTCACAATGATGCATTGAAACAATGTTTTTGCTTGCTCAACCGTTTTACTGGTTCCAGTTATCTGCACAGGGTATCCTAAATGTCACTTATAGTTCTTTAAAAATGTAACATGTCAGATTTCTCGTCTTTTTTTCCGAAATAAAATTAACTTGGGGAAATTACCAATGAACAAATAAACAAACATCAGGGAATTATATTTTAGATTTAAACAATCCATCTAATATAGAAATTTTATGGTCACCAAATTCACTTTTGTGTAATGCCTCCCAATTTTTTGGGGAGCACCTTAAAGAATGCGTGTCCTGGGTAAGATGATAAACTACATCCGCATTCTGGGTAAGACGATAAACTACGTCCAACAGCAAGGCCTCTGATCAGGAGGCTTTGAGGAACGTGGAACCACCTCTTAATTGTTAGTGTTCCCTGGATCACCCTGACCCAGGGTGGTAGCGCCTGTTAGGATCCTAGCTATTGGCAAATATTTAACCCTCGAAACTGAGGTAAAAAGCATTATGAAATTGTAATACCAGAAATACTTTGTAAAAAAAATTATTACCAGAAATTTTTCAAGGAAATAAAACTATTTACCAGCAATACATTTTGTAAAATATTACTAGCTATACATTTGTGAGGAAAAAATATTACTAGAAATAGATTTTTGACAAAAACAAAATATTACCAGGAAAAAAAGTTGAGGTTGATATGCCGTAAAACACAACAACTCAAACCAAACTTAAAGAATGCGTCTACATCAATAGACTGCCGGCAATTCGGTAAGTTAAGAATGATATCTATGCAAAAATTCGATGGTTGCAATTTTATTAACCCTTTTCATGGGGAATTCTATCGAAAGACGACTTGTAAGTGATATTTACATCCATAATGTTTCATGATTAAATAGGAATTGTCCGGTTTTGGTTTGGTTTCTTTTAAGGCATCTCAACCACAATGACTTATGTAATGCCGACAATTTTTATTTGTGGTACATTTTTTTTTACATTTTTTTTCTGGTAATGTTTTTTTTCCTTTAAAAATTTGTTTCTGGTAATATTTTTCTTCATAATGTATCGCTGGTAACATTTTTTCGAAAAATGTATAGCTGGTAATTTTTTTTTTTCAAAAATGTATTGATGCTAATAATTTTTCTTCAAAAATTTATTGCTGGGCATAATTTTTACAAAGTATTTATGGTACAGTGTAACCCGGATATAAGAGAGTTGTCGGTACCTGAGAAGAAGTCTCTTATATTCGGGTTTCTTTTATATCCGCGTTTGGTCTATTATATATACATTAACACAGGCTCTAATTTGGGATCAGGGAAAATCTCTCTTATATCCGGGTTTCTCTTATGTCCGCTCTCTTATATCCGGGTTACAGTGTATTAACATATTTTTACACTTTCATAGTGTTTTCATCCGAGTTTGGGGGTTAAATATTTACCTATAACTGGGACCCCAACAAGTGTAATGGAAGTGTAGCAGCAATAAAAATATTGTCGGCATTAAATACTCCATTGAAGTTGATATGCCGTAAAACAAACCAAACCAAATTTAAGCGCTGTACTAGACTGGCAACGAGCTCTCATCAAATTACTATTGAGTCGGATAGATGTATTCACAATTTCTAAGCTAGCAGTTTATTTTCTTGCATTTTGCCTTCCGGCTCCAGGTTTTTTCAGTCAACTTTAATCTTTCAAAATCTGAATGCAATGTCAATCGCTATCTATAGTCTGTAGTTTAGTTTGTTTTACGGCATATCAACCTCAGTGGGTTATTTAATGCCAACAAAACTTTTTTTTGTTGGTAATTTATTTCAAACATATATTGCTAGTAATATTTTTTTTTTCAAAAAAGTATTGCCGGTAAAAGTTTTTTTTTGCCGAAAATGTATTGTTGATAATAATGTTTTGCTGGAAATAATTGTTTTTTTTTTTTTACAAAGTATTTCTGGTATTAAAACCTATTTTTACATTTTGATAGTGTTTTGATCTCAGTTTGGGGGTTAACTATTTACCCATAGCCGGGGCCCTAACGGGTCAGGCTGGACCTGCGAACACCAGCAATTAAGATGTGGTTCCACGCTCCTCAAAACCTCCTGATCAGAGGCCTTGCTGTTGGTCGTAGTTTATCGTCTTACCCAGGACAGCTCTCTATAGTCCTCCTGGTTACTTTCTGTTTTCTAATTCTTTCACAGAGAGAAATCCATTGTGTTTTGGGTCATATTAGATTTACTACTAATATCATTGGTGGTCATTCGTTTTTGTTAGTTTATATGAAAGTAATTTCCCTGAAATGAGCAAATGAAGTAATATATTTGGTTGATAGAACAAACATTTTACCAAACATTGAATGCGGAGAGTGAGGCTTAGGAAGTCTTGTTTCAGTCTAATGCTTATGTAAATCGAATATTAAAATCAATATTTGAGAAAGGTAAAGATTTCGTTAGAACCAAAGCAAGGAGAACTGTTGCATAATAGCCATCCTCCTATATGTAGGCGATTGATGGACAGATAAAGAAGAGACTTCGAGCAACAGAAATGTGGTTCTACAGAAGGATGCTGAGAATATCATAAACCGAACATGTGACCAAAGACAATATTTTAGAGAAGATGGAAACAAAAGGAACACGTATATTTAACATCAGAAAGAGACAGTTGACATTTCAGGCGTACACGACGAGGAAAGATGGCTTGGCAAATATGATACTTACAGAAAAAATTGAAGGCGTGAGAGGCAGATGACGACAAAATATATCCTACGTAACGAACTTGAGTAAATGTATGGCAGAAATAACATAGATAATTTATTAAGAGTTACAAATGACAGAAAGTTGTGGAGAGCCATAACCGCTAACATTATAAAGGGATACGGCACATAGAAGTATTGACTATTCCTAATGTACCTTTTCGAACTTAATCCCATTCATCCCATTCATTGGACAAGCTTCATGATTATGGTCAGTTATTCTAATTTGAATTCAAAGATCCTGTTGCTTTTTTTTTCATTACAACAACGATCAGTATTTGGATTTGATTCACGCCAAGCTGAATTAATGCTAGATGTGCGGGTGGTGTAATGGTTAGTGGCTCTGAAGAAGAATTCGGAAAGCTAATATCGAATTCTGGTCGAGTTCATTTTCACTTTCGTACAAATATTAGGTTGGCCAGAAAGTCCCGAGTCACTTAGTAAGCGGGGAGAAAACAACAAAATTTATTTTTCAAAATAAAGTCCATCATACTCACGATCATCCAGCATTCTAATCTGACCCAGACACCAGTCCGCTGGCTTTGAATAAAAAATACAACTGTAAGCAAGCTTCCTTCTCTTCATCAAAAGTGTTGAATCGCTACTCCATGAGGAAATGCGCCATTGAGCGGAATAGGCCATAGTCACTTGCAGGAGCATCGTAAATGAATGGTGGATGTGGAAGAATCTCAACACCGTCAAGTTGAACTTCTCCTTAGTCAACTAGCAGTGTGTGGCCTCGCATTGTCTTGCTGAAAAAAACAAAACAACATTGATTGACCAAAACAAGATACTCCTCTTTAGTTTGTCAACACTCAATCTAGCTGCTGGAAATACAATTTAGGGTTGATAGCGCAACCGTAGGGAACAAGACCGAAATGCATTACTCCTTGGAAATTCCATCAGACAGTGATCAACATACGTTATGTTTTTTCTGCTTCCGATTAGTGAGTTCGGACTTTCTGGCTAACCTAATAATTTTGGAAAGAGTGTCAATCATTTTTCTCCCCATCAACTATGTGTTAAAAAGCAATACAGACGAAGCTCGCTAAGCTTGATTATCTACCAGTCTAGGAGAATATATTTGAATTAAAAACCGAAACATATACAGTGTAACCCGGATATAAGAGACCCGGATATAAGAGAAAGCCGATTATAAGAGAGATTTTCTCTGGTCCCAAATTAGAGCCATACTTAACTAAGCAAAATAGACAAAACACGGATATAAGAGAAACCCGGATATAAGAGACTTCGTCTCCGGTCCCGACAACTCTCTTATATCCGGGTTACACTGTGGTGGCATTGTCACATGTAATTATCGTCCGCTCAGAATAGTCACAGTATAAACTTACAGGATAGCGCTGTTGATGTTGAAACGCAAATGTCCGTAAACTGGGGATTTCAACAAAGATTAACTTGCCACCCTTGTATATAGTTTCAAAATTGATAAATCAAATGGGTGTGCAAAGTTGCTTCAAATCAAAACAGCTCTGGTGATGAAATTAACGTCTCGGTGATTATTTAACCAAGAAAATTTACTTTAAATTGCCATTTGAAAAAGAAACAGCATTTTATAAAGAAATAGAAGAAATTGTTTTCACGCTACCTAATATTTATTCGATTAATGACAAAGACCTACTATATTGTGTGTGGTATCCGTCGGGCTAGGGAAACCAGGTGTTTGCTATCCTGGGTATGGCGATAAATTACATCCGGCAGCAATGCTTGTTATCGAGTGAGTGAAGATTTTGATGAGCGTGGAACTACCTCGTCATTGCTGTTGTTCCCAGATCAACCCTGAGTGAGGGTGGTAGCACCTGTTAGGGTCCCAGCAATGGGAAAATAGTGTTTTTGTTTTTGTTTGATGTTTTACTAAGAAAGTACAAAAATACATTATGGTAAAAATAACAGTAAAATATTTTTACTTTAATAATCACTAGTAATACATTTTTGCATAAAAATGCAATCAATACAGCTGTAAATTATAAAGATACATTTTATAGCAAAATTATCAGTAATACATTTATCTTCAAATTATATATCAAACATGTTTGCCCTGAAAATATAAAAGTATATCTAGTTGACGCCATATAATCGCGTACAAAACATTTACAGTTCGGTATTAAATAACATATAGAGGTGTTGATATGCCATTAAACAAAATAAATATATATATAAATAAATAAATAGAAATAAAAAAAGCAAAAAAACAAACATAAAACAAACAACCAGGGGTCTTCCGGTCAAGATTTTTTTTTGTTTTAAAATATCGGCTGGTGGTGGCGCATCGTCAGTTTTGCCAATCGATCGCAGGTGAGATGATGTTGGATTTAGTGGGATATCGACATTTGCCAACGCTGCGTGTTTTCTCTCCCCACACCAACGATGTTATCCAAGGGAATGACAAGGGCCGACCGAGAATGCTTCGAACAAGTGTCGTGACAAACGTTGCCACACTGAAGCTACTAGGATATCTTGGTCCTAGATTCTATCTTCAGGGTTTATTCCAGAAGCGTTTCACCTCATCGCGTATCGCCTCAAGGCATCTCAGGTTGGAAATCAGAATTCTTCTTCTTGTTGATGGACTGATCTCTGGCCAACAGGTTCCGTTCACATTGTATATTTATATAATCGAGTATATCTTTTAAAAAGTGAGCTTGCCCTGTTGTTTTATGAAAATAAACAAAAATAATCGTGTCAATACTTTTTCTTAGACTTATTGTCTACCTGAAATGCAGGAATTCTTTGTTTACGCTTCTGCAATGTATTCTGAATATATCGCTTAAAATTGGAGAATATTCTATATTTTAAAAAAGATTGTGATGTATGTATGTTGAGTTTATCTGTTATATATAGTTTCCTTATATACAGTAAATGCTTTATGGCCGATCGGATTAGTACTCACTTTTCCTCAAAGATGATTTGTTACGACAAATCGTGTAAGGATGGCTGAATGTCTTATCTGAAAACGTTGAAAAAAAGAAACTCAATTAGATTATTGATCTTCTTTAGATATTAAACATTTTGTGCAGTGGACAATTATGTTATTACACGATTTGGCTAATTTTACCGTTACACCCGATATATATATATATATATATATATATATATATATATATATATATATATATATATATATATATTGTGTGTATTTAGGCAGCATCTTTTCATTCATACACGTTTCATTAAATATTATAGACAAGTGTTGTCTATTTTATGCAAAATCTTTTCGTAACATCTGATAAGTTTAATAACATTATCGTTGAACGAAGAAAGAAATTGACAATATTGATCCATATTTTTTTTAATACAATCTAGGCTTTCGGCTTACATAAGTCATTATCAAAGATGTCAATTACAACATATTAAACAATATACGAACACGACAGTGATGATAGTCTGTCAATGTTTACATAGATGATTTCTAAGCAACGATAAACACATACATAAAGACGCTAGAAGCGAAAATTGCACCGCATCTCATGACGTCACACATGACCACACGAGAGTGAATTGAGAAATATAAAGTATGGTAAGCCGTTGGTATAAACCAATGGCTTCTCTTACCAATTATAGGCATTTAAGAATATTTGTAGAGATGCCATAATTGATTTTGTTTAGGTTGGGTTTCGAATGTTTGATGTATAATGCTTCCAGGATTTTTTGTTTTTGTCTATTGTTTTCATGTCGAAGTATAATTGTGTTTTCGACAAGTATTTTAAGGAATTGTGTGTGCGGGCTGGCATGTTGTTTTAAATGCCTAAAAATGCCTAGGTATATATATATATATATATATATATATATATATATATATATATATATATATATTCTACCTAGGTTTCATCTAAATGTATCCGTTTAGGTGAAACCTAGGTAGCTTTTCCTGGCTCTTTAGGATTTATTTTAGTTATTCCCGCTCTGCTTAGCGAATTGAGCACTCTGCGTTTTAGAATTAATACTCGCCTGGCGATTTTCTTCTTTGGAGTAAAGACTTAACGCATTGGACGATTTGCTTTATCCTGTTCTGATGTTTTTAGTTCTTTCGTTTTTTATTTCCAATTTTTTCCTCGGGTACCGATTTGTTTTGACATATCTACAAGTTGAGCTATCCGAGTATTTTTCCAAACGAGTGTTACTATATATATATATATATATATATATATATATATATATATATATATATATATATTCTTCGATCCTCACATTGCAGTGATGAAGAAGCTTGCGTCTCTCAATGATTCTGAGAGCGAAGCCGTCGGAAGACTAATTTATAGTAGGGCCGTCCAAGTCGGCAAGGTCGAGGATGAGAGACCAGACTAACCAGGATAAAAGCTACAAGACCTCAACATCGGATCAGACGGGAGAATTTATTAAACCCAATAGCTGTGAAGGCAGATGAAAGCTGCGGCATATGTTTCAACTTCAAAAGCCTTGATCTCTTCCATTTGCATCCATTTGGTCGAAAATTAGTGTGTTTCATGGTGTTCAAAAATGAAGACCCGTTAAAAAAACACACGCTGAAGCGTCTTTTTGGGTGGTCCATCACGAAACATTCAAGTCTTTTAGTGATCGGGAAAGAATGACGGGGACACGTAAGTGATACCTCGAAGCTCTTAGTCAATAATCGGTACATAAATGGCGAGTATACGTTTCAATCGCTCGCCTCTTGGATTTAAGCAGGAAAGTTGTTCGGCAGTGATATTAATGATTGAGCATTCCTATTTAAGAACCACTCTGCTCACAATCAAAATTGGAAGGTGCTAGAAAATGTACATTATTATAGTTTGTTTCATTTACACCCGTCTGGGAAACTGCGTCCGGAGGGTTACATACCATGTACCCAACAAAAACATCAAGAACCAGTAGCATGGAATTTGGAACATGGACAATTCGAACTTTACCGGAAAATCCAAAATCTGACAGACCAGAAAGACAAATAACTTTTGTTGCTCCTGAACTGAACTGAACTATTTCAATATTATATTGTCGCTCTGAGTGAAACTCGCATGACTGGAAAAGAGTAATTGAAAAGAGAGTAAGACGAGTACACTTTCTTCTGGTAAGGATGTGATGATGAACAACGAAGATTCCAAGGAGTATGCTTTGCAATCCGAAAGGATATATTTCCAAAATAGATACAACAGTCTATGGGAAACAATGAACGCCTTGTGACATTCAGAATGCAGCTAGGTAAAAATCAACATGCCACCATTAATAGCACTTATGCACCGACTTTCGATGCTGAAGGTCATATCAAAGAAGACCTTATATTCTAAACTTGCTAACATCCGGTCTTCCACTCCCAAGCAAGACAGGATCATCGTTTCAGGAGGCCTCAATCCCACAGTTGGGAAAGATCACAGGCTATAGAATGCTGTAATAGATAAGGAAGGAGTTGACAGACATCAACGCCAACGTAACTCTCTTCCTCGCTAAAATCTACCGGGCACAACTTGGTGATCACTAACACCTAGATTCGTCAGAAGAATAGATACAAAGTCTCTTGGCAACATTCAAGAATTTTTACTTGATTAACTATGTCATTGTTCGATCAACAAGATATAAACGAAACGAGAGTCCTCACTGTTGCCGATGTGTGCTGGACAGACCTTCGTCTCATATAATCAATTATGCAAATGAAGATCAAACCTGTCATGGGGTCCACCCCTTTTTCATATAAGTGGACTCTACCAAGTGTACCTGGACTGCTGCCGTTAAATACCCAGAGTTACAGTCAGTGAGGGTAGTCGGTAGTCGGATAGTGAGAGGATATACGGAGAGTGAGAGAATATACGAACGGAGATAGTGTAAGGTAACCTCTTGTAGAAATCAGTTACAAGCACTTAGACACTAAGGAAGTCCTACTTCAAGACTGTATATATCTATCTGTATTTGCTACTAACCACGTTCCTGGACTTACTAACAGTATTACTCTTTGTATGATTGTGTAAATACATTTTATTTCTTATATTTAATTATTGCGTTTGTCATTCCTTGGAGACCGAATTCATCTCGGAATGCACAACAAAACCCAAAGGAAAATATCGTCAAAAAGTTCAATGTTGACATCTACCAAAACACACAAGTCATGCAAAACCTCGAACAGAAACTTCTAGACGAAATAACTCAACGGCTGCCATCATCCGTTGAAGACCACTGGGAACGCTATTATAGCATTCTGTAAAGACACCCCTGTATTCAAGAAAAAAGGAAATCAAGATATGTTTGATGACAATGATGAACATCTATAGCAACTAGAAACAGTTAAATGTAGCGGTCTCTTCTACTCCAATAGCTTCAGGTCTCGCACTTCCCGTCAGTGGAACTCCCTTCCGCTTACTTACTTCCCTGATAGCTATAATCTCCAAATATTTAAATGCAATCTAAATCGATATTTCCAGATGTCTTGATCTATTAACCGTCTTTCTCTTCATCCTTTCCTGTATCACGGTTCTTTACTCTTGCTCCCATTCGCTGTAATCACTTGCCTGGGGTGAAATGCTTAACAAATAATTACAAGCCTTTATTAAATTGCAAAACGAGCAAAACTTTACAACGAGAACGAGGCTGTACCAACAGCCAGAAGATAAATCGAAAACTGAAAAATCAATGGTAGAGAGAAAAACCCGCTAAAATTTAACAATTCACAACTGCCGATGGTACTCATAGCCTCTTCAATGCTACAAAATCCATCTTTGGCCCACTAGCTCACGCTCAAACTCCTCGCAAATGTTAATATGGATTAACAATACCGAAGACCAACACTGACATCAACGCTAGATGGAGAACTATTTAAACAAACCGTCACCTTTAATAGAGACATCATGCAATGTCTTCCAAGGCATCCTGTTGATGAGTCCCTAAATAAACTACCAACACTTGATGAAGTCAGGTAAGCCATCAAAACAATGAAGAAAAAGAAATCCTGTGAAGTAGATGGAATACCAACAGAAATTTACAAATATGAAGGATATCTTATTCAACACCAACGGCATCAACTCATCTTGACAAATGAACAATTGTTATGATATTCACAGGGAACCAACTGCAAGAGAAACAGCTTCAATACTTGTTCATATCATTCATTGACATTATCAAAGCATTGAACTCTGTGTCAAGAGAGCTCATAGGGAACATTCTCTCCAGATATGGTTGTCACTCAAAGTACATCTATATTCTGAAACTTCTTCATGATGGTATGCGCATGCGCTCCATTGTGCTCGCCAACAATGGCCAATATGAGTCTTTGCTGGTTAGATTTGGAGTGCTGTATGTTGCATTGCTCTAAATATATTCACCATCTTCATTCTTACAGTGATTGACATCATAAAAGATAATCTTTCTCCAAGGATTGAGATTGTCTACAAGACTAACGGTAGACTATTCAACATTGCCCGTCTTCGCTCAAAAACCCCCAAAAATTGTGAATTCATTGATATGTAGATGACAATAGTGTTGCAGCATTTTCTGAATCACAACTACAACAATGGATGCAATGGCGGCAAGGTTTATCTATCGGCAAATAAAAAAGTTCGGAGAGAACCAAAGATCAAACTTGGCATAAAGTTTTTGATAATATGGATTACTTTTCTTGGTAGTCAATGGTCTTCTTGAATATGAGATGTAACAGTCTCAAATGTGCATTATTAGTTTTTGATCGCTTTCAAAAAAGAGGTCTCCAAAATCGTGACATCAGAACAGACACCAAACTGCCAGTGCACAAGACACAGTAGTGATTCCAACTTTTCTGCAATATTCTGAGATCCGGACATCTTACCGACGACGTCTGACATTCCTTGAAAAATTTAACCAGTGTTGTCTCCGAAGTATCTTGAATATCAATTGTGAAGACAGAAGAACTAACTTCAGCGGACTGGAACAAGCTTATATGTCCAGCATTGAAGCCATCGTCAAAGAAAGAAATCAACTCTGATAATGTGGGCATCTTGTGCAAATGAACGACAACCATTAACCGAAGCAAATCATTTACTACCAACTCAAAGAATGAAATCGGAAAAGAGGATGTCAAAAAAGAAGAGTTTGAAGAACGTTCTAAAGCAAACCATGAAGAACTGTAACATCGACAGCTTAGGATGCATTGCAATGGACAGGAATCCCTGGTGATCCATTGTCAAAGACAGAAGAATCCTCGAATCCAAACAATCAGCTTATATGTCCAACATTGATGAAAATAATCAACTGCGATGGAGTGGACATCTGGTGTGAATGGATGACAA
Source organism: Acanthosepion lycidas (assembly GCA_963932145.1). Classification (NCBI taxonomy): domain Eukaryota; kingdom Metazoa; phylum Mollusca; class Cephalopoda; order Sepiida; family Sepiidae; genus Acanthosepion; species Acanthosepion lycidas. Next base: position 28,971,510 of record OZ010585.1, on the reverse strand, counting down.
CCGTCAACCAAAGCAAATCATTTACTCCCAGCTCAAAGAATGAAATCAGAAAAGAGGAGATCAAAAAAGAAGAGTTTCAAGAACGTTCTAGAACAAAACATGAAGAACTGTAACATTGACATTGTGAATCTCGTGTAATGAACAGGAGTCTATGAAGATACAACTTTCGAGTCCAAAAGATCAGCCGAAATATAGCAAAAAACAAAACGTCGAATAAAAAGACAACCACCACCAAGACGTAAATCCCCATCTGGAAGAGCTTATCCTGAATGTCGAAATATCTTTCAAGTAAAAGCCATCTCAGAGTCCACAGACATATATATATATATATATATATATATATATATATATATATATATATATATATATATATATATATGGCTAAAAAACAAGAGGAAATACATGTTCTTACCGGAAGTGCAGAAACATTGTTGATGAGCTCTTACATTTATTTATTTATGATTTTATATACAGCGATAGGTAATTCTATTTATGTTTTAATTAAGTATGTTTTTAATGTAGCCATTTATCTATAGGGAGGTTTGTGTATAAAGATTTTATTTTTATACTAGCCATGTTTTTATTTCTGATGTCAGTGTTTTTTAATTTATTTAAAAGGTCACCTGATTTTTTTTCTTCACGTTTGGTAACAAATTCTATAGACATAAATTTGACTAACCAATGGCTTCTTCTCTCACCTTCTCTAATGTTGGAATTTCTGGAGAGTACCTCTTTCAAAAAGAGTTTATAAAGCAACTTTTCTTATTTCATTTACATAAACAACTTCCTACTAATAAATTCACAAAATACTACTTTACCAGATCTTATCAACAAACTTAATAGTGTTGAACCGACAATAGAAGACTATAACTTTGAACCTGAAGCCAACTACACACTTCTCTTCATGAACTTAAATTTGATGTTTATAGAAATGCTACCGACAAGAATGTTATTGTCAACTCTTATTCCCACCACTCCAATCATTCTTGTATAATTATAGACTTCTATCTCAGAGCATTAAGAATGTGCAGCTCCCAAAACCTACCCAAAGAAGAAACTAACATGGGAAACACATACAAAAACCAACAATATCCTTATCACTTTATACACAAAGCAAAACGAAAGGTATATAAAATACACGAACGCAATAAAGATAACAAATTTATCCACAACAAAAAACTAGACAAAAACAGATACATAATAATCCCAAAGAAATCCATAACATTTACTATAAAAACAACTTATCCCATTTAAACAACATCAATATGATCAGAACATAAAAGCATCGATAACAATGATAATTCAGAATTAGGCATATATAAAATACATTGTCAAAATTATACACTGGGGAAACATGCAGAAATTCAAAAGACCATATCTGTGAACATAAAAGGAACCTTACACACAAGAATGTGTTAAATGCACTAGTCATACATAGAAATAAATTCAACCATAATTATAATCTAAAAAATGCCACAATTATCAAAAGAGAAAGTAATTTACTCAGAAGGAAAATTCTCGAAAGTAATGCTATCGAAAATTTTCAAAAGATGCATCTACGCCCCGAGTTTTTTTTCCAATCTCACCTTTCCTAAAAGAATTACTACTTTCACAAGTAGACATACACGACCGCAAGTCTGGGTACTTTGATATGTAAATAAACAGACCAATACCCAAGGGAAAAAAAGTACAAAAAAAGAAAGAATACGTCAGCCAAAGATAATCGTCTAGCATCCAAGTCCAAAGTCCAAAGAAAAAAAACACGATACGAGTAAGTAAAATAACTAAGTGCTCAACACGCTACGTAGAGCAAACTTAATCAAAACTAAAGCGCTAGAAAAACCTGCCAAGGTCAGGGATCGTCAGTGAATATTCCCTGACGATCCGCGTAGGTGAAACCTTTTAGGTTTATCTGGCTCTTTAGGTTTAATTATATATATATATATATATATATATATATATATATATATATATATATATATATATATATATTGAATATTACTGGTTTAATTTTGTCTTACGAGACTTTGAAATATGTCCCTTTGCGTTCTCCACATGTTTTAACTGAGCTTTCAACAAACTGATCAATATTCATGAATGTTCGCAAATTTAAAAGCACTGATAAACGAATGCCATCCTTGCTCATGTATATAAACACGTGCAAAAGAATAAATTCTATATTTGTCTTGATAAAGCCTCCCCGCCAAGAAGTCTAAGAATGGTTTTTGCTTTTATTATTCTATTCATTTTGTTCCTTTACAGATACACTCTATCTGAAAATAATTTGCACACACACACAAATTTTTCACTTTCCCTATATATATATATATATATATATATATATATATATATATATATGTGTGTGTGTGTGTGTGTGTGGAGTTGCTAAGCATCGTGGTCATGACTTGGTTGGATATAGTGGCTGCTGGTACAACATATGTGTGGCAGCAAGATTCAACTCCCTCCCACGACAACATGAAGAGTCATAAGTGGTTATCAGAAAATATTTATGATCTCACCAGCTGCAATGTTTGGCCCCTAACTCCAATGTTTGTTATCCAATGGATTATTTTGTGTGGGCGCGCTTGAGAAAGCCATCAACGCACTGCCTGTAACACAAAGGTCAACCTATTCGGCAGGATTGTTTGATGTTCTCCCAAGTGACACCGTAAAGGCTGCATGTTCCCGATTCTGGACTGATCACTACTGACAGCAACGTTATGTCTCCATTCTTCTTCCTGTAGTGCTGCCTTGGTTCAAGAGGGTGGCTTATGACAGACTCTATGTTTCGCAACATGACTCTGCACCATGCCACACAAGAAGGAGAACTCAGTCATGACTGTCAGACAATTTCTGCGACCACGTCACCCCTTACATCTGGCCACCTAACTGTCCAGACTGCAATCAGCTTGATTATTGTGTGAGGGGCACAGTTGAACAGACAAAACTCCTTGTAACACCAATGATGAATTGAAGGCAAGGATTATGTCAGCATTCAACAACCGAAACTAGGAGATCTTCCAGAAGAACTGAAAAAGATTTTTAATCGTCTGGAGGCCGTGACTGAAGCTAATAGCGATTCCATTAAATAAATTTACTCATTTTTATTTTAAGATATTTATGTGTAATTTTCGTAAATATAACTGTCACAATGAGCTGTCGGTGTTATTTTCATTATTGATAGATTCATACGACAATTTATGCATAGCATCCTGTATACATAACACACACACACACACACACATATATATACATACATACATATATATATATATATATATATATATATATATATATATATATATATATATATATAAGATGGCTGAAAAATGTATACGGACTGGTGCTATAGAAATAAATGTACAACAAATTAAGTCGTCATTTAATCTCTTTCGAGGTTTTCCCCTTCTGAAGCCATACATTTTTGTCCAGTCTCGTTTCCATTAATTTAAAAATTTAACTAAGACTTATAAAAAAGCTTATAATAACAATATTTATATGGTGGACAGTATCAACAGAATTGTAAAATTATTAATGAAAAATTGCGAAAATCCAAGACAAATATAGAGCATGGAAAAGTCCCGGAGAAGAAACAGAAAAACAGATCGACTGCGTAACTATCAACAAGAGATACAGGCATGCAAAGTTACATTGCAAACATATCTAAGCGCCGACTGCGGGAGCGATCTCCTTCCAGTGATTTGTGAACTTAGAGTGAAATTACAGAAATTGAAAGAGAACTAAGTTAGCACCCAAATTACGACAGACTCTTGAAATACATAGTGTGAAAAACAGATTAAAAGGACAAAAAGAAAATGGCAATTCAAAGTGGGACATTTCAAGAGAAGCCTGCGATCGTGATCATCTCAGAGTAAATTAGACGAAGAAAAAATGAATGGGTGACAAACAAATTTCTCGACATAATGAAAAGGAGATAAAAATCCATGTCAAGACACGGAACTGAATATAGGAAACTACACAAAGAAATAAGGAAGAAATGCAAGCAAGCTGAGGAGGAGTGACTCAACGAAAAATGGACAGAAATAGAAAGAATATCACAAATAAAGCAGATGTGCATAAAGCAATAATAGAATTCGTAGAACAAAAGCGTAAAATACAAGGAGGGAACGATGATGTCAGAGAAAGAAAAATCCTTCAGAAATGGAACGGATATATCTGAGCGTTTTTCCACGACAAAAAAGAACATCCGGCAGTACACAAATATATCGACGGACCGAAAAAAAAACAAAACTAAAATATTAAGTAAAATCTTCGTTAGCTAAATTGCACAGAAACAAAACGATAAGGCCAAACGCAATTGTAATAGAGTTGATGGCAGCCTTAGACGTTTTCGGTTTAGACAAGATTACAGAGATACTAAATAGAACCTACGACAATATCGGAAGACCTAAATAGATCTATTTTCATAATTTTCCCACTCTTTCATTTGCTTTCATTATGTCTTGTGGGTGTTTAATTTTCTGGGCCTTCTTCCTTCATTATATGTCTCATAGGTTTCAACTTTCACTTTCTGATTGATGGAAGCATTCCTGATTGTAAATATAAGTTTCATTGTTATTCATATTTTCTTTTTAAAACTTCTTCGTTGCTCACATGTTATTCTTAGCATTCCTTGATAACCATTTCTCCTGCTGTGAAAAAATTGTCCCGCATTCACTAGCCTATAAAAGATGAAATATAACAAAGTATTTGAGATCGCTTTTTCTGATTTTTTTTGTATCTTAATATTTGGCTTAGCTTCCAGAAAAGCGTATTTTGTTTTTACTACTAACCTTCAGATTTCTGTGTCACATTGTCCGTAATCAAAATACTTAAATTTACAGGCAAGATCTCTTCATCGAAAGGGGGATAGGGTCATTACCCAGCACATGAGGCGTCTCCGGCAGGGAAAGTGCCAAAGGTGGCTTGTGCAATTTTTGAATGGCTTCAAAAATCTCAAATTAAAACCCAATTTATGTGACATTTTGTTACGTAAGCGTACGGATAAAATACCTACTCCCCTGGCCAAGACAGACAGGGAGTTGACAAATGAATATTAGGCTTGAACGCCAGGGTGACGTCTCTAAAAGTTTAGTACTATTTTTCTTGTTTCTAGCGAAATTCTACTTTTTCAGTACCACACTTTCCATTCTCTGTTAAAAAACTTCCCAGATAGAGTAACAAAAGGCAGGAAGCTGTGAAGAGATATGACCAGCCAAGTGATGAAAGGACTTACCACTTTTACTGAGTGCAGCGTTTATGTCTCGAATGATCAGCATGTTATTAAATTTTAATCTGGAAATACGGGAGAGACTTTAAAATATTGGCATGTAGGTTAATGATATAATGCTTTCTGATAATAATCTTTTCTGATAATCTCTAGGCAGGATGTTTGTGTGTGTGTGTGTGTGTGTGTTTGTGTGTGTGTGTGTGTGTAACGAATGCACGGCTGCATTTTTCGACGGATCTGCACCAAAATTTACATGCACATGCTCCAAGTTAGCGGGAAGGCCAAGACTGACTTTGCATTTCCTAACATCCATCGCTAGTGGAAATAATCGATTTTTTCATGTTTCTACGGCAGTTTTCATGTAGTTTACGGCCATTTTGTACTGGCCAGCGTGAGAGCCAACAGCTGACTGACACGAATGTTAACTAGCATGCTAGCATGCAAGAAACATCGATAGCTGCATTCTTCACAAGTGGGAAAAATTTAAATCTGCATGGTACTTTACTCCAATTGGCTCATTCGCTTGCTTAAACTTAACGTTGATTCTGATTCCGCAGAACTGGGTTGGTTGTGAAAAAGTATTAGTTGTTAACATTCTTTTTTCATTCGGTTTTTCCAGTTACGATTCCTTTTTTTAAAGCTGATCGTTTTGTGTTCATTTTGTTTAGTTCTTTTTTCGTAACAGATTTAATGTTTAGTATAGAGCTTAGGAAAAATTCGCAGTGTGAGATAGGCAAGAAGTAAGGCATGTAGCAACATTAGCATGGCAAAAGGCACTCCTTTAAAGGCAAGGAAGGGCAAAAATATTTTAAGTCAAGTGATAGCGATTGATGTATGAGTCGTACGATTTTTTAATCAAGCACGGGCAACGCCGGGCCATCCTGCTAGTAATGATATAATGTTTTCTGATAATAATATTTTCTGATAATAATGTTTTCTGATAAATCAAGTTAATGATATAATGTTTTCTGATTTTATAATTCAAGTCTGGTTTTCTGTTCAACTTTGTGTTTTAAGAAGACATGCATGAAGACACGTTCTGGCACTACAGACATCATATTCGATTGCAAATTAGTTTTAAAAGTCTGCGAGATTTTCGGATTTGGATACTTTTTTAAAAAAAAAAGAAGTTCAGCACTATTTAGCATTTTTTGTATCTTCCCTTATTTGGAAATTTTAAGACTACTTTAAAATAAGATAGAACAAGCAAATGAAAGTCAACTCAAAATACAAACTTTCAAACAGACATTCTCTGAGCTAGGGCTTTTTTTGTTCTTTTTTACTTTTAGAATGACTTAGTTAAGGAATATAGGGTCGTTTTTAGTTTTTTTTGCTTTTTTAGTGCTGCAAATTTCAGTTTTTCACGGTAGGAATTTTCCACTTAAAAGGATGCCATTCTACCAGTTATTTTTGATTTCTGTAACAAAAGATTACTAGTTTATAATTCCGTAACAATACAAAATAAGGGACAAGATGAAGGAGGGAGAAAGGGCCGATTCCGGGCGTCACTATCCTAACCTTGACATAGCTAGTCACTTTCAGTGACTTAATCGAGTGCTTCTTTCGCCATAACGATTCATATAAATAATTTTCTCAAATAAACAGCAAACCAAAGCATTGTTCTAAATGGAATTCTGAATTAATATCGCATATTTACAATTCCTATTTACAAATACATGTACGATCATATTTACATTCATATTTACAAGTATATGTACGCTTGTATTTACAATTCATATTTACAAATACATTTCCAATTATATTTTCTAATCATATTTACAAATACATCTACGATCACATTTACAATTCATATTTACAAATATATTTGCAGTCATATTTAAAATTCATATTTACAAATAAATTTACGATCATATTTACAAATAAGTTATTTGAAATTCTCGGAATTTAAATTAAGGTAGTTTTTTTTTTCAGTCAGCATGTCGTCAAAATCAAAAGTTAATTCGAGCTATCGTAAGAAACTCGTAGTTAGTGTTTTGGTTTTACTTGTCCTGTTTCTATACTGGTTAGATTTTCATTGTACAGGGTAAAAAAGAAAAAAAAGCGGGAAATAAACAACGATAATTATACATTAGTATGGAGATGTTTCCACAGGCAAAGAACTGCTAAAAAATACAAGTTAACTGCACAGAAAAGGGAAGAAAAAAGAAATAGAGAATCTGATAGTCCCTATAAAGTATCTGCTAGTTGATCGCGAAGAATTCGATCAGTTGTTATCTGAGGCAAAAAGAAATATGATTTGTAAACTTTAACGTCTTCTGAACCAAACTGCTGTCTTTTAGTCATCATAAAGAATAATTTTTGTCTTAAATCTGCAGGGATGATGCCAACCTTAAGGAATATTTCTTGCTGCTGTTTCCTTGTAGACCAGTTGCGATTTTCCAAGTGTAGCTCAGATATGACAGAAGGCCGAAAGTATGGGGTACCTAGTGAGGATCGAACTCACTCGTAACAGTTCTAGCGAGACAAGCTTGCTAACCCTTACACCACCTCGAGGTACCCCTTGTAGGCCAGTTGAACCTGCTGCATATTATTTGGAGATATTTATAGACTCCACGAAATAACATGATTAGCATATTGCGTTATTTTAAGAGTCCAATGTTAATAAATTTAAAATATGCAACTTTCAGGCGTTCCTTTAAAAATAAACCGTAATAACTTGGGGTATTAATAAGAAAAATGAAGAATGCGCTAACGATGTCTCTTCAGATGTGACCCAGTCCGGTAACTCCGCCAAGGAATCCTATTCTGACGAGAAATAACATGTAGGAGTCGGCATTGTACGCCGACAATCTGCTAGATCATGGGATAAGTTTAATTATAATATTCATTATCCGCTTACAGATGTGATGTAATAACCTGTCTCACAGGACAACGATGTGCAGGTGTCTCTCCAGGAAATGACATCGCGACAGATCAAAGTCTAACCTGGAAATCGCCCGGACGTCATTCAATAACACCTGGCATGGTTTTAAAGCGTGGGCATTATGTCCTACACACACACACACACACACACACACACACACACACACACACACACACACACACACACACACACATACATATATATATATATATATATATATATACACATATATATATATATGTGGGTTTTGAGATTTAGATTATGTCGTATATGCATACACACACGCATATACATATAGCCTTACTTTCCTATTTAGCATAGATCTGACATTTAGTTAGTTAATCAAGACATGCCACAAGTCTAATTTTAATTATAACTTTATGTTCCTCAGCATTTTAACTTTCAGAAAAGAGGTAAAATTTTGTTTTTAAATTTACTTAAAAATCATTTAATCACCAGTTACTTACCATCGCCTGAGGAAGTACAATCAACTTATTGAAACATGAAATCTTTTGTGTCGCGATTTCAATATGTTTTTATTATAATCTCTTATAGTTATAATAATAATAATTATATATATATATATATATATATATATATATATATATATATATATATATATATATATATATATATATATGTGGATGACACATATATATATATATATATATATATATGTGTGTGTGTGTGTGGATGACATTATATTAGCTCCTGAATTAATTCCAGTTGAGCACTCTCGGGCTGAGGTATGGGTTTGTAAACAGTGACTATTATAGCTATATAGCGAGACTCTTCGCAAGCCGAATCGAGTCACTGTCGGTCACTGGGCGTGTTTCCTAAAATAAATATGCCAAAAATCCACCACCATCCCAACCGTTCGCCGACAGCTTAGTGGTAGAATTGTCCGCCTGATACCAATTCAGTCGGGTTTCGGTCCGAGCTAGAGGCAACCGGATGTCTAGCCGCACTGATGAGCTGTAATACAGCGAAACAGTCTGTCTGTGGATGACATTATATATATATACATTTTTAAATACACAGAGAGGCGGTATATTTGATGAGTCAGACAGTAGACAGAATTGCAGTTTTCTTTTCCTCTCGGGGCAGGGTTAGAACGAACATGTAAAGTCAAAGATCTACTAATTTGCAGAGGGTTTTCTCAGATTTTTTCTAAACTGCAATGTGTTTAATTATTTCTCTCTCGACTGACACGTAAACCAGCACACTTAAAAGGCCCAATCGACAAACTCCCAAAGCGCTAATGAGTTGTATTCAGTTGAACCCAGTCTCGACACATTTGGAGTTCAGATGGGGAATATACGACAACAATTTACCAGTAGACATGCTCCATCCAAAGTCACTGATATATGACTATTCTGGATATTTATATATGGTACCAGTGAAATTAAACATTTCTATACAGTTAATATTTGGCATTAGTGTTAGCATTACTGTCGGTTAAAAATGATTAAGTATGTTTATAAAAACATTTTTTTAACCTTTATAGCTATTTATGATGTTTTTTTAAAATCATTTCTGCTTAAGCAAGGCAATAAAGCCACTCAGACACAAGTATTTACTTTGTGTAAAAGAAAAAGAAAAATAACAGCTAGAACAATAGAAGGGTACTACAATAGTATGACATTTACGGCCTACCGTAAATGACAATACACTCATTTTTGCTGGAAAATGCTCTAGAAAAACGATGACCTGGTTACTTTTTTTTTTAAATTTACGTCAAATCAGTTTGCAAATATTAAAACCACTATTTCATTATTTGATATATATATATATATATATATATATATATATATATATATATATATATATATATATATATATATATATATAATTGTTAATGATTTTAATACATTACCAGTTCACTGTTCAATGCCTTTAACCCTAACCTCTAAACCTAGCCCTAACTTCTAACCATAACTCCTACACCTAACGCTAATTTATACTTCCAAAAGTTACTAGATATCATAACATAGTATAAAATAAATAGTAGATATCATATTATAGTATCAAAAGAACGGTAATAAAAAAGACAGTAGATAACGTTTGGTATTGCATTTAAACTTTTGAAGATCAAAGTTAGCTTGAAAGCAAGAAAGAAATAAGAATTTCCTTTCAATCTTTTTTTCTTTCATAGTGTGACAAGGTAACATTATTATAAGCTCTCTTCTGTTTACATGTTCTCCTCCATTTTTGTTGCTGCTGCTGCTGTTGTGATTTGTTTTGTTTTGTTTTTTTTTTATTTGGCATTGTTCTCTGTAATGAATTACGTAGCATCAGTTTAGAGGATAATATGAAGGATAGACTTTTTGTAAAGATTTATATGATTTATATGTTTGAAAACATTTTGCAACTTAGTTATTGTGTTCCTCTTTCCGATGTAGACATTTACAGATAACCAACTGCAAGAATTAATACTTAAAATGCTTATATATCTTGGGTCTAACAAAGACATGTAACCAAATTAGTAGAATTGGTATAATCAGTAGAATTCTCGACTACTGCAAGAAAATATCTTATTTAGTAACTCTGGCTGTTTAATTTTAGGTTTTCCTTTTATTAATTTTTTTGTCTTTCTTGTTTCTGTCCAAAAGATGAGTGGGGTTGGCGAAAATTTAGTTGAATCGGAGTTAAGTTGTATATAGCTATTTATCCGCTCGCCCACGACGCAAACAGAATTTCACATTTGGTTGGTGTTTAAATGTGGGATTTCGGCAAAGTCGCACAAAAATTATCCAAATCTCGTCGGCATTTTCTCTTTTCGGGATGTTTTAGGTGCCGTTTAAGAATCCAATCACCCTTCTGAATTGCATTCAGCTCAATGTAAGATTATCATGTGCAATTCGAAATCGGCTCTCTGATTTCGAGTCTTGAAGCTGTCACTTTACACTATGTATGTGATAATTTGATTGCCAAAAGTTTTAATCCCCAAATGAATATTCAGGATGATTTAAATATATTTGCAATGGAAAAGAAAGCGGTGTTTGCAATAGGAGTGCACCATTCTTTTAGACTTGTACCAAAAGAAAGCTACTATAAGTAAGTAGCAACTACAGTGTAAGCCGGATATAAGAGAGTTGTCGGGACTGGAGAAGAAGTATCTTATATCCGGGTTTATCTTATATCCGGGTTTGGTCTATTTTGTTTAGGTAAGTATGGCTCTAATTTGGGATCAGAGAAAATCTCTCTTATATCCGAGTTTCTCTTATATCCGGATCTCTTATATCCGGGTTACACTACTAAGAAAATAAAAATGAAAGGCTTTTTATTCTTTAGAAAAAGTTTGAACCCACGTTATAAATCCTATGATGTAATCCAGTATATCCTCAAATAAAAACAACCATTTCATATTGGCGAGTTATTTACGATGGTTTAGTTTTTATTGCTGTTTTTGTTTAATAAAATAAAACCAACCAAAACGGCAATTTATTTCGGTCTTCGAGATGGAATTTGTTTGAAAAGCTTTTCTTTAGCTGCGTATTAAAAAAGGGAGCAGAATATTTTTCGAAAATTCTGCCGCATATCAGAATTTAGCTGCCTTTTGTTCAATAAAGAAAAAAAAAGTTTTAATAATGTAGTCAAACAATACAAACTTGTTCATTCCTGTAACTAGTAATTTATCGATAAGATAATTGTTAGAATTCGGTTACTAAAGGATGTGGCTAACAGAAAAAAAATGATAACTTAAATTCTATGCAGCATTTAATGATTTTCAGCAATAAATATCTGTTTTTTAGCTCAAGGAATGAGCATGCAGTAATATTGAAAATTCATTATGCTGGCATAACTTGGCTGATGCCACCGAATTCTTATAGCCGACAGAGTTCAAAAGCGCTTAAATGGCAATGTTATTGAGGAATTATTTTCCAACTCTTATCCCACAGACGAAATGTCGGAAGTCTTTCACTACTATATTGCCATTCGTATTGCCAAGTCAGATTATCAGAGTTAGGACACCCGATGAAATATTCACGACAGCAAACCATCTCTATTCCCTACGTGTTCCTTTGATAAAAAGCAAATTCCACTCAGAGAGCCTGTTCCCCAGAACTGTTACTTTGTGGGACTAATTCCCTAGAGATTGCTTCCCTGACAACTACAATCATGGTCTTTTTATGTCAATCAAGGGTGAACCGATATCTACCCCACTCATAATATTCTCTTACATTCCACTTCTTTCCTTATAATCTCACTCAGTAATTATCTACCTTGAGTGGCCTTGTATTGGGTGAACGATCAGTAAAAAAACAAAACAAAATCAAAAAGCATATTCATTTTATTTTAAATATAAAATATGCCTTACTAGTCGACTTAATATTCTCATCTTGGTTATAATATTGTTTTATAATAAAAAATATATATTAATTTGTTTTTAATATATATTTTTATTGTTTAATATTTTATATAACATATTGTTTAATAATATGTGACATATTGTTCAATTTATAATATATAACAATTCTCTAGGTAAATAGTATAGCTGGCCACTAGGGAGGTTAGCCAATCCTTATTGCAGATACTTGCTCAGGCGTATTTGTATTTATTCAACACCCGGAGCTCATACGTTATATGGTTTATAATGCTCAGTTTCTGGGCGTGTGTGATCAAAAATTTGAACAAGGCCAGCCACAATGACATATGAATCTAAGGGTTCCATCTACCCACTCACAAGGTGGTATGGTTTCCAGTCATTACCCAAAGGATCGACCAGGACTATAACGTTTGGAAGTCTACTACCTTACAGATCGACTATGGTGAGATTCGAACCCGGTTCTCGTGGTTAAAATGCGAACGTTCTAATCACTCTGCCATATCTTAGTTTTATATCACCTTCTTGGGATTTACAAATAGAACGTTTTTTAAGCCCACGAAGGATTGAAAATACAAAAAAAAAATTATTTTATTTACAAGCAGACTATTGTCCTCATCGTTGTTGTTGTTGTTGGTGGTGGTGGTATTATCAAAAAGTATTTATACAAAAGTGGTTGGCTCCCTAGCGCGTGAGCTGATATTAATCTCAACTTCCGCGGAATAAATGGCACGTAAGTAGCAAACGGAATATGACACAAGGTCGGAGGTTTTAATCTTAACTTTCGGCAAAACTGTAGAAAAATTGCTCAAGCCCCTTCAGCACTTCCCCTTTTATGGACGCATCATGAGTTGTTTAGTGGACCTGGGAACACCAGCAATTAAGAGGTGGTTCCACACTCCTCAAAATCTCCTGATCAGAGGCCTTGCTGTTGGACGTAGTTTATCGTCTTACCCAGGACGCGGATGTAGTTTATCGTCATACCCAGGACAGTATCTGGTCTGAGGGCTACTGTTATACATCCAAAGATTCTGGACAATGTTCAGAGCGAAATCTACAACATTATTTGTCTCACCTGTCACCTCAGTTTCAGTCAATTTTCCGTCACCTTAATGCAGCGTCTTTGTGGTTGCTCTACAAATATTTTTTTATGGTAATTGTTCTGATAAACTTTCCTATTTGGTATTTCGATTTTATGAATATAAGCGGAGTACTAGATTGGCAGTTAGGTCTCATAATATAGCCGTAAGTTCTTTGATAATAGTTTCTTCACTCAAAATTCTCGTTTGTGCTACTCTCTTTTCGTTTCCAGCTTTTCTGTAAACTACAATCTTCAAAAAATTTAAAATTCAGTGTCGATCATCATCTTCCGTCTTTCCTTATCATTTGTTTTCCCGCCTGGTTATTTCACGCTCATTAAGCCACCTTATATCTTTAGTGGTTTTCATCGACTTGCTCAGAGTGAAATGGTAAAAAAAAATGGCTAACGTGAACTGAAACAGCCTCAGACAAAATTCCAACTTAGTCCGTTAACACCATCTTCTCTGCTGATAACTGTTATCTTAACTCACACTTCGTGTAATGAGATAATTTTCAAACCGTAAAACATGGACAAATGACATCCAAAGAAATTCCTCTAAACTCTTTTGATCTTAACATTGATTAGAACTAATACAGGTAGACAGATTGCTTGAGGCAGAATAGCTGAAAAGTTATAAAATTCTTTGAAGGTCTCGTTTTCGTAGTATTCAGATCAGGCAAGGTTAGCGTCTATATCCATCCCTTATTAGCTTACTGGTCACTCTCAAAGTACTTGAGGCAGTTTGGTGTCTTATGCCAGACAAAGCAAATCTTAGTAAATATGGCACATACCCTTTCGTTTTCTTTCGTCTAAACTTTAAGTAATGAGTTGCTATATAATAAATATTTTTAAATAGTACATAGATCTATAACAGATTTCTAATATATATATTTTTTTAAATAGATAAAGAGTATATTGTTATAAATTAAAGTAATTAAATTTTTAAAATCATTTCACCGTCCTGGGTATGACAGTAAACTACATCCGTGTTCTGGGTGAGACGATAAACTACATCCAGCAGCAAGGCTCCTGATCAGGAGATTTTGAGGAGCGTGGAATCACCTTCTAATTGCTGGTGTTCTCAGATTCACACTGACCCGGGGTGATAGCACCTGTGAGGGTTCTAGCTATGGGCAAAGAGTTAACTCCAAACTGGGGTTAACTCCTTATGAAAGCGCAAAACTAGGTTTTAGTACAGGCAATATAATTTTTGTAAAAAATTATTATCAGCATTGAATTTTTGAAGGAAAAATTATTACCAGGAATACATTATTACCAACAATAGATTTTTGAAAAAAACAAAATATTACCAGCTATACATTTTTGAATGAAAAAAAACTATTACAAGCAATGCATTTTTGGAAAATATTACCAGCAATACATTTTTGAAAGAAACAAAAATATTGCCAGCAATACATTTTTGGAAAAAATATTACCAGCAATACATTTTTGAAGGAAAAAATATTACCTCAATACATTTTTGAAGAAAAATCTATGACCAGCAATACATTTTTGAAAAAAAAATGTTACCAGTAATAAATTTTCGAACGAAAAAAATAT
Organism: Acanthosepion lycidas; assembly: GCA_963932145.1. Classification (NCBI taxonomy): domain Eukaryota; kingdom Metazoa; phylum Mollusca; class Cephalopoda; order Sepiida; family Sepiidae; genus Acanthosepion; species Acanthosepion lycidas. Next base: position 28,956,428 of record OZ010585.1, on the reverse strand, counting down.
TATCATCAATACATTTTTGAAAGAAAGGATATTACCAGCAATACATTTTTGAGTAAAAAACATATTATCATCAATACATTTTTGAAGGGAAAATATTACCAGCAATACATTTTGGAAGAAATAAATATTACCAGCAATAAAAATCTTGTCGGTATTAAATAACCCATTGAGATTGATATGCCGTTAAACAAAACCAACCAATGCAAACAAAATCATTTCACCCCACGTAAGAGAGGAAAGCCACTAGTACAAATTCTTTAAACACAAGTTAAACGTAAGTTTCTAATTGCAACGTCACCAAATCAGTTTGTAGACTGTTCTTTACACAAGAAGTCTATGCAATGTTAGTGGTTAGTAGGCTGCAGCGATTTCATAATATTCCATTTATATACGACAGAAAAAAACCGTGTTTCAAGAAACGGTATGTCTGAAAATTATGAAATGTAATATCAACCAGTGGCAAGAACTCCAGCACCTCCTCATCTTCCACTAGAATCATTCTGTTCCGATGAAGCTTGAAGTTCTAGATACGTTTGTTTTTTTTTTCGCGCTAAATATAGTCGATTATAGTCCACCTAAGACAAGCGCTAAGGACCACTTAAGGTAGAGTGTTACTGGAAGATTTTTGCAAGAGACTCAGGAAAGTCGTAAAAAGTGCATATTAGTCGGATTTTATCGGTTGACTGGACTTGAAGATTGTAATGATCAATAAAGCATCGTCTTTGGAGTCTGTTCCACAAAGTGTCCGTTCTGGGTAAGAAGTTGTCTGAGCTGATTTTCCACATGTCATGACGTGTAATCTGAAGGCCCGAGTGGTTGGGACTAAATAATATAACCAATTTGAATATGTGTCATAGTAATAGTGATAGATTTGTGAGGGGCAGGCAAAGTTTTATATGTGGGATATAATGGGATAAAATTTGCATATTGGAGGATAGTTCATGTCCTACAAGGACGCTCAAACGTTTTGATGTTTATCGAGGCTGGATAGTGAGGATGGGCAGCACCTCTCCAACTAGGACAGGAATACTCCATTCTTGATCTGTTCTGACTCTTGTAACGATAGAGCTTATTTAGGACATTTATTTCTGTACCACAGCAAGTATGGCACAAGATCTAAAATCGAAATGTCTGCTCTTTCTCGTCTTATCTTTTAACCGAGCTAGTAATAATTCCTGACCCAAGCATTCAATAATTTTACTTTCACTAAAACATCGCATTTACATTTATCTCTCGTATTGCAGGCATAAAAAATATCACAATCTCTCTATGATGTTTTTTTTAATCATTTCATCCGAAGCAAGGCGATAATCCCACTAAGACGTAAGAGCGTTGCTGGGAGTTGAGGATAATGAGAAAAATTTTCTGAGAAGAAAGGATAAGAAAAACAGATTTCAGGAAGACAGAAGATGGCGATTGACGTTGCATTTGAATTTTTGAAGACTTTAGAGGACAGTGAAGATGAAAATATTTCTACAGATGAGCAGTGCGAGAAATAAATCTATTGGAATACAACTTATGGTCCATGCGGCCGAGGTACTATGGGGGAGATCTCATTACAAGAAATGTCATGAAAATATTTATAGAAAAGACAGAGGGAGGTCACGTCACGTTGCACGGTGCTAAAGTGACTGATGCCAGCCGAGGATTCATGACAGTAAATGACAGCAATATTCAATACATGGGCGAATGGTAGATTTATACATATGCAAGATTGATTCTATCGAGAAAAAAATGTCTGGCATCACACACCAAACCAAAATTCGTAACAGCAGATCTAGGAATTGATTCAACATAATCGGTCCAGTTGACGTATGTGAAAGAATTTAGAGCGAGAAGTCACTATAGTCCCTTAGGTATCATTCTTTCTTGGGCAGGAGTAGGAATTGATGATAAATTTTAGAAAGTTATCCCAAATATGTACAATGAATAAATCTCTATACAAGAAACCAAGGAACAAGTTATTAGAACTAGAAATCTCAAACACTCTTAGAAATAAGGATCTAGTCAAAAAAAATGCCGGACTTTATTTATATCCATGAGGAAAAATAAAAGAAATCGAAAAAATATTATGCGTTTCTAAAGAACTAGTTATCTCTGGATTACGCCAAAGAATGCGAGGACAAAAATGATTAATTAAGTAACAAAAATCCTACAAACGATGCTAATTAGATATAAAAGAAACCGCATCACACACACACACACACACACACATATATATATATATATATATATATATATATATATATATATATATATATATATATTAAACTACTATATATATAAAACTACTACATATATATATATATATATATATATATATATATATATATATATATATATATATATATATATATATTAAACTACTAGTAATACTCGGTTCGAAAAAAAACTCAGATAGTACAACTTGTAACTCTATCAAAACAAATTGTTACCTTGAGAAAAAAATTGGGGAAAAAAACTAAGAACTAGAAACATCCGAACTGGGAGAAATAACTTGTTCAGTACCTTAATTTTTTAGTCCAAAGAAAATAATCCCACTTGAGACGACACGAGAAGTGTTGAAACAAAATGGCTATTTTTGTAGTGATTTTATAACATTTTTATGTTACAATCTTCGAATAAATGATTATATTTGCTCTACTCTGTATTGAACAATCTTTTAAGAATATTATTTGTTGGTTATTGGAATTTATTCCGTATACACGAAGTTATTTGGAATTGAAATCCTATTGAATATATTTACTGAAATTCTCAAGCTCGAAATCTGGAGCCTCTGTTCTTGTTTTTGAGATGGCAGTTCTGTTTTTTAGAACAGATGTTCTTGATTCTAACAAATGGCTTCAGTTTCTCAATATGTTCCTAATGTCAAGATTCTAATTTAAGTACCACTCTCGTCGTTTAATATCCAACTGGCTCCAACTGCTTAAAAATAATTCCTAACTTCTAATATGAAAATTCTTTTTCATACATTTTATCTCTTTTCTTTTACATTTCTTTTTCTTGTTCTTGGAGGAAAAATAAAAAAAAAATTACTAAAGAAATGGAATCTCTGTCACTTAATAAATGCCAGGGGATGAAAGAATAGGAAGTTTGGACAAACATTAACGTAGTTACTTAAAATGACGTCTCTCCTCGCTTTCTTTTGAAAAAAATGACTAATGTTGCTGATTGTGTATATCAGAAACAACGTTGCTTGAGGACTACCAACAGTCGCAACAACTAAAATAGGCAACAAGTGCAACTCGGAGAGAAAATAATGGCATAATCAAAATGTTGGCTTTCTACACTATTTCAAATAAAAGTTTAGGAAGGAAATTTCTATCGTTACTGAAAAGAGCAATAGCTGCTACTGGATGTATCTTCCTGAAAAGAGAAATATTTTATAAATTTCAAGCAAAAGCAGTACTGGCTGTCTGCCAATGAATGCTAATTGTTTCCAATAATTTTTAAGTGTATGAGTCAATAATAGTAACGAGCTAGGTTATAGGGTATAATGGTGAGGACAAGCGTCTTCTCACTGCCCGCCCTGGGTATAACGATACACTACATCCGCGTCCTGGGTAAAACGATAAACTACGTCCAACAGCAAGGCCTCTGATCATGAGGTTTTGAGGAGCGTGGAACCACCTCTTAAATGCTGATGTTCCAAGTTCACCTTGTGTAAAAATAGCTTTTAATACCAGAAATACCTGGTAAAAAAAAAAAAAAAATTAAGGAAAAATTATTATCTGCAATACTTCAAAAATACCAGCAATGCAAACAGCTTTACATTAAAAAAAAAAAAAACAAAAAAAACAAAAAACAAAAAAACAAAAAAAAAAAGACATTACCAGCTATAGATTTCTTGAAGGAAAAATATTCCCAGAAATAGATTTAAAAAAAAAAAAAAAATCAGCAATAAAATTTTTTGGCGGCGTTAAATAACCCATTGAGGTTGATGTGTCGTAAAACAAACAAACGAAGGCATTAATTGTTGGCTGCTTTCTCCGTGCTTTATTTACGTACGTCTACTAAAATCCATTCTTTTTTCGAAGAACCACAAGCCCAGCTCTGAAACTGTCGAAGAAATCGATCGGCTTGAGATCGACCTTCAGCTATCAATATCATCTACCACTTCGCAACATCCAATAATAAACTAAACCTTTTTCCAGATGGAGTCGTGCTTTTCAGAGAAGTTATTTTGCTCTCAAATTAGTTTTTATGTGACTTTTCTCTCCATCTCCAATTATGTTCTACCAATTCTCCTGGCCAATTCCCTTCGGAAAACTTATAAAATCGGACTTCTTGGGAATGCTATGTTCACTTGGAAATTTGTCTTCGAATCGTAACGAAGTTAATATCAAAGTTAAAATCGGATTCCGATTTCGATTCATTCTAATTCTGGAATCACTTAAATCTTATAATGCAAATATGCGAGGACTTCATATATCGGTACTTCAACGCTTATCAATTTGGCATTTCAAGTAGTCTCCTTCTGAAGCCTCAAATTTATCCAGCGTTGTTTCCACTGATGGCAGCATTACTGGAATTCTTTTTTGAAATAGCGGGTAGCTGGCTCGTCGCATTCGCTTGGATTTCCTAGACGTATTGAAATATTCTTCTTTCAAATCGGATTTGATTTTTGGAAAGAGGAAAAAGTAGCAAGAAGCGAAGTCAGGTGAATATGGTGGTTGTTGGATCTGGGGGAATGTTCCCCTTGGCCAAGAAATGCTGCACAATGTGCAGGTGCGTTGTCATGGTGGAGTTGCCACTCACTGGAAGAATGCAATTCTCTTCTTTCTGACGAACATTCTTTCGAAAATATTGCGACACTTCACTGTATTACTCCTTGTTTATATATGAATGATGAATAATTATGTCTGATCATGTGGAGTATACTCATGATGAACAATGTTCTCGTAGTCGAAGAAAACTGACAACAGTGTCTTCACATTACTTTGACTTATTCGTACGTCTTTTGGTCAGGAGAGGTTGGGGTATTAAACTGCGAAAACTTTGCCTTGGTTTCGAAGTCGTAGACATGGAACAACAACTCTTCTCTTATTGTGTCTGTTTCCAAAAAGTTTTCTGTAGTGTAGTGAGATGACCATACTTTGATTCCAAACAATTCTATAAACAATGCAACCGAGCAAGAACGTTATAAATTAACGTGTATACGCGACATATTTTAAGGTCAAACCATGCCAAGTCGCTTCAGTCTGGGTAAATTAATTTCGTTACCATAGCAACAATTTCGGTACTTTTTGATGAGACCCAGTACTAGAAATATTTAGCCGCATACTTTCAGCTTCAAAGTTCATCTTACAAGATCAAGGTTAGAATCAACGGAAGATCTCTTCTTTATAGCTAACTGACTCCTAACAACTACCTTTTTTTCTAAATGTTCATCTCCAAGAGCACAAATTCTCCTAAACGTATATGTTTATTGGATATGACAGTTCTATGGACATACAGGAGGCGATGTAAGGGAAATCACGAGGATATGTAGAATAGATAACGGTTGCACCTAGACTTAAAGAGGCTAAGATTATAGTGATCGTGCAAACATCCTGTTGGGAGTCTGTTTCACAAAGTAGCAGCTTTTAAAAAAAGCTGCCTCAGTTGAACGTCGTTCCTTCCAATGGCATACAAAGGGAATGTGGATGAATCGACTATTTGTATGTGGAAAGACCATTCTTAGCTGTAAAGGTTCATCGCTCCCAATAACTCGTAATCACTTTTGAGCTATATCAAGGATGGAAAGAGAATGTTGAGCAGGACGAGTCCAGAGAATTATTATGAAAACCATAATTCATTGATAGTTTTATATCTAATATTGAACAATACCAGTGATTTCCCTGGGAAAATATTGTTACTGAGTAGAATTCTGCTTTCAGCGATGATTAAACGCTATCCATTAAATATAATGTCCATGTCTTTCTATATTTTTCTAAGGATGTTTTATAGCAAGTTATTTGCTAGCTAAAAATGGCGTTGTTCTTTTAACAAAGAAATTGACCCAATGAAAACCAACTTTCGTCCCGAACTTCTTACCTTGACGCTTTCTAATTAAAGTCAGCTCATAAATTCAATGCAGAAATTCAGTTTCGTAATGAACACTTTCTTTACTATTCTCTTAAATGAAATTATACCTACAATTTAATAGGGTCAGTCAATGAACGTCTGTGAGGAAAAGTGCTATTACACAATTTATTCCGCCAGAAATTTGGAAATAGCCCTGCTTGGAATTCGCACCTGAAGCTCCAATACGAACATTTCAGAGTGTTTGGCTGTCAATTGGGGACAGTACAGAGAATTCGGAAAGATTTGGATGAAACTAATTGTGATTACGAAAGTGTTTGAAGTAATCACTAGTGATAGCGATATTATGCCTCCATTCATCGTCTATCCTAGACCCAGATTCAACAGGGAGGCCTACATCGTGCCTTCAGGTGGTAGTGCTGCCCTGGGCGAAGACGGCAGTTGCTGGAAGACCTATGCCTGGCAAGAGGAATCTATACTGTACCACACAAGCAGGAGAACACATTCATGGATGTAAGACAACTTCTAAAAAACACCGATATACGCAAACATATATAAATCCAAAATTTAAAAATTAATAAGTTTGTCTGACGATCTAGCGTGAAATCCAGAATCACAAACTCACATAATTCCAACAGAATATGTTAGTTCTATCACTGACATTGATCGCTTTCCAATAAGTACCCCGCATATATTAGGTTGGTGCAAAAAATAATGACGTAATAATGACGTAATAATGACGTAATAATGTCGTTTTTGACGTTAAAAAATACGTCAAAAACGACATTATTACGTCATTATTTTTGCACCAACCTAATATAATATATAAATAATACATATAGAATTGCATATATACATACATACATACATACATATATATATATATATATATATATATATATATATATATATATATATATATATATATATATATATTGAACAATAAAAAAATAATTAAAAATTAAAAAAATTATATATGTATACTCTCCTGATCAAAAATTTAAGACCTCTTGAAAAATTTTTTATAAGAGACTATTTGTTATAGATACATTATCAACTTTTTCGTACTTAAGGTTACCAAATCTATAATCTAAAGTTATGTAGACAAAAAGTTACAATCCGATCAATTTATTCAGAAATGGATAATTTTATAAAATGAGACGTTTTACCCTTGATCGAAATTATAAGACCAGGGGGTATAAATTATTAGATCTAGGGTAATTCCAATGTTTTTAGTTCAGTTAGAGATTTGCAATCACTGCGTAAAGGTGTCACTCTGCCTAAAGCAAGCAAACTTACTGAAGTTGAGCGTGCTCAAATTCTAGATTTCCATAATCAAGGTTTGTCACAGCGGGCGATCGCAGCTAAGATAAATCGCAGTAAAAATGGGATTTACAACTTTCTAAAGGACAGTGCGAATTATGGAAACGCAAAGTCTACTGGTAGGCCCCCGAAATTTCTCCGACATTAAGTAGGAGAATAAGACGGGTTGTTGCGGAATCTAGTGGACTTTCTTCTAGTCAAATTAAGGCAGCCACAGATGCTGATTGCAGTCCAGACGACACTTACGACAAAAAGGCATGGTAAATAAAAATCGAAAACAAATTCCTCGGTTGCTTTCACGTCACAAAGTGAACCTTTAATCTAGATGGTCCTGATGGCTTTCAACGATATTGGCATAAACAGGCCTCCTGAAATTTTCTCCACACGTCATAGTGGTGGAGGGTCCCTAATGGTATGGGGTGCCATTTCTTACAGAGGGACGATGGAGCTCCAGGTGGCGCAGGGTCGTCAGACAGCGGCTGGTTATGTTAGCATGCTACAAAAAGCATCGTTGGTGACGGAGGGCCATCGTTTATGTAGGGATGGATGGTTATTCCAACAGGATAATACTGCAACCCACGTTGCATGCCGGACCATGACCTTTCTACAAGAAAATGGGGTCCATCTCTTGGGACATCCTGCATGCTCACCGGACTTGAATCCAAATGAAAATGTTTGAGGATGGATGGCAAGAGATGTTTAACGAAATGGCAAACAATATTCAACAAAAAATGAACTTCGTGAAACTATTAGGTTGGTGCAAAAATAATGACGTAGTAATTTCGTTTTTTGACGTACTTTTAACGTCAAAAAACGACATTATTACGTCATTATTTTTGCACCAACCTAATAAAGCTGGAGCAATATTCCTCGCAGCTTAATGTAAACACTAATTTCTAGAATGCCCCAAAGAATTTTGGAAGTCATCAAAACCAGTGGAGGTAGAACTCATTATTAAATTTCATTGTTGAATGTTTTCATACAATTTTCGTACAATTTCGTTGAATTTTTTTCTCTGGTCTTATAATTTTGATCAATTGTAAAACGCTTCATTTTTAAAAATGCCAATTTCTCAATAAAATGTTCGGGTTATAACATTTTGTTTACATAAACAGTTTATAAAATTAGTAAACTTAAGTAAAATTTTAAAATTAAACTTAAGTAAATGTTTAAAATTTTTCCATGAAAAACAATTTTCTTAAAAAATTGCAAGTGGTCTTAAATTTTTGATCAGGAATGTATATATTTATATACATACACAGTATATATATATATATATATATATATATATATATTACGAAATGGACAAAGTCCGACAATTTATTTATTAAAGACATTTTTATGTTTAACGTTATAGATACAAGTATTTAAGTAAATGCTCTGTTTATAATAAACAGTATTAAATAACATTTACCGGCCTGAATGTCCGAGAAATTTTCATAGCGTAAATGACGGTTCCGTATAGGATGCAGGTTCGAATCCTGTCAAAGAACGAATATTTTCTATGAAAATTTCTCGGACATTCAGGCCGGTAAATGTTATTTAATACTGTTTATTATAAACAGAGCATTTACTTAAATACTTGTATCTATAACGTTAAACATAAAAATGTCTTTAATAAATATATATATGCTCGGCTCTGCCGTCGAATTCGACGTATGAAGGTCAAACAGATCAGTTCCCAGGAAACCGACAGTAGCATATAGAGATTTCATTATAGTGGTGAAGGTTAGTATGGTCAGAATTGAAATCAAAAATTTCCATGGTAACATCAAGGGCGGATTGATTAGAATTGGCAGGGGTGGGGTGTTAATAATTTGTATCAGTATAGAGTTATTTTCATAGATGCCGGGTCAGGGTAAGGTGGGGGTGGCTAAATTTACGACGGAGGAAGTTTTCGCATAGTCTGGCTTGAGCGTCTACGGAGATTTATTTATTTATTTTTATTTTATTCTTTTATTATATCTCTTTATGAAAGGGATTTGTGTATATAAAAAAGCCGTAACGTTTGTTATTTGACGACTTCATAAAGGGTTATCAGTTTTTGTAGGGTATTAAAACTATGTATATGGGCTATGGATTTTAAAATTTATTTTATTGTATGCGTGTTTTTAGCTAGTAATTCAGAGCGTAAGTTCGGTTGTGTCGGCAGAAAACCGTTAATTCTTGCCTGTTGTTTAATAGGTTTTTATTGTTTAGAAGCTTAATAATGTGTAGTTTCTCATGGAGGCACAAAGGGCATGGGTCATCCCAAGTTTTGCAAGTTCTAGTCCTGTTAATGATTTTCCATTTTACTTTAGGTGTCCTATTTTTTTCTTTCAGGTGCCAAAAATATTTAGATAGAGAGGTCTGATGTCTTAAGTTTATGTTGTTGAAGGAGCATTTATGCTGCCTCCATCTGGTTTTAAAGGCATTTTTCGTGGACCCAATGTATATCATATTATTGTTAGGGTTCTCCGTGGATGATATAGTGCATTGGTATACCAATTTAAATATCGGGGATAGAATGTACGCTGTATCTCAATTACGGACTGGCTTCGATATTCTAACTGTAAACTAATCACACTAATTTCGATTCTGACAAATTTGCCGGTCTCAGGAAAGTCGAAAGAATACTAATCAAAACCTAATACAATAATTTCTCACTAGTCACATATGTCCAATTTTTGTGAATTTGATCATTTGGGACATTTTAATAATTGTCATTATCATGAGGGCAAGTCATAAATTATACGGCAACTTTGTCATAACGTATCTTTAGCATTGTCACACTCACAGCGTGTATGAAGGACGAACAACGAGCAGTGACAGATTTCTCTGAATGTAGCCTGAGTTAGCGGCTGAAATTCATCGAAAGCTTTTAGCACAATACGGCGGCAGTGTGCTACCGCGTAGAAATACGTAAGAGAGGATCGAGAAGTTTGAAACCAACCGGACAAGAGTGACGCTAGATGATGGAGCAGGATGCCCTTAAACTTGCACAACTGTCGTGAACATTCGACAAGTTCTAGAGATGGTAATGGCGAACCGATGATATAGTACATTCTCTGCAGATTCGGAATAATGCTCTTTGTTCCTCCATGGTGCACACTACTAGCACATCGGCCATGTTTACACTGTAACAGCAACAAGAAAACTGGCGCGATCAAGCACAAACTTCGGTCACGTGACCACAATAGTACCAACTATAAGAAAGCATGGGCAGAAGGCAATGTGGCAAACCTATAAATATGCTATGACGAAAGTGTGTAATTCAATAACAATTGTCTCCAGTGATTATTTACAAAGGCAAAGTGTCTCGGTAAAATAGATTTCTTTCTGTGTCTGTCATCCACACAGTGTCATCTCCGTAACTTCTATTGTTAAGATTACGCGTCACTTGGACAAAAAATCCTTAGAATATCCTTGCTGTAGAGTCGCACGGATCTAGGAATAAGACACATCGTTTTCTTACGCTCCTTTTTATTTTTTTAATCTACTTAATTTATTTTATATCCGCATGCAGACGGTTTGCTACAAGTATAAGTTCCGGATTATTCAAACATTAGTTCCAGGCATTAGGTTGGTGCAAAAATAATGTCGTTTTTTGACGTTCAACTTTATGTGAGAAAACGACATTATTTTTGCACCAACGTAATAGATCTAGTTTTCCCAAAAGTTCAAATAGATTTTTGTCAAATGCTTTTGCGTAATCTATAAAAATATTGGCAAGTTGCCGAGTGCTTAGAATGTTCGTATTCTGACCATGAGATTTCGGTTCGAATCTCACCATGGTCGATATGTCAGGAAGGAGACTTTTTGATGTTATCGGACTGGATGGGTCGATCCCAGCATGCAGCACCTTTGGAAAGTGCCTGAAAACCATACCACAGGTTGATCCAAGCCTTGAGAGCGAATATGGGTAGACGGAACCCTTGGGTGCCGTCGATAACTGTGTTAGCACGTAGTCACAAGTTATTGTGCCCGAGGGTTTGAGCGCGATGCCTTTGTTCACGTAGTTGATCACGCTAGATAACATGGTCTTTTCCAGAAACTGCAACTACGGACTGCTCAGAATAGTTGCAGTATAAACCACAGGTTGGCTCTCTGGGTGTTGAATACACACAAATGCGCCTGAGCAAGTGTCTGTAATAAGGATTGGCTAACCTCCCTAGTAGCGGATATCCTAGAATACGAGTGGCCAGTTATACAATTTATAAAATATAAGTGCACATCTTTCTGCGTTTTTATTACTCTCAATGATATCATTCTAATTATGAATATCAAATTCCTTGTTCCGATGTCCTTGAAAAAGTAGCATTGTTCTTGTCCTATTTCTGTTCTAATTCTGCTTCACCCTCTATTTATCAGGATTTGAATCATTATCTTGGTTATTTGGCTCATTAAGTTGATTGTCTGATGGAGCTTGACTTTATTTTCAATTGGTCTCCTAGGCAACGCCACAAAGATGGATCAAATGGTGTACTCCGGTATCTTTCCACTGTCGTATATTTTGTTTATTACATTTGAGTTTTAATTTATTCATGTTCAATTTTTTTTTTCTAAAGGATGATTCCCTCCATCTTGAAACTCAACTGGGAAGGAAAAGTTTCGATGATCAGCGTTTCTCGAACCTAACGTAATTTGATACTTAATAGAACTCACTTGTTGCTCACAGTTCTTTTTCTGCATATAGCTGTTTTTTTTTTAAATTAGTTGTCATAAGATTAATAACTCGTACATTATATTCTAGAAGTTAGTTTCTGTTTTGGAAAGGTTTATCTTGAGTCGTATTTCTTGGAAGCTTGGTACCGGATGTGGATTTTTTTTTCTTATTCCAACTATGAATATTTCTGAAATTATCATTGATCCTAAAATCACAAATAAATCGGACTCGGGATGGAAATCAAGATCGCTGTTTTTATTACTATACAGAAGTTTGGGATGCGGTATGGAATCTTTAAATGATCAGTGCCCATCTCGTCACAGCTGTGCTTGTACGTGCGCAGAGCATAGTCTCGGAAAGGATTAAATAAGTGAGAATCGCATTTTTTTTCCTTGTTGGAATCCTGATCTAGTTTAAAATGTTTCAATATTGGTGTCCCTGGCAGACATGTATGATGTTGTGAACTGATATTGTTCCTCTATTAGATCGAGGAATTCAGTGGAGTCAGACGGTTTTACTTCCCAGGAAGTTGTGGAGAACAGTGATCGCCAAAGTCCTCAAAAGTCACGGCACACAGAAGAACAGGATTCTTATCAGATGTTACTAAAATAACATTAGATCAGTATATTGCTTTATAGTTACTATTGCGAATAGAAATATAATGTAACCTTTAAGAATCGTGGAAATGTAGATGGTGACTTCTTTTTGACATTAATTAATACCAGTGGGAGCGGTTTCGAAGACCTTATTCTTTAATCCAGCGGTGACCTACAGTTGTCAAGTGAATAAAATAGTATCTACTATTTTGTTATGAATATTTCAGATGAAGAACAGAAGTGAATTCAGAATCTAAGTACGAGACTTGCACTATTATATATATATATATATATATATATATATATATATATATATTAAAATAATAAGAAAGAAAGGTAAGATTTACTATCCGGTGTACTTAGTAATTATTTTTATTTAAAAAAATCCATGCTCAATACAAAACAGTAGAGCATACTATTATGTGATACATTAGTTGTTTAGGGAAATTAAAACCCAATCACTTCTTATGAAAATGATTGAACTTTCCGTAACCTTAACAATGAAAAATATTATGATTGTCTCTGCTTATAAATTAAGTAATTTTCCTAAAAGGTTATTTCAAAAAATCACTTGATAATGAAACGGATCTATGGATTTTAAATTAAGTTTTATAATTAAATTTAAAATTTTAGTTTCTGTTTTGAAACATCGTAATTCCTGTGTAGCGTTTGAAACATTTTTTAAATACATATATATATATATATATATATATGTGTGTGTGTGTGTGTGTGTGTGTGTGTGTGTGTGTGTGTGTGTGTGTGTGTGATAAGATAAGGTAAAGAACAAACAGAAATAGTTTATCAATCTAACATGTTTCAATTTTTATGAAAACTTCATCAGGAAATGAGATATGGAGAAAAAGATGGAAGGAATTCTGGTAGTTTTACTTTTGTGTTGTTTGATTTCATTTGTTAATCATGCTTCAGTTGCATTCAACACTTTTAAACCAACGATAGTATAATTTGCGGCCTTCTGAATTGAATGAAAGGTAATGCGTCTATTTGAAGTTTCAAGAAATTAATGAATTCCAAGTCTACCTGAAAACCGTATATATTACTTTATGTATGTAATTTTAATTTGTCTACATGGGATTCACATGATGTTGTATGTTTAAGTGTGTGTATGTGTTTGTATGTGTGTATGGGTATATATATATATATATATATATATATATATATATATATATATATATATATATGTGTGTGTGTGTGTAGGGGGACATTATATTTATTGATTTTTCGCATGTTGATTTGGGATATTTTATATATTACATACAAACCAGTTGTTTTAGATAAAATGACGTTAGTTTCCTTAAGAATAGCATCAATAAAGTTTGGCAATGTTTTTCACGTGTTTTTATAGTTGGTAATGTTTGTTCTCTATCGAAGAACTTTCAACATAAAGAATTACGTTGTTTTTTTTTAAATTAGATTAGCCTTTGTACAATCAAAGTTTTGTTCCTGTGTATTACGAGCGAGTTTGAATGGTTGTCTAAACGTAAATTCTTTATGCTCGGAGACACGGGCTTTTAGATTCCGTGACGTCTCTCGGATATAAATGCTTTTACATTGTATGAGGTTTATTTCATAAGTACCGAAATTTTAATTGGTGTTGGATTTTTTACTAATTATATTTATATAATATATTTTATTTATTCATTGTCTTGAACGTGATGGTAAAGATCCTAGTATTAGGGATATCTAATTTATTTACAAGTTTTGTAGAAAGACCGTCACAGGATATAATTATGTGTTTTTCGCATTTGATGTTAGAAGTGCTATTGGTAATGTCCGGTTTTTATAGTTCTAGATTATTAGGTATTTAGATAAATACATAATAAAGGAAAAAATATTCAGATTATATAAAATATAAATATTTACAATTGGCTATGAGAACACCTGGTCGGAATATTAAATGCATTAGTCAGAAATAATTTTCTTTGTGGGGAAACTAATTATAATGACTAGTATATCATCATAACTATTAATCATGCATAACAGTTAATTACGTATATGACGTCTAATTACACACAGCAATGTTCAAGAGAAAAGACAGTCGATGAAGAAAGGCAAATCTCCACAAGCGACCCCAATAGCTGAGCTCCATGGGGTAAAGGCAATGAGCATAGTATGGGAACAATAACGCAAGTTTGCATGCAGCAAGAATAAAAAAAAATTGCAACTACAATGCTCTGTTCTATACCAGCCCCGATATTCCCTTGACCTTGCCGATAATTAACTTTTTCAATTGTTGCAATAATAAGGAAAACTTTAGCATAAAAGACCAAATTCAGGTGTATGCTGAAAACTTGTTCACAGCAAAACCTGCGGAAATTTACACAAACGTTTACGAAGAGCTGCTTAATAAGGGACAATATGTCATTGAAAATACTGGTGTATATATAATTGAATGGAATGTAATGTCTTTATTTTTTAAAAGAATAAACTTGATAAACTAAAACGGAAATTATTTAGGATTCAGCCTAAATGGTGTCGGGTTTAAACTACAGAAGAACGACAGTAAACTTGTTTAATTGAATTTCATAGGGAGTCCTCATTTGATAAATGTGACAGAGTTAATGTATTACGTTACAATCAAATTAAATGAATGCTGCTCTACAGCGTTTAGGTACGAAAAGAAAAACAAACATTATAATTAAGAAGAACATAGCATAGTTGTATCAAAAAGGCTTAGTTCCGTTTAAAATTATCTTTTAATTATCTTTCTTATAAACTTTCCGATTATTCTTTTCTATAAAAATGCAACTTTACGGAGAATGGGTTATTCTATTTCATGGGGATTGGTTAAGTAAAACATCCGGGGTATCGTTCATTTAGAGTTTTTAAAACGCAATACTAAATGCACATTTATACATCCAGCAGCAGTAACGTGTCCTTAAAGGTTGGGTGGAAATGTGCCCTGTCCTCGTCAATAGGAAAAAATGATGTTTTGCTTCATGTCAGGTTATGTTGGGCTTCGGGTGGGATTGTCGGGGTATTTTTCATTTAGAGTTCTTAAAATGCAATGAAACATTAAATGCACATTTATAAGTCAAGTAGCTGAAAGGTGTCCATGAAAATTTAATCGAAAATACTCTGAACTCAGTAGGAAATGTGGCTTTACTTCGTAACAACGCAAGGCCACAAAGTAAAAATAACATAGGAAAAATATAAAAAATAGATTGAATTAAAATATAATAATCATATAAAATATATTTTCTTGTTAAGCGTCTCCCATGTTAAAAAAAACATATCTTGTCTACGTGTTTTTTAAAGCACCGACATTTCGAGTGGTTTTAGTGATTACCTAGAAAGAAGAACATGAGATGAAATCCAAAGATTTGTTGCCATATTTATTATTACGTTTTGGCCGTTGTACGCTCCGGCCATCTTCAGGTGGTTGAAAAGTCGAACTGAACAATTTGTTTTGCTCACTGCGGTAGACTGTTCTAGTTCCACGGGCCATGTTTAATGGGTGTCAGTTATCAGTTATCTCCTGTTAATTTCCCTCTGAAAGTTCTCCACTGCCTTAACCGGGTATTGAACTCACACTCTTTGGGTCCTGTCACTGGATCTAAACAACGCCTTTATCCAATGTGCCATTATTACAACAGGAATGTTTGATTTAAAACAATCGTTCCTATCAAATCTTGAAATGAACGTCGTTTTGAATGGGCTCGCTTCCTTTACCCGAACGCGGGTGTGCCTCAAGGCTCTATCCTGGGTCCTACGCTGTTTCTGATATTCAATGATTTTCCTGGTCTCGTCAGTTCCCTAGTAAGAATCTTTGCAGACGACACTACCATTTATTGAATCCGTGAGAGCTGTCAAAGCTAACCTGACCGATGTTCTTGACTAGAACCCCGAATCAGTCTTTAACTGGGACAGGAGTTGGTTTGTAAATTTTAATGCTTCCAAAACGAAACCTCTCTCATTTAACACCCACAGAGAAGCTTTCCTGCCTGCCATCAGCGTGGCTGATGCTAGACTCCTGGAGGGCAGTGCGCTTCACCTTCTTGGCCTCATGTTTCAACTGACTTGAAGTGGAAAGATAACATTGAATCAATAGCTGCATCTACAGCAAGGAAGGGTTGGGTCACTGTGTCATGCCAGAATGTTTCTATCATCAGAATCCATCTTACACATTTAAAAATCAACCACTCGTCCATTCATTGAATACTGTTGCCCTGTCAGGTCAGGTGCTTCTGCTACTCATTTTGAGTTTGACAAAATCCAAAGAAGGATCTGCAATATAACCGATCCTGACTTAGCATCTCCACTTCTGTCTCTTTCTCACCAACGTATCGTGGTTTCTCTCTGTCGTTTCTACAAATATTTTAAGGCAAATGCTTCGACGAGCATTTTTGCCCTAGTGTCCGGACTACAGGATATTTAAATGTGCTACTAGACTGGCTTCTAGTCTCCAGCCTTTTTTTGTTGTAATAGTTAAATATAACTGCCACTTCTACTCCAACAGTTTACCCCCCGCACTTCCCGCATTTGGAAGTCTCTTCCGTTACCCTGCTTCGCTGATAACTAGAATCAACATTGATTTAAATGCAAAGTCAATCCCCATCTTCTATCATTTATCCTTTCCACAATCCCCCCTATACCAGGTCTTTTCTCCCAATTTCACTCTCTGTAACTCCCTGCGTACTAGTGGCATTCCCGCCTTGCTTGGGGTGAAATCAATATATATATATATATATATATATATATATATATATATATGTGTGTGTGTGTGTGTATTTATATATATTAATACATTAAAATAAACAGGTAAGTCAATTCAAACTTGTGTAACTACTAAAAATAATGTCTATAGCAATAAGAACACACATACACACAACCCCCCACATATATATCTATATATCTATATCTATCTATCTATCTATCTATCTATCTATATATCTATATATATATATATATATATATATCCATGTATACCAGAAATGTAGAAACAAAATGGCTATTTTTGTTATAATTTTTGATTAAATGATTATATATATATATATATATATATATATATATATATATATATATATATATATATATATATATAATTTATGCAAAACTAGGTAATCCGTATGGGTAGACCCAAAGGGGGTGATATCCAGAGAGCTCAATGTAAATTCAGAGCAAATAAATTTGAATAAAAACAAGTCACTTTAAGGTTCCATGCAATAAATTATTTCACCACAGCTCTTTTAAAGGGCTCTGGATCATCAGACTTTACTGTAATGGGAAATAACAGCGTCTAAGAAATTGAGTGAAACCTTCTCTCATGATTTATTTTATTGTATCTTTTTCCTTTTATGTCGGTTTTCTTCTTCACCCCTTACCCATCTATATCTAGAGATAACACATGTTAAGTTAAGCGATGTCTGGCCCACACCAAGGGAGCTTAAGGAAAAAGAATTGAAATGGTACATCTAACTCACTCATGTCTTCTCTCCTTCCTCACTTCGTTAATTTACATATGCTTAATACGGCCCGTCAAAAATGTGAAAATCTCTTTTCATTTTTCATTTCAACCTTTGGAAGTAAAGTCTGATGATGCAGAGCCCTTTAAAAGGGCTGTGATGAAATAATTTATTACATAGAACCTTAAAGTGGTCTGTATTTATTCAATATATATATATATATATATATATATATATATATATATATATATATATATATATAAGAAAGTGAAATGTCCCTTAGTTCAACGGACTAGGATTGTTTACGTTTATACGATTACACATGCACATGAACAAGTGACACTAAATTTAGAATTTTTTTAATGTGCTTTGACTCTATAATCTAGGCAATTTCATTTACATTCTCTATTTTTTGTTTCCATCAGGAAAGTAATAATTCTTTCAAGCCTGTCTGTTTAAATAATATCAACAAATTCAGTTCATCAATTTTTTTAATAAAAATCCTGAATTATTTGTTTTAGTCATCGGTAATTTTGCAAAAGTTCATATCGAATTTTACTTTATATCAATTGTCCGTTTACTTTCGAATGTTGGTAGATTTGGTTTCAAAACTGTTCAGTGTGTATTTACATAAATATTTTTTAATTCCAACGTTCTCACGTTTGATGAACCTATTTCATGTCATTTCATAATATTTAACATATATATATATATATATATATATATATATATATATATATATATATATATATATATATGGGTGTGTGTATGTATGTATGTATGACAAGAAAGTCACAAATTAAATGAATTTGAAGTATGTGTGTGCAATTTACATTTTTGGAACGATTTGTATTTTTGTTTGTAAATTATTATCATTTTTATGTTTCTGCATCATGCGTCTCCGTATATAACTCAGATAGGAATTATGATAAGTGTGTCTATGAGAGTTTTCTTTGTTGTGACGATAAATCGACATCCGGCATCAACGCCTCTGATATAGAGATTGAATATATTTAGGAGATTCGAACCACTTGTTAATTGCTGTTAAGTAGTGGTAGCACCTGTTAGGGTTTCAGCTATGTGGAAATAGTAGACCCCCAAACAAAAACAAAGCACTATAAAATTACCAGCAATATATTAAATAAAAAAATTACCAACAATTCATATTGATAGCAAAATTTCCAACAATACATTTTATCTCTTGTTGAAGGCATTCAAATGCGTTCAAAATATTTACCTTTTGGCATTAAATAACTCATGAAGGTTGATTTGGTGCTAAGAAACTAAAACAAATGTATCTATATATAATAGTATATCATATATAATATTTTTTTTTGCTTATATTCAGTGATACAATCTTGCAAGTGAATTTTAAAACATAAGTCATAGAATTTTTAAGTTTCATGTTAAAGTTATTCTGAATTATAGCTTTATTTATTGCCTTAGGATAAAATGATGTATTATAATATATTTCCCGTCCTGAGTATGACGATAAACTACATCAGCATCCTGGGTAAGACGATAAACTAGATCCGCGTCCTGGGTAAGACGATAAACTAGATCCGCGTCCTGGGTAAGACGATAAGCTAGATCCACGTCCTGGGTATGACGATAAAGTACATACGCGTCCTAGGTATGACGATAAACTACATCCACGTCCTGGGTATGATGACAAACTACATCCGCGTCTTGGGTATAATGACAAACTAGGTCCAACAGAAAGGACTCTGATCAGGTGGTTTTGAGGAGCGTGGAACCACCTCTTAATTACTGGTGTTCCCTGGTCCACCCTACCCAGTGTGGTAGCACCTGTTAGGGTCCCAGATATGGGCAAATAGTTCACGCCCAAACTAGTGTAGAAATAGGTTTTAATACCAGAAATACTTTGTAATAAAAAATATTTACCAGCAATAATTTTTAAAGGAAAAATTATTATCAGCAATACTTTAAAAAAGTACAAGCAATACAAACAGCTATACATTCTTTGAAAAAATATTACCAGCTTCAAGGAAAAATATTCCCAGAAATAGATTTTTGAAGAAAATCATATTACCAGCAATAAATTTTTGTTAGCATTAAATAACCCATTGAGTTTGATATGTCGCAAAGCAAAGCAAAGCAAACCGAATCTAATATATTGCTTATATAATTATTTCTTACCAAAATTTAGACATTTACCTTGCTGCCGATTTTTTTCTTTGGAATTGTATTTCAGAATCAATAAAGAAATGGAGCAATTGGGGCTAACTGTCGAATATCTGAGTGTTATCGTGCTCCGAGGCGCTCTTATAGAATTTTGGAGTCGGAAAGAGCTTGAAATCAATTGTCACAGGCGAAAAGTCATTGGTATGCAAATCTTAGAGTTTGGGCTGAGGAGTAGCCTCGATCGGGGAAATCACTTTAAATTGAACCACGGTCAAGTCTATCTGTGGAAGCAAACCTTGTTGACGTATACGGGTATTTATTGAAAGATAAAATAAAGACAAACCGATATGTTTCCGCTGTCACGTCATTAAGAATATTAGGTCACAAACTTTTAAAACAGCACTCATATGCAGCAAAATATGACATGCGACAATAGTTCTACTCTCATTATTTAGTAATGAGATATTCTGTTGTTATAGGGACTCGAACATTGATTGATGCCTTTTTACAGTAAGATTCACTCTGTACAAGGCCCAAGACCCACTCAAGGTAGAGGGTTATATTAATAGAAAATGTGTGCGGATAGAAGTGGAACATAACAGTTAACCCTAGACTTGAACAGGTTAAGATTGTAGTGTTCAGGGAAACATCCTCTTGGGAGTCGGTTCCAAAGAGTGTTGGTTCTCGGGTGGAACACACTTCTCACCGATGGAACACGGAGGGATTGCGGATGGTTTGCTACTATCTAAGTGTCATGTAGTGTCCTTGCCGTGAAGGTTTGAACTGGTGGAATCAGGGAATGTAGTTCGGCCGAGCATTTTCCGTGGAAACAGCGAAAGAGCAGCGAGAAGCTTGCCACATGCCGTCTTTGAGAGAGAGGGTGGAAAGTGGAAAGTAATTCGTCACCCACATGTGCTGGGAGACACTTTTGAGTTTGGAGTGTGATGATTGAGCAGCTCCCGCCAAAATATGACAATTGTGCCCGATTTCTGGTCTGATGTGGCTATTGTAAATTTAGAAGATAGAATGAGAGATCAGGAAATTACTGGAGCGGTACAGGAAAGCGTACTTTTTATCTGCATCCTTAGCAATGGATCGTATGTACAAGTTCCACTTTAAGTCAATAGTTTTTCAAGGCAGGCTGCTTCCCCGAGAAGACATCCATTGATCATGGCTGGTAGTAGTTCGTGGTCCTATCAGCAATGATAAGATGAACTAGTTTACTCCAAGGTAACAGCTCACGTTAAAAAAAGATTGGAACATCCAAATAAGAAGAAAGATTTTTGTTTCGGGCTTACTTTCTACGACGATACCATTTTTAATGATTGTAAAAAGTAGAATTCATTCATTTTGACCGTCACTTATCAATAGAATGTTATAATTAAAGTTGAACTCCTTTTAGACTTACACGGTGTCAAATGAAATCTGTTGAGGATGCGAAAATGGCTAACCTGGAAGGCAGCACATTGTTGTTACTGTTGTGGAAGTCAATTCTTTCTCCGCCTAGACAAACGTATATCCAAGCGTTAAACACAAGAAGAAATTGAGCAGGGGTAAATAAATGTATAATTTATTTACATAAATACAAAGTCTAGTAACCGTTATCTGCTTCTGTCGGTATGGCAACAGGGAGAGAAAGTGTTGAAATTAGAAGGGAAAAGACACTTGGTGGTAACCTTACCTGCTTCATCGTCGTCATCAGTGGCGTCTATCTGTTGAACTTAAACTCTTATCTGTTTGAATTTGATTGCCTATAGTTTTACTCGGTTCGAGGTTAAGGTTTTGCTTTTTGAGCGGAAGTGGCTCTGACTGGTTATAATCTATTAATAATTTTGTTTTGGTCAAGCGTATGTATGCGTTGACCCGATACGCCGAAAACGTATTTGTACAGAAAATGTAGGAGGCACAACAATTGTAACATTAGCATGAGGGTTAATATAGAATATTGTATAGTATAAATCTTATTTTTAAAAAGTACATATATTTGATTTGACAGCCATGCTTTTTTATTTCCTTAAACAGAGAAAGCAATACTATTTAATATGAATTCTTAATACAATTGGGAGGACGGTTGATACAAATTTAACTTTTTAAGAAATTAAAATAATTAGGGAAGTCAATTCAAATATGTGTAACTACTTAAATTAATGTTTATTGTAAAAAGAATGTATACATAAACATACACACACACGCATATATATATATATATATATATATATATATATATATATGGGATAACGATATATAAATATATACACTTTTATATATTAAGAACAATGCTGGAAGAGAGATATATGAGAAAGTGGAAAGTCCCTTAAGACTTCATCGGACTAGGATTGTTTAAGTTCATACGATTTTACATGCGCAGGAAACGAGAAACACTAAATTTAGAATTTTTTTTATTAATGTGTTTTGAGTATATAATCTAGCCAATTTCATTTATATTCTTTTTTATATTAAATACCCCATATTGTGATGACAGAATATATATATATATATATATATATATATATATATATATAAAGAAATATAGTTTTAAAGTGTGCTATATTTATGGGGTAAAGTGCTCAATATCAGAGATAGAGCGTGTGAAAATATAAATGTAAAAGTGAACATTGAAGTGGCGACAGGCTGTTTCATGCTAGACGCAATCGTCAGGCCGGCTGACGAGTGCGTTTAGCATGAAATAGACTCAGTCATGTACCCATGGGACAACCAAATATACGAGACAATGTAATATTCAAGACATTAGAACAATGTTAGGCAAATGAATGACAAAGTGAACAATTCTGTGTAACGAGTTTCGTCCAATGAACTACTAAAAAACACTCTAGTTACAGTGAATATTTTCACTTTGTCATTCATTTTATCCCATATATATATATATATATATATATATATATATATATATATATATATATATATAGTTAAGTAACGAAAATCTTGGTAATCGGATGGATAATCCCAAGGAGCATGAAATCCGGAGAGCTCAATGTTAAGTCAGAGTGAATAATTTAATTTAAAGAAAAAACAGACCCCTTTAAGGCTCCGCTATGGAATAGAATCTTAAAGTGTTCTGCTTTTCCTTTAAATTAAAATAGGAAATGTGGGTTTGTAAACAGTGGCTATTACGGCTAATAAATCAAGACTCTTCAGTAAATCGAATCGAGTTCTCTCAGTCACTGTGTGTTTAAATACGCTTAAATTCAACTTCATCCCTGCCGTACGCCAACGCCTTAGTAGTACAATCCCCGACTGATGCCAATTCAGTCGGGTTTTGATCTTAGCTTGAGGCAATCGGACGTCTAGCCACACTGATGAGCTGCGATACAGCGAAACAGTCTGTCTGTGGATGATATACATACGTATATATATATATATATATTTTTTATTTGTTGATTTAGTTATTCGGATGGAAGTGGAATCAGCAAACACGATTTAAATTCCAGCCTTTTCTGTTGCGTTCACTTTAGCACTAATACCCTCTTCCCCTCCAAATATGGGTTAAATAGCATGATGGTAATTGTCAGGCTGTGGTATCCAGTCTAAGAGAAGGGAATCTGGGCATTCAGGACTGTGCAGAAGACGAGAGGAAACCGCTCTACTTTCCCCCCTAAATTATGGAAATATACGGATTTTTAAAAAGAATTTTACGTTCCAAGGAAGGCCATACAGGCACTGAGATGCAAGGATGAAAGACAAGGAAATTGAGAAGACTTTACTAAGGAGAATGGAAAATAATAGGAACAGGAGTTTGTTTTTTTGTTTATTTTTAAAAAGACAAGATAACGAAGTTATTTCGTTTTATTTGAAGATTACAGTTGACAGGAAGTTGGAATAGAGTTCCATCGGTGAGAAGTGCGAGGAAAGAAAACTATAAAGAAAAGGGGAATCTGTGGAGGGCCATGACCGCCTGAGAGTATGTCACATGTAAGGAAATTACCAACGTTAGTAGTTTATTGTGAAGAATTGACTTGCATACTAAAAATTGTTATAGTGAATGCATTCTTGCTTGACTCCAAGAAAACCTAAATTCTTTAAATAAGGCAGCGTGGTTGAAAGTGGATTTATTATAAAATCCAAAATAAATAAATCAGAAGAAGATTCCACTCAGCATTCCAAATGAATGCGCACATAGGAAACAATTCCCCTGCTTCCCCTGATTTATCTCCTGGAGTCAGTATGCTGATGAAGAGGGGTGGGAAGCTCTCCAGCAGACATAGGTACAGTTGGTATAAGAAAATCTTGAACAAAAATATAAATAAACATCCTCTACCATGTAATATAATCGATCTTAACCAGACATCTCGACTTCAGTCACTTTCTCACCGACGTGACGTAGTTTTTCTCTGCCTTTTCTACAAATATTTTCAGGGCGACTGCTCTGAGGTGCTTCTTTCTCGTCTGCCGCGACTACAGAAATTTAAGCATGCTACTAGACTGGCATATAGGTTCCAGTCTTTTACTGTTAAAATAGCTAAATTCAACTATCACTTCTATTCCAAAAGTTTCTTTTTTCACAATTCCCAACTGTGGAACATCTTTCCATTTGCATGCTTTGCTTATAACTACAATCTGCAAAAATCTTAATGCAAATTTCTGTCTTCTTGACTAATCTTTTTCCCTTTCTTCAATCCTCACTATTCTCAGTCTTCTCTTTCATTTTCATCCCCTGTAACCGCATTCATACTAGCGGCATTCCCGCCTTCCTTAGGGTGAAATGATTTAAAAAAAAATGCATGTGTATCTATGTGTCTGATATACGGGCATCGATATTGCTTTTTAACTGAGCTACCAGATACCTTTTTTTCCTATTGTAAACTTCTCTTTACACAATCCTCCCATCAAAAAATAAGCGCGTGATATCCATTGCAATTTCGACTTGTGATCTTATAATACTTAATGCTCCAATGTTCACTTTTGCGCTTATTCATGGCGAGAGCGTTATATTTTACTTTGAATCCACGTAGTTTGAGTTGATCAATGAATCGCATACGATTTTCCGCCCTGGAAACGAATTTGCTTTTCTCACATGCCATTGGGAGCAAATACGATCGTTGTGCCCGGGTATTCGTGATTTGTGCCTTTTTACAACACAGGAGAAATAAATGGTAGAAAAAGATAACAATCCCGTGCGCTGATTGTATTCTCAAGTGACATGTTCTTTTGCAGCTCGATCTGGTTCAAGCTGAAGTTAATCGGAGACCTTTTCAACCGTTCCGATTGTTTCTTTCGATTCAGCGTGTGATAATGGGACGAGAGAACTTGGCATTGATTGAGGTCTTCGAGTTGAATTTCTTCTTGTTCGTTTTCAGCTTGTTGTTCTATCGTCTAGTTAACCTATTTGTTGTCTTTCATAATTCTCTTTTATCACTTAATTCCTCATCGACTCTTCAACTTGACTTTCTCCGATTCGATCTCCCCACCTCCTTCAGTGAGATTATCTTTTGTCTTGCTCCTTCAATTCTGCATTTCCCACTTTCCGTCCGCTAAACCTCCCCTTCCTCCTATTCCTTCATTTTTCAACTTCACCTACGCCTTCTCCTTTATACCTGTCTACCCCTAGTCTACTTTCGTCCACTCAGACCAAAACACCGCACCCTTCAAATAGTTATCCCACCTCACTTATTTCTTCTTCAAAGCAACCACCTCCTCCTCCTTCTTTAAATCAATAACCCCAACTTTCTTCTTCAGACTTATTTCTCTTCTCTTTTTCTTTGCAAAATCAAACACTTCTTCCTCCATTAATCTCTTTTCCTCTTTCTTATTCAACTCGACCACCTCCCTTTCGATTTCTCTCTTCAGCATAGACCCCCTCCCCTATTAATTCAACTTTTCTTCGCTTACCCCTAATATTTCTTTAACTTTTTCTTCCCTGTTCTTTATCTTTTCATTTCGACATTTCTTCTCCTTTCATACTTTTCCTTATTTTTCTCCTTCTTTTTTTAAAAAAATATACCGCCCACTCTCTTCAACATGTCCTTCTTTCCTCCTTCTTCAACTCGTACGAACTCCTTTTGCCCCCACATCTTCGACTTGGATCCTTCTATCTTCTTCTCCTTTGTCATCTTCAACCTTGAATGCAAATTCAGTTTCCTTCCTTTTGTCATATCTCCATTAACGTTAATTTCGGATTCTGTTTCTCGCTAACATTTGGCCGACTGATTGCCCTTCGTTCATTTCCCAAGCAACTATAAAAACAGCCCAACTCTCCCACACTTCACATTTTGCTGACATAATATGTCACTAACCAACGAGGCCAAAAAATACCTTTTTCTCGACAAGGGCGTATCAATGTCGCTGACAAACAAGGACAAAGAGAAAATAAAAAGTTAGTGACGCTTTAGCACGTGTCCTACACATCAGTTTCTGATTTACAGTGTATGTTACTACCACATTTGTATCCTTCATTATTAAGGCTTTGTAAATATATTTTAGTCATTTCAATAATTTGTTCACACTTTTATCTCTATCTTTAAAAGGCAGGATACGCGTCAGTGTGTGTAACGAATGCACGGTCGCAATTTTCGATGGATTTGCAACAAAATTTACATGCACATGCTCCAAGATAGCGGAAAGGCCATGACTGACTTTGCATTACCCAACTCCCATCGATAGTGGAAATAATCGATTTTTTCATGCTTTTACGGCAGTTTTCATATAGTTTGCGGACATTTTCTACTGTTCAGAGTGAGAGCCTATAGCTGGCTGCCACGAATAGGCAGGAAGATTCTATTGGCCAGCGTGAGAGCTAACAGCTGACTGACACGAATGTTACCTAGCATGCTAGCATGCAAAACAATCGACAGCTGCATTCGTCACAAGTGGAAATATTTAAATCTGCATGGCACTTTACTCCAATTGGCTCATTCGCTTGCTTAAACCCAACGTTGATTCTGATTCCGTAGAACTGGGTTGGGTGTGAAAAAGTATTTGTTATTGACATTCTTTTTTCATTCGGTTTTTCCAGTTACGAGTCCTTTATTAAAGCTGATCGTTTGGTGTTCATTTTGTTTAGTTCTTTTTTCGTAACAGATTTAATCTTTAGTATAGAGCTTAGAAAAACTTCGCAGTGTGAGATAGGCAAAAAGTAAGGCATGTAGCAACATCAGCACGCAAAGGGCACTCCTTTAAAGGCAAGGAAGGGCAATGCTGCTAGTAACCCATGCAAGATGTATTTTCGGCATTTTTACACTAACATTGTTTCTAGTGAAAGTGCTCACTCCATTCCTAATTGAAGATCGATTATAATGTAGGATATATATGTGGTGATAGGATACACACTAAAGCAGGAACTGATCGGTAGGACACACGCTAAAGAAGCACTGAAAAGATTTATTCTTGTCTTGTGTTTTCTGGTTTAACGTATAAATAATATATTAAATTTCTGCTCGTCCGTAAGCAGCTATTACATATTCCCATGTTCCTGTATTCAAAGATTGTCTTTGGCAACGTTAAATAGACAAGTAATAATAAGATAAAACCCTTCGTAAAGTGTGGGCTGTATTGTAAAAAATAAATATTTCTATTACTGCTTTAACGTAAATATGAATATTTCTTCTGCTATTATCATTTATTTTATTTATCTGTTTCTCATTTAATGATCTTGATTGTTTCAAATAGTTTTCTTATCTATATTATTCATATATTGCTTAGAAAGACTACGATATTAGTTGTAGATATTTTGAAAGAAATGTTTCTTTTTAGAAAAAAAACGTATTTTCGACGAGTTCAGTGAATAAATAACTGAATATAAAGATGGACGAACAAATAAATGAACGAATGAAAAAAGTTTGTATATATATATATATATATATATATATATATATATATATAATTGTATGCAAACAAATACGCATTATATTTTTTAAATATCCTACGATAAATAATATCACTGATTCCTTTAAATTAGTCAATAAGTAAAATATTACATACTTTTTCAATTTATATGAATTTTTACATAATCTCATTATCTTAAAAAATAGTAAACGTTATTATTAATATTTTTTAATCCTTCGTATAAGTTCAAAAATTTGTTAATCGAATGTTAATCTATTCTTTTTCCATTAAAGATGACAATTTCGTTAAAGATACTAGTGATGGTAGCAAGAATAAAAATATTTTTAATTAATTAACAACAAATCTGATTATCAGGAGCAATATCAACAACTCTAAAAAAAAAAAGGATAAAACAAATATAATCGTCTCTTTTTTTCATAATTGTAAATATATAATGTATTATGTAAACGTAATACACTAGTATAATAATATCTTGTTTCGTTGAACAGCTTCTTTTTCCAATATCTTTCTTTTTGAGTTCCAGTCGCCTCTCTGTCTCTTGGAAACCCAACAAAGAGGAGGACATCTCCGAACACCAACCCGCAACTCAAGGTGTTAATCGTACCTAGGAGTGAATGACTGTTGCGTTATGAGGTTGCGAACAAGTCCCTACAGGGTACGGAACCCTGTCTGTCAAACGTGCCGGTCAAATTTGGGTGGACTTTTGGATCCGGTGTCGCTCGTGGGAGCAATATGAGAACTAAAAGATAAACCAAAATGTTCAGTATCGACTCTTCCAATGGATAAATATGGAGCCCGTCCCTGAGAAGAAAACCTACTTGAGGTCGAAAAATCTGTGATATGAAATCCTACGCAAATAATGAATCTTCAGATCCACACAACCGAAATAATCCTAATGACGGCAGTCTGAATTCTTCAACTAGACACACAACGATTCATTTAAAAAAAGGAAAAGATAAAATGGTTTCGTGAGGAAACTGGCTTTGACTGCATTCTATGAAGCGAAGTTCAGAAGAAAACATCACACGCCAAACGTATGACATTTAAAGTGAAAAGGTTGGTCAAGCAATTAGAAAGTACACTGACGAAAATATACTAGCCAATGTAAGAAGTTACACCATGAGAAATAACCGTTTGACAGATGCTGAAATTACAGAAATAAAAATAACTGCAATCAGAATAAGTGAATCAACAGAACTTGAAAGGGAACCGGAAATAGATATACAAAAATACTAAGGTCACATAAACCAGAGACCATAATGAAGAAAGTGAGATACACATCAATTACTGTAAAGATAAAGGTTAAAAGAGTAGAAAAGTCCTGGTCATTAACAAGCCTACAATAAAACGAGTCCAAAACACATTGATCCGAATTATTTTACGGGAAACAAGAATAGTATAAAAGAAGCCAAGGGAGAAATCTTGAGGCATATAAGTCAGACACAAAATATTGATATGAAAAACCCAGAACAACTCCTTGATTACAACTAACAACACATAACCTCAAAGATATTAAACTCTACAATGCAGCACTCAGATTAATTCTGGATGAAGTAGATACACATATAGTTTCAACTAATCAGTATATGCACCGGCAGCAACTAAAAAAGTAAACGTCAAAGTAAAAAGAAATCGATCTCACAGACATAAAGATTCACATTGGAAAAGAAAAATAGAGAAAGAAATTGGAAAACTTACAAGTGAATTATCACTGCTCGATGAACTGACAAGAGGGACAAATGTAAAAGCTAGAAAAGGCAGAAGAGTCAAAAGAAAATACAATATTAGGAAGGAAAATGAAGTCCTTCAGTTAAAGAAAAAATAAAACAGACAATACAACTGAAGGCTCAAAGAATTAGACGCTATGAAAAAAGAGCAAAATTCAACAGACAGAACATGATCTTTCAAACCAATGCGAAGAAATTTTAAATAGAAATAGCCAAACAAAACATTGAAGTGACAACTCCGACACTCACAACATACCGTTATGGGAAAAATATGGGCTTGTCCTAAAGAACATAAAGAAACAGATTTAATTACACAAGAAGTACAACGGATGAAAAAGTAAACCACAGCATGCATGGGCGGAGATCCCAGAAGAGGATATTGAATGTGTACTGATAAAAAGCACACAACTGAACATCTCCAGGAATAGATAAAATTCCTAACTTTTAGCTTTATAATATAAATACAGCACACACAGAATTTCGAGAAATGGTCAATGATCCTATTAAAATTCCGGCATGGGCAAACAAAGAAATGACCTTCCTTCTAGACAATAATGGTGACATAAATTTTCCAAAATAAACTACAGACCAATTACACGTCTTCCCACTACTTACAAACAGTTGACATTTATTCAGAAAAAAACAGACATGTTCCTTTTTATAAAAAGAAATGACATACTCCTTCTTCAGCATAAGGGTTGCAAATGTATCTCTTACGGATATAAAGGCGAATTATTAATAGGGTGGTATAGGAAAACTGCGTTAGTACAAAGAAAAATCTTAGTACCGCCTGGATAGATAACAGTAAAGCATTCGATAGTGTAGCCCATTCCTGGATCTTAAAGTTTTTAAATATATACAAGGTATCGCCTGTTGTCATCAATTTCATCAAACAAAGTATGTCGATATGAACAACGAAACTTCATTTCAATCATATAAATGGAGTCTATACGTCTGGTGAAAGAAACATGAACAGATGAAATTTCAAATTGACTATTTTTAACTTTTACTATTTTGTTTCTCCCTAATAGCAATAACTAGCGAATTTAACTGGACGGAATATAGCTATAAGATATCTCAAAAGAAAATAAGACATCTTTTGTACATAGATGACTTAAAGTTGTATGGAAGGTCTTCTGAAAATAATAAAATGTTTCAGTGATGATAGTGGAATGGAATTCGGCTTGGATAAATGCTTCAAAGTTACAATTTTACTAGGATCACTACAACAAATCGCCGATGCTAGTAAAGAGGGCATGTTTAACCTTGTAGTTCAGCTCCAGGGTGGTTTATAGTCTTGAAAATACTTGTAACAGCTAAGTACTGAGGTTACATCATATAAAAGGCTGAATTAGATAGCTAACATTATAGTGTAATGACTCAACATAGAAATCCATGTCCCTCTCAGTCAAACCAATTAGGTGACCGTCCGAGCTTACTTGAGCCTAGGTCTTGCCTTACATTCGTCTTGGAAGACGCACACGTATTTTTCAGGGTATTTTTTAGGAAAAAAAAGTGCGTTTTCTAAGCCGGAAAATACGGGAAACCGCAATACACCTAGTGGATTTTAAATCACTTAACATTAATCACGTTTTGTTTCGAGATATGCAGAGGATGCTCTTGAAAAATAAACGTCTTTTAATCATGGTGCCGGTTCATCGGCGAAATAAGTCAGCAGAGAAGTATCCAAATGTTCTTATATATTCGCCATTCATTCCGTTTCTCGTCCAACTTTGCACACACACACACACACACACACACGCGTACATTACTTGCACACAATAAAATAATTTCACCCCAAGGAAGGCAATAAAGCGACTAGGTTAGATGTTAGAGAATATGAGAAAATACTATTAAGGAGAGAGGACAATAAAAGAACAAAAATTAAGAAGACAGAAGAAAACGATTGACATTACATTTAAATTTTGGAAAAGCAATGTTGACTGGGAAGAATCTGTGTCTGTCGAGTTTCCTTCAGAACTTAACGTCTTCAATTTGTGAGGTTATGGAAATCAATAAATCTGCAAAAACATCATTTAATACCATAAACCTCATCTATAACTTAAGTGAAAAACATTAATGATAGATACTCTTTCAAAATTTGAACTTAACTTAACATGATTATTATTGCGGTGGAGAAGGTAATGACTGTTCCAGTTTCTGCTGCGCAGTAACTACTTATTTAAGACGTGGCATATTGAGAAAGACAATATTCGAATTGTACATCAGGTGTCAAGGATGTCATTTGTCTTTGATCAATTGAAAAGCAAAATGGAATTTTTTGGACATATTTTGCGAATGGATCCAGAATGCTCAGCTAAAAGAGCTATGGAGCTTTACATTGAAAAGACTGACTTTAAAAAGTTCAGAGGTCATCCAAGAGCTACCATAGTAACGACGCTGAACCGAGATATTCAAAGAACAGGGTAGAAAGATCCCACTTTTCCTTCGGAGAAGTTTATAATCAAAGAAGATCTGCAACAAAACCGCAAATTCGCAGATGACAGAGAAGGCGGACAAAATATTGTCGAATACAGTGTCATTGAAGATGAGAGAACATGTTAATACATGATCTCAAATCGAAACAGTTTTGATGATGTTGATAATGATGATGACGGAGCATTTGTCTAAATTTTAAATTAGAATTCAGCCTTTATGATTTTTATTATATTTTTTTTACCATACTTTGTATTAATAATTTTATGAGAAAAAGATATGTTTCATGATCTTGGATGTAAATTTACTGTTTGAAATTGGTGAGTTTTCAAAGCATATTTCCTTATAGAAATTTATTTCTCTTTTAATCAAAATCGTATTATATTCAGACTGAAATATCGTCATATATATATATATATATATATATATATATATATATATATATATATATATATATATATAAACAATGAATGACTAATGAATTGAGTGCGTTATTTTGTAAAAGAAAATATCATTGTGTGTTCATACAATCTTTTATTTCAATTTTCAGATAGCTCAACAGAGCAATTGATAGGATATTTTTTGAAATGTCTTTTGTATATTCCTGCTTCAGGTATAATCCCGTTATTACTTTTTTGTTTTGTTTTGATGAAACTGCTCATAGTTTATGGAGTTCTTGTAATAAAATGATATTTTATAAAATTGGGAATATTCTTTTTATGGAGATGGTAAGTAGTTTTGTTACGGTCATTTTCTTTCTAGTTTTTTATTTTTTTTATTTTGCAAGCTTTCATCTTCCTGTGATATATTAAATAGATTACAAATCAATAAGATTTGGGATGAGCTTAAATGGAATTTAAATATGTTTTTCTTCGTCGTGTAGATATTGAAATCCACAGATTTCAACTGCGCTTAAGTAAAAACTTGTAATTATTCAGGATCGTATTTTTGTTGTTGTGTTGTGAGTAGGAATTCTTATAATGTTTGTTAGTGGATTTTTGTTGTAGATCCTGATCAGTGCGGTTTAAAAAGATATCAAGAAACAGTAATATATTACTATAATTCTGCTTGTTCCTCTCTTAGCTATCACAGCCATAAATATCTACCAATATCTCATAGTTAATGGAGTATTCTGTCTTGATTTTGTGGAATTACGGAAAAGATATATCAGAGAGGCGACTTGGTTCCAGTGAGAAAATAAAAGAAAGAAAGACAAGATGTTTAACGTCCCTCTCATTGCCTCATAAATAATAGACAATTCTTGATGTCGTGGAAAGACGAAAAGGGCATATCAGAAAGGCTACTTGGTTCCAGTGAGAAAATAAAAGAAAAAAAAAAAGAAAGAAAAATAGAGGTTTTTAACGTTCCCTGTCATTACCTCCTAAATAATGAACTATTCCGTTTTGATGTCGTGGAAAGACGAAAAACTCATATAAAAAATGGTTACTTGTTTCCAGTGAGGAAATAAAAGAAAGAAAGAAAGAAAGAAAGATCGATCGTGCTGTTTAACGTCTCCTGTGTTACTACCATCAGCGTTGACATGTACTTTTACCCACAAAAAGACTGACCTTGTGATCGCTCGAGACAAAGAAAAAAACGTAGTAAATATCATCAGTGTGCTATGAAGCTGCCTTTTTTCAGAAGAGACCTTAATATACCTGAAACTGAAATAATGGAAAACGAACCAGTCAGCAACTTAGCCCGACGATTAAAATAAAAAGCCAACATATCAAGCCCTATAACAGGTAAGAGCAAATGGAGAGAAAAACGTCTGGACAATTGTTACTCACAAAGAACCAATGATAAATATGTTCTTTAAGCGCACGCAAACGGATGGCTAACAGAATTTGGTTTTAAATCTGAGAATGAAGGGTTTATTATTGTCGATTAAGACCAGTGTATTACGATCGGAAGAAGACTTGAAAGCCAACACCAATACAAAGTGCATGGCGTACAAAAGCAACGAGAAAAATAGACCATCTAGTGTCTGGAGGATAAGAATTAGCCAAGGCAGTATCAATAGTGTTATGGGATCTTATCCATAATAATAATAATGGACTATTCCATACTTAATAAATACTGCGCTTCAGGAGTAGGCAAGAGCCAGTCGTTCAAGTTTTTGACTTGAACAACTGTTCGGTTGTATTCTCTTCCTACGGACGGGAGGAACCCGAAGGTGGCTACGCCGAAGGGCGGAGTCTCCTTCGGGGAGGTAGACCGGCCCTGAACCCGTTTATGCGGGTTCAATGGGCATATTTTTGGCCGAGCCTACGGGCTCAAAGTACCCACGTTAAAAAGGCCTTGTGCCACATGACACCCTCGTGGGGGGTGACTGAATATCGCCAGTCGTTCAAGTCGATCGGCAAATCGGTTGAACTCTCAAGCCCTCGGGCAGGGAGGAAGCCGAACGAGGCTACGCCGAAGGGCGGACTCTCTTTTGGGGAGGTAAACTGACCCTGAACCCGTTTATGCGGGTTCAATAGGCATATTTTTGGCCGAGCCCATGGGCTCGGAGAGCCCACGTTAAAAAGGCCTTGTGCCACATGACGCCCTCGTGGTGGGGGTGACTGAATATCGCCAGTCGCTCAAGTCTTGAACGACAGATCGGTTGAACTCTCTGCCTTCGGGCGGGGAGGAACCCGAAGGAGGCTATGCTGAAGGGCGGATTCTCTTTCCGGGAGGTAAACCGATCCTGAACCCGTTTATATGCGTTCAATGGGCATATTTTTAGCCGAGCCCACGAGCTCAGAGATCTCACGTGCTCGGACATCCCACGGGATCGGAGATCCCACGTTTAAAAGGCCTTGACGCTCTCGTGGGGGTTGGTGACTGAATATCGCTAGTCATTCAAGTCTTGACCGGCTGTTCGGTTGAACTCTCTGCCTTCGGGCGGGGAGGAACCCGAAGGAAGCTACGCTGAAGGGCGGATTCTCTTTCGGGGAGGTAAACAGTCCCTGAACCCGTTTATACGGGTTCAATGGGCATATTTTTGGCCGACCCCAAGGGCTCGAAGATCTCACGTTAAACCGGCCTTGTGCCACATGATGCCTTCGTGGGGGTGACTAAATATAGTCCGTAGTTGAAGTCGAGTCAGTAGTTCGAGTCAGTAGTTCAAGTCGAGTCAAAAGTCGATTCAGAGACAGTCCGAAACAGAGTCGTGCTCAGACAATTACTGCAAGACGTTGGCATAGTGATACTGGTCGAGACTACATTGTTTTCTCTACTAAACCTGATTGTTCGTACTAACACTTTCTACTTCTCTGTATATATTCCTGTTTGTAATATATCTGTGTATTTCCATACCCGTGTTCGAGTTCTTTATTGGTTATACCTTGGATTATCACCGTGGTACAAGGAACCGGACCATAACACATAGAAAGAGAATACTGAGCATTCTTCATTGGTCATGCTGTAAGCACTATAACATCAAAATCAAAGACAAATACTACGAACATGTGCTATCAGCTAATCCAAATGGATAAAGAAATTAACGCCAAGGGACCTGGTATTGTAGTCGGGATTTTCTAAGCGTAGAATAGTTGTAACACAAAGCCTCAATTATAGGGCAGCCAGGGAGGATATTGTAGTGAAAAACAAGAAGGAAAATCTTTTCTTACCGATATGTCTGTCCAACGGACAGTCCCCCATGAAAAATACAGGAAAAAACTCTCTAAATAAGAAGAAAAAATATAAGAACAGCATTTACATCAGTCGGACTATTGTCCTCATCTCTGTCGCCATATTTGTCACAAGGTTTCGGCCATTGTATGCTCCGGCCTTCTTCAGGTGGTTGGAATTTCGAACAGAACCCTTTATTTCGATCACTGATGTAGACTGTTCTAGTTCCACGTGCCATGTTTGACGGATGTCAGTTATCAGTTATCTCCTGCTAATTTTCCCTCTGCCTTAAACGGGTATTGAACTCACACTCTTTGGGGACTGTCACTGGATCTAACCAACGCCTTTATCCACTGTGCCATGTGTCCTTGAGGACATCGGGGTATGAAATTCTGGGTATTATAAACCTAAGGTTTTCAGCCTCATTTTTTACCAGTGCTCATATTGCAATTTTGCTGTTATCATTGCATGTTTTTTACCAGAGCTCAAATATGGCGACAAAGATGAGGACAATAGTCCGACTAATGTAAATACTGTGCATAATACCTCATCTCAGAAATATAGACAAAATATAAGAACTTGGCAGAATGTAGGAAAGGAAAACCCCACCCCACCCACTAGTGGATAATAGTTGCCGATCAAGAAAGAGATGAGAAAATACACCAACAAAAACATTGCCAATATTATCACACAAGAATCCAGAAGATCGTTCATCTCACCATCGTTTATATATTAAATCAATCCATCATATCCTCAGAGTAGGCTAACGTCCAAGGGAGAGTTCGGCTTAATGAATGAGCAAAGCAGGGCATTAACCCTTTGAGCCCTGCATTTCTGAATAATTTTAACCCATCTTCTTGAGCCCCTGTGTCAAAATTCTCAAATAATTGGTATGTAATATTTCACAGTAAATATAAAAATACCTCTTACAAGTGCTTACCCACCGTTCAACCATTGGCTGGGCATTAATACAAAGCGGTGGTCAGAACTCAAAGGTTTAAAGAAAAAGAATAATATTATGTTCCTTGATTTCTCATCAAGCATGGATCTCATCGCCTCTGGTGGAAGATGATTGGAAGCGTTAACATTTCCATATTTTAGTTTGGTTAATTAAGGTTGGTTCCAGTAAATATCCCGTTCTGTACCAGATTTGTCTGTCAGTTGCCAGACCTTAATCAGTTCGATATGTTTGCTGTGAGCAGTACGTATTCTCTATAAGCTGGAGTTGTTTGGGATCACCATGTCAAGAGCGTTGTCTTTATGTTTCAAGGATGAGACACGAAAGGCAATGTGGGAGTCAAGGAGCACCAGACAAAATGTGGCATCCGTATTCAAAGAAAGAGCAAATGATAGACTTATAAATATGCAAAGATAGATTCTGGCGAGAAAAATTGGTCTAGCACATATTGAACCAACTTTCACATGCTGTGCGACACAAGATTTTCTTTCCAGAATTTATTGTATATATAAGTCTAACATTAGTCATTGTTTTGAATATTGCTGCAACATCTAGTCTGTTGCTCATACTCCCTAATTACAGATTCTTGATAAAACGCAATGAAGAATCAACAATGTTATTGGTCTTGACCTGGCATCTCGGCTTCAGTCGCTTCCCAACGCCCGTAATATAGTTTCCCTGTGCATCTGCTTTTATGGTCATTTTCCAGACTCGACTGATTTCAAAAGAATTTGGGGTGATGGATTAACTTCTTCCCTACGACCCCTTAGTCACGGACGAAGCATTACGAGTGTATTGCTATTTTCAGGTCAGTGGTAATAATATAAATTTTGTCTTTTCATGCCGGTCATATATATATATATATATATATATGTGTGTGTGTGTGTGTGTGTTTTTGTGTGTGTATGTAGAATTGTGATTTTCGGCATTTGCATCTTGAACATACGGGCATTTCCCCCGTTGGTAAGTTTAGTTGATGTGTGCATATTATGTGTATGCGTTTGTGTGTATGTATGTGCGTTTGTGTGTGTGTGTGTGTCAACAATATAGATCTGATTATCTTTTATTACTGCGATGAAAAGAGAAAATTTATATTTATGATAATAAGTAACAGGTAAAACTGAAACAACGGGCTAGCTGACCGGTTTCGAACCTGGCTTAACAGAACTAAATCGAGGTTAATAAATACAGAATTACCAATAAAAAGAGATGGACAATATGTATGCAAAAAATTACTTAGATGGAAATTAGTTGCACAGTGAAGGTTTCAAGCACGAAATATAAATGGCTTCCAACACTTCCAAAGTTGTAAATCTAGTTTGACTTGCTAAGAATAGTAAATGAGTTCACACTGAAATTAGCAGCACAATTATGGTTATTTATTCGGTAATCTGCGATGGAAGACCCTATATGCGTTGGTCAGAATGCCTGACAGAGAATATTTAAGATTTCGGAATTCTGTTGGCAAATGTTGCTTTATTCTGACATCCAGTCTTTGAGTCGTTCTCCCTATATATTGTGAGCCACAACTACATTTAAAGGAATAAATTAAAGAACTGTTATAATGTGGAAGGAGAACGTCTTTCGGCATGGATGGAAGGACAAGCTTGGCAGAAAAGACTACACGAGTGTTAGCAGCAAAATAACCGATAAATTCCGACCCCTTACGAAACCTGCCTAGCATATCTATCACTGATACTACCCAGCCAAAGAAGGCGCAAGTACACAGGACATCGTTGTACTATAGCTGGTTTAACTTTATTGAATTCCGAAATTTTGTTCATAATTACTGATTGAACAATGCCCAACAGATACGCATTCTTATATATATTGTTATATATATTTATATGCCAATTTTTTTCAACAACTTTACTTTGATTGTGGTTGACTGCATTGTGATTTGCATTCACTCATCTTTAATTACATTACAACCGTATGCTGAGTGCATTTAACAGTGGCCCCTGAATGATGGAGATGTTATTAATAGTAAATGAACAGGCTCTCTCTTGTGACAGGCCAATAGAGACTCTAATTACTGGGAGACAGTGTCGAATAGAAGACCATTTATAAGGTGTAAATGTTTAGGAGCATTCATTTTTTTTATAAATGAATTAATATCCTTTTATCAATACGAAAATAACGAGCTATTTAAGCAATTATACGAGTAAAAATAATAAAAATTCTGGCATCAAAATAAAAATAAAAACAACATTTCGTAAAAAGTAATTATAATTTAAATAACGGTTCGATTGCTTGTGAAAACGAATATTTTGGAACAGGATATCGATTTTAAAAATACATTAAAGTCCCTTGACAAAATCTTTATATTCATTTTTAGTTCATTTATTTTAAATATGGAAAGCATTTTATGATCGCCAAACATGAAAATATTGTATACCGAACGACCATATTCTATCAGAAAAGTGTGTATTCTCTGTGTATATACCTGAGATGAAGTCTTGTGATTATTTACATTGTTCTGACTTGTTCTCGTAGCGTTTCAGGCGTTGTATGCTCCGTTGGAATTTCTAATGGAATCTTTTATTTCTTTCAGCCGTGTAGATTGTTCTAGTTCCACGTGCCATACCTTTTCTCAGTTTCTTTTATTTCCCATTAAGTTCTGAACTCACAACTCTTTGGGTTAATCTCACTGGATTACTTGAACATATGTTTTTATCCACTGGGTCATGTGTCCTCGGTGACATTAGTTTTTGAATTTTAGGGACTAATAAACTTAATATCTCAGTAACTATTTTTTTTAACAAAGCTCATATTACAATTTGTTGTTTTTCTCTAGCACTCTGTATTACGGTTTCCCATATTGTATTCATGTCTATGCTTGGCAAACTTAGGAGATTTTTGTGGCCTCGAATATGTTCTGATTCCTTAAGTTTTCGTATTTTCCAGTGATGTTCTCTGTTTATTATTTCAACCTCATCCCACATGGTGCGGTGATCTCCCCTTTCTTTCCATATATGTATTCTTGATTAGAATCTGCGACAGTTTTCTTTCTGTTTTTATTATTGGGTCTTTCTTTACTTTAATATAGCTACCATGGTCTCCCAGTTTTTCTGTATATTCCACTGTATATCACCTAAGCGTATAACGGCCAAATCGTTGTGAATATGAGAATAAAAATGAGAACAACAGTCCGAATAATGTAAATAACTTAAAAATTTTGCATTAATTCCTGATCACGAATAATCCCTTTTCTCCCCAGATGTAATGATGCACCAGTGTAAAGTTTCATCGCAATGTTTACTATAGTAAATTTATTTGCAATATTTCTACAATAAATTTATACACACTGTTTGCTAGAGTAAATTTGGTCGCTTACTGTAATAAATTATTATTTCACAATGTTTACTATAGTAAATATATCTATAAAATTTCTTCAGAATGTTTACTGTAGGAAATTTGGTCGCAATGTTTTCTATAATAAATTATTCCACAATGTTTTCTATAGTAAATTTAGTCGCAATATTCCTATAAAATTTCTGCACAAAAAGTTCACTGTAGTAAATTTTTTGTGCAAATGTTCCTATAATAAATTATTCAATAATGTTTACTATAATAAGTTTGGTGGCAATGTTACTTCTACTATATCAAATCATTTCACAATGTTTACTACGGTTTCCCATATTGTATTCATGTCTATGCTTGGCAAACTTAGGAGATTTTTGTGGCCTCGAATATAGTTTGAGCTAATAATATTGGAAAAAGAATTTGGTTCCTTTGCTGGCCAAAACATTATACTCGTGTATTTTATTCCCTTGTTTCCTCTACTGCTTGGGCACTTAAATAGTCTCTATGCCATAGTTCTGCTGATTCGGCACTCATTTACATATCACTACAGTTTACTATAGTAAATTTATTTGCAATGGTTACTATAATAAATTTAATCGCAATGTTTACTATAGAAAATTTAGTTGTAATGTTTACTACATTGAATTTAGTTGCAATATTTTCTATAATAAATTTATTTGTAATATTTCCTATTGTAAATTAATTACAATACATATTTATATTAAATAATTAAAAGGTGGATATTTTTTACAGTAAAGTTCAACCCGGGGGCCACTCGAGGTAGAGTTAAGGGGTATTTTATGCTGATAGGATGGGAAGATAATGATTAACTCTAGGCTTGAACAGGTTAAGAGTGTAGTGATCGGGGAAAACCTACTCATGGGAGTCTGTGGGAAGAAACTGTTCTAGTGGAACTTACTTCTCGCCGATAGAATACGGGGGGGAGAATGAGGGTGATTTGCTATAATGTAAATGGCATGGCGGGTCCTAGCCGTGAAGGTTGTACCAGACGGAAGCAAGGAATATAGTTCGTCCGAGCACTTTCCATGGAAGTGGCGATATAGCGGTGAGAGGACTCGTTAAAACCTGCCTATGAGAGTGATGTTGACGGGGTGGAAAATAATTCTTATCCAACAAGGACTCGGAGACGCTTCTGAACTCTACGAAAACTGTAAAGTGGAGGCTGGGCAACCCTTGCCGAAATATGACAACAGCCCTCCATTTTCGGCCTGATCTGGCTCTTATATAGATAGAGGATAACATATGGAACGGTACAGTACGATCACTGAAGTTAAGCAACTTTCGAGCCTGGTCATTATCTAGACGGATACCCGCTTGAGAATACCAGGTGCAGTAAGCTTGGATGTGCGGGTGGTGTAATGAATAACGGCTGGGAATTGGAAATCGGAGAGCCGTGTTCCAATTCCAGTTGGGTTTGTTATATTCACCTGTGTACAAATACCCATGGTAAACGTAAGAATCCACCTCATTTCGTACTAGTATGGATTAATTAACAGGACTTGTATTATTATAATTATTATTATCCCCCCAAAATTCTTACAATATAAAAATATTTTCTGGCTTTAAATAACCTGGAGAAGGTTGATAACCTGTAAAAAAACAAAACAAATCAATCAATCAAGAAACAATGAAGTTGAAAAATGACTTTTAAAACTTTTTGTCCCAAAACTCAATTTTCTTGAGGAGGGGAATCGAATTTTTTAGCTTATGTGGTCTACAGTTGTTGAAAAATTATGGTCATTATATATTTATGATAGACGTTAGAGTTTTTCTGCGAATAATTCATTTTTTTCCGAACATCCAACTTGAAACATTTTCTATGATATCGTATCTACAGATATTTAGTATACTTTGATTATACTTAGCTTCATATGACACAAGATCTGCTCGAGACGTATGCAAATACGACCATATCGTAACGGAAAATATTCATCTGAAGTATCTAGAAAATCAGTATTCAAATTTATGGATTTTTCTTGGTTTGAACGCTAATTTCTGGATTTAGCAGGAAATATCTAGCAACTGTGATACTTAAAAAAAGAGTGAAAGACATTATAAAAATTTCTGGAATTACTAGGAAATATCTATCAATTGTGATACTTAAAAAAAGTAAGAAAGCCCATTATAAACATTTCTGGAATTCGTATGATATATCTAGAAATTGTGATACTTTAAAAAGGGTGAAAGTCATTATAAAAATTTCTGGTAGTAGTAGGAAATACCTATCAATTGTGATACTTAAAATATATGAAAGCCGATTATAAACGTTTCTGGAATTAGGATGATATATCTAGCAATTGTGATACTTTAAAAAAAGGTGAAAGATAAACATTTCTGGAAGTAGTAGAAAATATCTATCAATTGTGATAGTTAAATAAAGTATAAAAGCCCATTATAAATGTTTCTATAAGTTGTAGGACATATCTATCAATTGTGATACTTTAAAAAAGGATAAAAGTCCATTAATATTAGGTTGGTGCAAAAATAATCTCGGTTTTTGACGTTAAAAATACGTCAAAGACCGACATTACTTTTGCACCAACCTAATAACATATCCTGTTCCAGAACCTTCTCGTTCCATAGTTGGATGTTTTGAATTCAGAATTGACCTCCTCCTAGGCTGGTTGCTACCCAAGGCCACAGAACCAAGTATGTCATGCTATTTACCCATAGCTGAGGTGGGGGGGGGACAGATAGATTCATACAATGGCGTAATTGTATGTAACAAACTCGACTGCAATTCATCCTCAATCCGAGCCATTACTCCACCCTTGATACTATTTTTATTTTTGTATAATACAAGGAATGTTCTTTTTTCCATTAATTCTTTGCCCATTCAGAACAGAGATGATTGTTGCTCTCTGCCGATTCCTTTTCTTTTTAGCCGTGAATTGCCACTTGGAAGGGCGGAGAATAGATGGATTCATGTTGCGCTCCCCAGTATATTTGTGTGAAATTGAATGCTGAAGGTTAAGCGAGCGTTTGGACTCGGTTCGCCGTTTCCACATCACGCGCCGATAACCGTTGTGCTGCAATTCTGTTGCGAAAATCGTTCAAAGATCTGCCCACCTAAATAAGGATTCGAAATCCTGTTCACTACAACGTTTCCGACACCGACTTCTGATCTTTGTGCTCTCTCGATAACCTACTCAGCCATAGGATCGAACATGTATACCGGTTTTCGAGCGTTATGAAATGTATAGACACATATTTACTATTTTTCTGCCAAAAATATTTTTCTGCCAAAAATATTTTTCTAAATTCTCACGAAATTCCTTAAGACGCAAATGTGTATCAAAACAGAGAATACATTTCTAATAAATAATTTCATTCGATAGAAAGTGAAAAAGAACCAGCACTTGTTATTTAATTAATAGTAAAACTATTTAATTTCTTTATTTAATGCCGTCTTAATATACAAGAAAATGTTTATAATTGATTCTTGAATATTTTTAAGCGCCGAATGGCATGATGTTTTGGAGACGAGGAACAGAATTTCTGAAAGGACTAAACATCACTAAAAGAATAGCCCAAGATAGAAACGCCAAAAACAAGCACGTATAAAAATTTAAAAAATCTAGGGAGTATACTGACGGACAATGCGACACCAAATCTAAAGGCACATTGGACTAGCGAAAGATGCTTTCCAAAACCTAAGCAAAGTATTAAAAATAGGAAAATTTCCTTC
This sequence comes from Acanthosepion lycidas, assembly GCA_963932145.1. Classification (NCBI taxonomy): domain Eukaryota; kingdom Metazoa; phylum Mollusca; class Cephalopoda; order Sepiida; family Sepiidae; genus Acanthosepion; species Acanthosepion lycidas. Next base: position 28,912,718 of record OZ010585.1, on the reverse strand, counting down.
GAAAAAGCGAAAACAGTACTGAAATGTTATACAACCCGCCTATATGAAAGTGAAAGCTGAAAGATCACATCAGAGATGAAAAAGGTATATGATACAAAAAATGTGGTTCTACAGAAGGATGCTGAGAATACACGGATTGGATATATAAGAAATGCCGATGTTTTAGGGAAAATGGAACAGTTGAATTTTCTAGGGCACATAAGAAGGAAAGGGGGCTTCGATGATTTGTCACTCATATAATTAAGGTAAGCGTGACAGAGGAAAGCAGCGTATAAGCTACCTAGCGAGTTTGTGAAAATGATTGACAAAACAGTAGCTAGGGGATATATAGAAAAAAAACTACTAAGAACTAATAGGTACAGGAAGTTGTGAATAACCATGGTTGTTCTAAAGGAACACATCTCAGAGGAGAAGAAATTTGAACACATTACACGACCACGTTGTCCCTGTTCTAGCATCGATTCATAAAGCCATCCAAACATGTGGTTTCTTCCTTTGATTCTCTTACTACTAATACAATATGCATAAAGTACGTGAGGACATGGCATTGTGACCCTGCAGTTATATGATAATTAATTAATGAGCTTTTATCTTTTTTTTTAACTTCAATGACTAACTATCATCCCTACGCATGAGATAAAACGATATGCTGTAATTGTTGCGATACACGCAAAACACAGCGATGTTGAGACTGCATATATTTTGGATGTCGCCACATCGTTCGTACACAGAGTTTTGGAAGAAAATGGAAGTCTCCAGCGGGAATGTGTCGCCCGTAGCGAAGCGCCAAAAAAAAAAAAAAAAAACAAAAAAAAACGGTCGGTCAGTATCGAAACAGTATAATTTGTACAGCGGATGTAGCACATTATCGATGAGAAACTCCAGAGATCTCCAGAATTCCGCGGACACAACCTGCAATGTGACGCATGAGGACATTCGATATAAGTCATACAATGAAAAGAATAGTTCATATTGGTAAACACAAGAAGAGCATTTACCCCTGAGAAAAACCAAAAAACCAAAACCAAAAAACCCAAAAAACCTATTACTGAACAAGTTGAAATATCCAGAACCTTGCATGTTCGGATTTATTTTCAGACGAACAGAATTTCAATCAGGTTCAAAAGGTGAGTCATAAAAATTGAAAGGAACCTTTTGTTACCGCCCCCCCCATGTTATGCACATCAAGATTCCCGTTTATGTGACGGTTTTAGGGATGGTAAGTAGTAACCGAAAAGGAGGCACGGTGGAGTAATGGATAGCGGCTCGGATTGAGGAATCGGAGAGCCGAGTTCGAATTCCAGTGTGAATCGCAAATCAGAGGTGCAAAATCAAACGAATGTGGAAATTTAAATATTTGGGATGTGTTTTGAGAGAGGACATAAACAATGACACTGAGATCTGAAGGCGTAATGGGATAGCCAAGGAAGCATCCCAAAAGCTAAGCAGAGTACTGAGAAATAGGGAAAAAATCGCTAGAAACAAGGAAAATAGTGCTGGACTGCTATGTGATATCTGTCCTCCTGTATGTGTTGAACGATCAAATCGATGAAGAGGAGACATGAAGCAACAGAAATATAGTTCTACAGAAGGATGCTGAGGATACCGTGGACCATACATGGGGCTAACGCCGAAGTTTTGGAGAAACTGGAAGCAAAACGAAAACTAATACTTAACATCGCGAAGAAATAGTTGAGGTTTCTGGGGCATGTGAGGAAAGAGGGCTTGGAAAATCTTATACTCACAGGACGGATATAGGGCAGGATGAACATAGGAAGACAACACATAACATAATGAGCATGAGTAAATGGTTGGCGGAACATTGCTTGGGAGAAAGACAAAGTTTATTAATAGCTACAAGGGACAGGAAGTTGTAGAGAGCCATGATCGGCTACGAGCTGAAAAGACGTGGCACATAAAGAGGGTCAGACTGACAGCTAGCTCTTACCCTTTTACTGTAAGCAAAAGTTTTTTTCTGATACATTTCTTCAATCTCAATTCTTACCTGTAGAACTCTCTTCCAGCTTCTTGCTTGCATGTCACTTACGATCATCAAAAATCGAAAGGTCATCTTTCGTCTTCCTGAACCCTCTTTTTAAATTGTACTTTGTCCCCAGTAATGTTTTCTAAGTTTCTTTCATTCTCAGTAACACATTTATCGTCTTGCTTACGTTGAAACGATTAATAACATAAGATACTTTAAAATGTCAGTACAAACCCTAAATACGCATATCTTTTGTCGTTTAAAATTGCGTAAAATGTTCTTATATTGGAAATACCATATGGATATATACTAAATGCTCCTGTTATTCTGGCGGCAAGGGTAAGCAAACACAACGAACGACTAATTCTGGACATTTGCAAAAACAAAGGGTACCGAATTTTACGTGATATCTGTCCTTTTATATGGCAGTGAAAGCTGGACAATCTTTTTAAAGATGAAGAAGACAATTTAAAGCAACAGAAATGTGGTTCTACAGAAGGATACTGAGGATGCTATGGACCAAACATGTGAGCAACGAAGTTTTAGAGAAAATTGAAACAAAAAGAAAATTTATATTAGCTTCAGCTTAGGTAACACTATATTAAAAACATAAATCTTCCGAACATACAAACTCGGAATCATAAACTCTTAAATAATGATATATATGTCTTCCGAATCTCAATTTTTGACTTAATCTTTTGACAGCTTATCAACCTTTTTGCAGATTATTAAAAGTCTGAAAATATTTTTACATTGGAAGAATTTTTGTCGATATTGATTTACTGATACAAGTCCTTCCAATTATAACATAGGTGCGAGAGAAGACGTGAATTCTTGCTTTTCACAAGGGTAAATGCGCGTAAGTAAATATAATGAACCCGACTAGAATTGGAACACTGCTATCTGATTTAAAATCCCAAGCCATTACACCGGACATGCATCCGAGCTTAGAACACCTAGAATACACCAAAAGTCACGCATCTAGTTACTGGCCAGGTTGGACGTTGCTTAACTTTCTCGATTGTACGAGAAGCTTTACAGAATCTCAAGTAACTCAAGTAGGAGAGTGTGGAGGAGAAGCATAATGATTTAGGAGTATAAAACTGAAATAGTCCCAATATTCATCGACCGGGAAAGAGCAGGTTTTAAGGTACTTCCATTTTATATGTATGTATATACATAAATCTGTATATTTAATGTGTACAGTTGTTTTGTGACGTACGGTGGCCGTTAATGATTAAATATAACTCAAGACTTCAATGTTAATAAAAAACAGTATTTAATTAGAACCGCAAATAAATACTTAACAAGAACAAAGAAGTAAAAGTCAACCAAAGATAATTAACCATTTCAGTGAATACCTTGTTAGTAGCGCGGTTCGGCTTAACGTCTGGTAAATCCTAAATCAAAACCCAAATCATCGACTAGCACTAATTCACACTAATTTGACTGGATAGTTTCACTCAATAATAATCAGGAGCCAGACACCGCTATTTATACAGCTGGCTATTCATATGTCTAGAGTGCCACGCTCGAACCTCGGTGTCAGTAGTTACTCATATTCTTCTTATATGAGATGTTGCCATAGCTGGTCTGATGCTCCTGCAGTATATGTCGTTATTCTTGACAAAATCCAAACAAGGATCTGTAATATAATCGATCATGATCAGGCATCTCGAATTCAGTCACTTACCCACCGATGTCACGTAGCTTCCTTCTGTATTTTCTACAAATATTTTCATGTCATCTACTCTGATGAGTTTTTTCACTGGTGCCCAGACTACATGAATTTAAGCTTGCTACTATATTGATATCTAGGTCCAACCCGTCGGGATGTCGACTAGGATTGCAGATAGTTACGAACGTCTGCATTTCAATGACATATCCTACCAGACTCATGACACACGAATTGGTAGACATTTTTTTTTTATCAATTAGTCCCAAAGCAAGGCTATAATGCTAATAGAAAGCAAGAGTTTACAGGAAGTGAATGAGAAAACTGAAAATGGGGAGGATTGAGGAAATAACAAAAAAGAAACGGGGTTTAAGGAGTGGGAAGATATCGATTGACGTTGCATTTGTACTTTTGAAGATTGCAGGGAAGCCAGAAATCAGAAGGCAGTTCCAAAGGTGGGAAGTGTGAGAAAAGAAATCTTTACAGTAGAAGTAACCGTTGAATCTAGCTAGATATGTACTAAACGGGCAGTTGGGTGTGTATAAAAAAATATGGTGAGAAAAAATGGCTAGAACTAAATCTTACAATGGTAAAGGCGAATGTTTTGAAATTTGCCTTGTAGAGAAATCAACTAATCTAAAAAAAAATTAAATAAATCTAATTTACTAAAAAAAAGAAATGCATTAATGGTCACATGTAAACGTAAAAACAAATAGCTCTTGAAATATGTTGAAACAGATTGATTTAAATTCCAACCATATATCTCCGTTTTTTTATTCAGATAATTAGTTGTTCTTTACATTCATAATTATAAGTATGATTGTATATTTACGAGTTTGCATTAGTAAATATATTAATAAGAAATATACATTTTTTCTCACCGGTAGCACAACGTTGATTTTCATGGACAACGCAATCGTCAGCTGCTGACTGAAAAACTGAATATATATATATATATATATATATATATATATATATATATATATATATATATATATATATATATATACCGGACTTTAATGAGAGTAGAACGGTTCATTTTAATTTAGGATGCTTAAAAGATAAATAAAAAAAAGTAATTAAAATAATACCCTATGACACATATAAATACACTTACACATAATTATAATTCAAATCCGAATAAAGACATCTAATAAATAATTTTAAATATAAAAATATACACAAAAATATCAAGATATTTGCATATATATATACATATATATATATATATATATATATATATATATATATATATATATATATGTGTGTGTGTGTGTGTACAAAGATAAAAAATATTATATACATAGCTGCAAAGTTTATGGTTGCTGTTACGAAAAAGAAGTATGAAAATAAAAAATGAAGAAGTAGAAGCTGAATAAAAAAAATGAATGAATTAACATCTGCCTGATATTGTAAAACAATATCCCGAAAATTGAGACTCTAAACACTAATACAATAACCTCATAGAGATTAGGATGACAAAATAAACATTAGCCGATATTTGAAATTGGAGTTGTTGAAAATGGAGTGTGAAAGAAATTGAATAATAACGCCTCACAAATGATTTATGTAATTTATTTCAATTCTCAACAGACAAATGATTTATGGCCTTTGTTTCAGTTTTCAATAAAATAGTTTTCAATTTTCTCCATTGAGTCATTGGGGAATTTCTCATCCCACGCCGATTGCTCGACTCGCTTCAATTCGATTAGTCTGCGATGCCAAAGCGTCACACGATGTGGGCGTAATTTGTAGAGAGGCCAATCTATTTAGGTTTAAGGTTTTCATTCATATAACTTATGGAAACCAGAAACCTGCCGCAAAAAAGAACTATGCAAGAAAAAATTCAAAGAAATTACTTACAGAACACTAAATGAGTAGAAGACAGTGAACAGTGTCAGCGAAGTGAAAAGCAGAAATAGGAAGACAAAAAAAAAGTCGATTGAATTCTCTGCCTTCGGGCGGGGAGGAACCCGAAGGAGACTACGCCGAAGGGCGGATTCTCTTTCGGGGAGGTAAACCGGCACTGAACCCGTTTATACGGGTTCAATAGGCATATTTTTGGCCGAGCTCACCGGCTCGGAGATCCCACGTTAAACCGGCCTTGTGCCACTTGATGCCCACGTGGCGGGGGTGACTAAATATAGTCAGTCGTTCAAGTCTTGACCTGCTGATCGGTTGAACTCTCTGCCTTCGAGCGGGCAGGAACCCGAAAGAGGCTACGCCGAGGGGCGGAGTCTCGCTCGGGGAGGTAAACCGGCCCTGAACCCGTTTGTGCGGGTTCAACGGGCATATTTTTGGGCCGATCCCACGGGCTCGGAGAACCCACAATAAATAACCGACCTTGTGTCACATGCTGCCCCAGTGTGTGTGTGTTGGGGTGTGTGACTGAATATTGTCAGTCGCTCAACTGTTGAACGACTGTTCGGTTGAACTCTCTCCCTTCGGGAGGGGAAGAACCCGAGGGAGGCTACGCCGAAGGGCGGATTCTCTTTCGGGGAGGTAAACCGGCCCTGAACCCGTTTATACGGGTTCAATAGGCATATTTTTGGGCGAGCCCACGGGCTCGGATATCCCACATGAAATAACCAGCTTTGTGTCACATGATGCCGCAGTGCGAGCGGTGACTGAATATCGTCAGTCGTTCACCTCCTGACGGCTGTTCGGGCGGAAAGGAACCCGAATGAGGCTACGCCGAAGGGCGGATTCTCTTTCGTGGAGGTAAACCGGCCCTGAACCCGTTTACATGAGTTCAATAGGCATATTTTGGGGCCCACGGGCTCGGAGATCCCACATTAAATAACCGGCCTTGTGCTGCATTATGCTCCAGTGGGTTGGGGGTGACTGAATATCGTCAGTCGTTCAAGTTGAGTCAGTAGTTCAAGTCGAGTCAAGAGTCGAGTCAGAGGCATCCGAGACAGAGTCGCGTTCAGACAATTACTGCAAGTCATTGTTCTCTCTACTAAACCTGATTGTTCATACTAACACTACTACTTCTGTATATATTCCTGTTTGAACCAGACCACAACAATTATTTAGGCTTCGAAGTGAGCACTGTAAGATCTAAACTAATACAAGGATTCCTCACGAATGAAGAAGAGAAGGGGTTTTCTTGAGAAAACCATAGCTGAAGCGTGCGAGAAACAAGGATGTTTTAAGGTTAGAAACCACAATCAAATTGCTATTAATAGACAAATAGCTGACATTTCTGGGACAGAGAATAGAGTTTGAATAATTTAAGACTTACATAAAGTCACCTTCTTGTGTGATTAGTTGGCAGAACAATAAAGACGATAACAAAGTGGAATAATATTGCGACAAAAGTTACCTAGAACAAAAAAATCAGGAATCAATATAGAGCCATGATCTCCCGCATCCACCACTTGTGATGGAAACGCTCTTGCTGCAATGAAGGGCGTACTGACACGTGCAGATGTTCCCTGCAAACGGTCAGCTTTCCGTAATATTTTCAGTTGCGCTCCGTCCGCAGGCAGAAACAAAATTACATCTGTTATGAGATTTTTGTCCTGCTGACCCGACTACATGAATTTAAGCTTGCTCTTAGATTGGCAGTTAGGTCTCACTGTTTTACTGTTGAACTAGCTAGATACAACCGCCACTTCTACTCTAACAGTTTCTTTTCTCGCACCTCCCACCTGTGGAACTGCCTTCCGATGTCTTGCTTTTACGATAACTACAATCTTTGAAAATGTAAGTGTAACGCCAATCGCAATCTTAGGTTTTCTTTAAATAAATAAGTTCTTTTTTGTCCTATCCGCTATCATTACCATTTTCAGTCTTATAATTCTCTTTCAATTTTATTTGCTGTAGCAACCGCTGGTTTTAGTGGTATTGTCGTCTTGTTTGGGGTAAAATGATAAGAAATTGTACTTTATCCGCCTGAGGGTATAAAATACACTTTGATTTCAACTCGAAGGGTGTTTAATGGAACGCTGATTAGGTATGGATAGGCGCCGAGGGCGTTCATTCAAACCAGAATAATAATTACCCTGGTGGATATAAATCGTAACTAGAGAGAACACGTTACCAAGCTGAATATGGTATTTTTAGAAAATTTATGGTCTCCTTTGAAAATTGAAAAGTTCTCATTTGGACCACCTGGGGAAATATAGTTATGGCGGAATAATTTGCAAAACAGAACTGAAATAATGAAGTTGGAATAAAACATGGCCGCATTTCACCATTATCAGCTGACATACATCAGTAGCCGTGTATAGAGCAGCACAACAGTAGATAATATAAAAAAAACAAAAACTATCACCAAACAAAGAAGTACCAGTGAATTTTAGTTAATAAAATACATTCCAAACCTCCACAATTTACAGAGCAATAATTGGTTTGCCAAATTGAATTTGACAAATAAAACAATCTGCAGGGAGAGACAGAAAAAGACAGGTGGCAGTCGGATAAATATTTTACAATAATTCCTATTAATCCATATGTCTGCTCTCAGCAGACCTTGTTCTCACTGTGGGAAGCTTTCAAGATGATCACGTGATATCTGTATATTTTGCAGTAAGGAAGTTTTACATCTCAGGAACCACTGAGGCTGAAGACATGAAATTTTGCCTGGTTATAAGTGTTGTTAATAGAGAAAAATTGGCAGCATAATTTTATCTTCACTTTGACCTCTTCCTTTTTGGCAGAATGGTCGATAAAACAGGACGTATTCGAAGAAGACATGACAGTCTTGTGTGCTTCAAGCAAGGTATGAATAGGGAATGAAGAAAACAAACACTTAGAAATAAACTATTACATCAAGCAATCGACTAATCAACTTAAGGCCTGAAAGTCCTGTTTTGATAAGCAAATTGATGGCTCACCCTGATAATGGAGGTGCTTATTAAAAACGTGTGCATATCTTTTCACATCTTTTTGATGTCTTCCAAAACTGTGATCCTTGGCACAAAAAAAATAAATAAATAAAACAGAAAAATTATGGAATTTAAAATTATTAATTGAAACACTATCGTAAAAATACATTGCCCAGAAAATAACAATCCATCAAAAATTGTTATAAGATACTGCAAATGAATATAGAATTGTTTCCAACTCCACTACAAAAAAAAGAACAATGTAAACGGCCTGATATAACATAATAAATAAATTAGAATCGTCTTTCCTTTCGTCCTCCTCTTGTAGAGCCAGACTAATAATGTTGTTATTGATGCTCCTACAATCACCTCATGCTGTCACACACGGTAGGCCATATTTCTGACAACAGGAGATGTTTGTACTCCAAGGACTCTTGGACAAAATCTTTCACTTACAACGCTCAGATATCAGTAGTTCCTCGGTACCAGGATCTAGATCGGTAAGAACTGGGGCTAAAGTATCGTTTCTCTTTTCCCAATCTCAGCTATGAGCTAATGTCTTCCTGTCACTGGTTAGTTAGATCCAGTGACAGGACCCAAAGAGTGTGAGTTCAATACCCGGTTAAGGCAGTGGAGAAATTTCAGAGGGAAATTAACAGGAGATAACTGACAACTGACATCCATTAAACATGGCACGTGGAACTAGAACAGTCTACCCCAGTGAGCGAAATAAAGGGTTCAGTTCGACATTCCAACCACCTGAAGAAGGCCGGAGCGTACAACGGCTGAAACGTTGTAATAAATATGGCGACAAAGATGAGAACAATAGTCCGAATAATGTAAATAGTGTATATAATACCTCATCTCAGAAGTATAGACAGATAGTAAAAAAAATCCTTTGGTCTTTCCTCTTAATAAAAAAACAAAGATTTTGACGATAAAATTTTTTATTAAATTTGAGGCATTTTTTCATCATGTTATGCTCATTTTTAGCGAATCCGTTGAGGCACCTAGTTGATAGTAATACGATATATATATATATATATATATATATATATATATATATATATATATAGATAGATAGATAGATAGATAGATAGATAGATAGATAGATAGATATACGTGAGAGTGAAAAAGGAGGAGAAAGATAAGAATAACGGATTTTAAGATTGATATGCGAAAAGATAAGTCAAAATTCTTCGTTTTCCTCGGGACTTTCCATAAGCTCCTGTTCGTTGTATCACTTGATAAATTTTCCCTTTTGGTGGAGAACTAGGAGGGGGGAATTAACAGGAGATAACTGACAACTGACATCCATTAAACTTGGCACGTGAAACTAGAAGAGTCTGTCCAAGTGAGCGAAATAAAGGGTTCAGTTCGACATTCCAACTAAATGAAGAAGGCCGGAGCGTACAACGACCAAAACTTTGTAATAAAAATGCGACAAAAATGAGGACAATAACCCGAATAATGAAAAGAGTGTACATAATACCTCATCTCAGAAATAAAGACAAATTGAGTCACATGCTTTGCTGACTGGCAGTTTGTCTTCTCTGTGATTTCACGGATGTTGTGCAGCTTCATCTATCTCCGAAACTTATAAATATTAGCTATATGTGCCTCTGCAACATCAATCGAGTCCGATAGCTGAGAAATCAATTGGTCAGCATCGTCTGGAAGCACAGAATTGATAAGTTTGTTGATCAAGGCTGCAGATACAAAGAAGTGTGCTAGTAAAGCTCTTGAGAGAATCTTTCCAGAAAGAATGTGTGACGCCGAGGTTTCCCCGTAGATGGTAGTCAGTAACTCAGAAAAACCAGCACCAATCATAAGACACTTCCTTACCGGAAGGAGAAGTTTTATGAAGAACTCATTAAAAACAAGCATTAACATAATTTCTTGTCCCAGGAAAGATTGTGAAAACATATTTATATATAACTTGTAAATGCATGGATGCGAATTACTTACAGATAACATTAAAAAGAACTTCTTTCCATTTCTATTACGTACATATAATGCTATTAAACGTCTCGTAGCGTCCAAGGATATAGCGTCCTCCTACATCCTCACAAGAAACCAGCGGTTAGGAATACAAGAGTAATATGGATATTCAGTTTTCTTAAACTTGTATTTCAGAACAGCATTCCTGTCAGCCGGAACAACACAAAACGCATATATCGGGAGAATAAATAATACAGCATAAATAATTAACATAAATAATACAACATAAACAATGCAAAATAAATACAACATAAATAATACAACATAAATACAACATAAATAATGCAACATAAATACAACCTAAATAACACCACATAAATAATACAACATAAATACAACATAAATAATGCAACATAAATAATACAACATAAATAATACAACATTAATAATGCAACATAAATACAACCTAAATAATACTACATAAATAATACAACATAAATACAACCTAACTAATGCAACCTAACTAATACAACATAAATACAACATAAATAATACAGCATTAATACAACATAAATAATACAACATTAATACAACATAAATAAAGCGTGAATAATGTGACATAAATAATACAACATAAATACAACATAAATAATACAACATAAATAATACAACATTAATACAACATAAATAAAGCATAAATAATACAACATAAATAATACAACATTAATAATGCAACATAAATACAACCTAAATAACACCACATAAATAATACAACATAAATACAACATAAATAATGCAACATAAATAATACAACATAAATAATACAACATTAATAATGCAACATAAATACAACCTAAATAACACCACATAAATAATACAACATAAATACAACATAAATAATGCAACATAAATAATACAACATAAATAATACAACATTAATAATGCAACATAAATACAACCTAAATAATACTACATAAATAATACAACATAAATACAACCTAACTAATGCAACCTAACTAATACAACATAAATACAACATAAATAATACAGCATTAATACAACATAAATAATACAACATTAATACAACATAAATAAAGCGTGAATAATGTGACATAAATAATACAACATAAATACAACATAAATAATACAACATAAATAATACAACATAAATACAACATAAATAATACAACATTAATACAACATAAATAAAGCATAAATAATACAACATAAATAATACAACATAAATACAACCTAAATAATACAACCTAAATAATACAACATAAATACAACATAAATAATACAGCATTAATACAACATAAATACAACCTAAATAATACGACATAAATAATACAACATAAATACAACATAAATAATACAACATTAATACAACATAAATAAAGCATAAATAATACAACATAAATAATACAACCTAAATACAACATAAATAATACAACATGAAACGTTTTCATGCGCTGAATTCGAAAAGAAATGTTAAAAATCAGGCATTAAACGACATTCCGTTATTCCTTACCATTCAATCTGGGTTGTTCAGTATTGGTTGATCTTTCACTTCTCTGATCCAGAACAGTCCAAATAAAGTCCAAGTTCAAATACATCTCTGTCTCTTGAATGATATCTATTATTTGATACAGTCTGGTTTATGACATGAAAGCAGTTACAGATTATATCAAACAATAGGGAAACATAAAGTCAACTACTAAACATTAGAAATTGATATAATAATGTTCGAATATCTCGTAAGACAACACAAGGAAAATGACCTCTGCATGAAAACCACTTACAAGTGTCAACTAATCAAGTGGCTAAGATCGATGTTTCACCTTATGGCACCTGCTTTTTTAAAAGAAAGTGGTGATCAGATTTTTTTGGTTGTTGGTTTTTTTTTTTTACGACATATCAACATCAATGGGTTTTTTACGACATATCAACATCAATGCCGATAAAATTTTTATTGCTGGTAATATTTTTTTTTCATATATGTATTGTTAGTAATATTTTTCCTTCAAAAAATCTACTTCTGATAATATTTTGTTTTCAAAAAAAGTATTGCTGGTAAATTGATTTATTTTTGCCTAAAATGTATTGCTGATAATAATGTTTTGCTGGTAATATTTTCTTACAAAGTATTTCTAGGCTTAAGACCTATTTTTTTTCATAGTGTTTTGACCCCAGTTTGGGGGTTAACTATTTGCCCATAGCTGCGACCCGAACAGGTGCTACTACCTCGAGTCAGGCTGGATCTGGGAACACCAGCAATTAAGATGTGGTTCCACGCTTCTCGAAACCTCCTGATCAAAGGCCTTGCTGTTGGATGTAGTTTATCCTTTTAAATAGGACGTGGATGTAGTTTATCGTCATTACCAGGACGGTGGTGATAAGAAAACCGACCGTTAAACCCCACCCCACCAAAAAAAACCAAGTTGCATGAGAGCAAAGTTCTTATTTTCTTGCAAGATATAAAATCCTGCTTCCTGTGATATAAAACATGAATTGGTAAAATTTTCAGGGTACACCTTATAGTCACTCTAAATCGACCAGAATAAATGTAGAAGGTGCGTACAATAACATTTATCGGGACTTGGTACAGAAAATCTCCATCGCCGGTCTTGTGAATATTATGCAGATTAGTAAGTGTCTGTTTTTATAATCACACAAAGGACAGTTCCAACAATATGATTTCTGTCTATCAAAATAACAACACGTTTTTTTATTTTATTTGGAATCAGTAGATCTATTTTTTCTTTTTGTTATCTCCGCTATCCCAGAAAAACTAACCTGATCGTCCAATATTCAAATAGAATGAATCGGTTCCTATGCGTGAAAACTGACCTAACATTTAAACAATTCAACTTACTTTGTGGCTGACATTTAGTATTTCGAGATTACAGCAAATGATCTGAGATTTCTCGAAGACGCCGGCTGTTATGCGGCATTTGTTTCATTTGGTGAGTTTCCAAGCGCAGTCTTTTGGTTAAATATTTTCCTAAACTCGTCTAGCAAGAATACAATGTTATAATGCCGAGCGGAAAATACTGGGTAAATATTTTCCTGCATATTAATACCTTCGCCTCCATAGGTGTGGATGTTTATAAATACAGGCGGAGGTAACGAACTGTAACGTCAATAAATCTTGTTAGCCAGGGTAGAAAAACACTCACACAAACATATATGAGTATAAATGGTGTCCTATTGAATAAGATGCCAGCAAACAATGTGTTCAAAATGGCTTCTTATTTAGCGTATCGATTAGTTGGCACAATGTTTTTAATTTTGAGGTCCTCATTTTTAAAATGCTTTCGCCCCAAGTGAATAAAGCTAAAGGTTTACTGAGCGATAAAAAATATGAGAAAAGTATGCTAAACAGAGAGAAAAATAAAAGAAAAGGAATTAAGAAGACAAAAGATAACAATTGACATTGCATTTTTAATTTTGAAGATCAAAGTTGACTGGAAAGCAAAAGGCCAAAACAATTTCGACAAGCGAGAAGTACGATAGAATAAACTGTTAACATAGAACTTACGGTTACATCGAGCCATTTAAACTGTAAAAGTGTTGAGACCTTGCCGCCAATCTGGCGCTGCGCTTAAATTAATTACGTCTACAGGAAAGTGATATTAATTTTGAATAATACAAAAAATGTGATACAAGGCCAAAAAGGGGGATAGTAGAAGGCTAGTCTTCAATCTGTCTTACCTTAAATTTAGCTAGTCATGATTACTTACTCAAACATTCCACATTATTCCTTACACTAAAACAACACATTTACTTATCATTCCTGATACAGTCACCGTAATACCTCAATTCTCTAAGTAATCCTAACTAGTTCCTCTATGTAGAATTTGTCCGTGCCGGGATGATAAGAAAAAACAAAAAACAAAAAACAAAAAAAACTACAAAACAATTTCAGTGTTATTATTTATATAAAAGTCACGAGGAAGCGACCTGACGGCGGTGGGATACTGAATGTAACAGTTATGCCAGCACAGGACCAATAACGTAGCAGATTTTTCTTTCTACTATCAAGAAACTCAATATACAAAGTAGAAGAACCAGATCAGATGTGACAGCAATGTTCAATGCATGATAGACTTATAAATGTGGAAGATAGATTTGGTATATCTTATTTTTGCTTAGATTGGCACAAGGTCATTATTTTGGGGTGTGTATTGATGATTTAACACCCGGCCCGAGCGATATGATTGATGAGATTGACGTTGGAGATGTATATGATTTTATGTCGAGGTTTAGGGAAATAAAACTTTTAAAACTCTTTACAGCATTTATTGTGAAAATACAAACGGAAAAAAAGGAAAGATTAAGCAGAAAATATTCAGGCAAACTTTTGGAACATCCCATAATGCGACGCAGCAAACGGACTGAGTTTTGTTTAGTTCTTTATTGTGAAATCGATCAGCTCTCGGATGTCATTTATTATTATTATCATTATTTTTTTTTTATTTTAGGCAAAATAATGAACCAAAGAAATTGGGCTCCATTAGAAATACTCAAAGAGATATCGATTTCTTTTCTAGCCCGATGAGGAAAAAAAAATGTTATTTTAGCCAAGACAGTTACTGGTGTTGGCAAACGCATTTATTGCGAAGGTACAAAATAAAAGAAATAGGTAGATACCGACAACCTTCATCATTTCAACCTAAATAGAATCTATTAGGGGTAAATAGGCTCTTTTAAATGGCACGCTGAAAGAGAAAGGGGAGCTTTATTTGGATAGAATAATCGAACAGAGAGCTTATGGGAATGATGTCCTTGTGTTCTAAAGTTGGCAGAGACCCATATAAATTTAGGGAAAACGAATCTGTGATGCTTCGCGCAAGATACCATGGATTTATAATTGTAAATGATTTCATTAAAATACCTGGAATCGTTTGATTAGCCTAATATTTTAATCAAATTATAGACATGGAACAATTACACAGGTGAAAATATAATTATTCAAATGAAAACAAAAACACAAACATATATATATATATATATATATATATATATATATATATATATATATATATATAAAAGGAAGTTTACACGCACACGCACAACACACACACACACACACACACACACACACACACACATATATATATATATATATATATATATATATATATATATATATATATATATAAATACAAAAGTGAAAATTGAAGTCAACACTCAGAAGTGACAGGCTGTTTCATGCTGGGCGCAATCGTCATGCTGCCTGAAAACTGGGTCCAGCATGAAACAGCCTGTCGCCTGAGTGTTGACATCAATGTTCACTTTAATATTTATATTTACATACGCTCTATCTCTTATATTTCATTATTCTATAAATATAGCACACCTTAAAACTATATTTCTTCATATATATATATATATATATATATATATATATATATATATATATATATATACAGTGTAACCCGCATATAAGAGAGTTGTCGAAACCGGAGAAGAAGTCTGTTATATCCGGGTTTTTTCTTATATCTGGGTTTGGTCTATTTTGTTTACATTAACAGAGGCTCTAATTTGGGACCAGCGAAAATTTCTCTTATATCAAGGTTTCTCTTATATCCGGGTCTCTTATATCCGGGTTACACAGTATATATGTATATATATATATATATATATATATATATATATATATATATATATGTCGCTTGGTCTAACAATTGAGTTTTTATTAACCTGAATGGCAATTTTTATATTTACATAAGCTCTGTTCCTGATATCGAGCACTTAACTCATAAATATAGCATGCCTTAAAACTATCATATATATATATATATATATATATATATATATATATATATATATATATATATAATATATATATTAGGTTGGTGCAAAAATAATGACGTAATAATGTCATTTTTGACGTTAAAAAAATAAATCAAAAACGACATTATTACGTCATTATTTTTGCACTAACCTAATATATATGGGATATTATGACATGTACATTTTTATTTAGCTGAACAATGTTAGACAAAGTAATATTTTCCCCTATGAGAAATATTTGTTCGCTATTTACGCTCTGATTGCTTAAACTTCAGGATTAAGACTGCTAGGTGACTGTTAAGCGACATTCTTGTAGCAAAGAGATTTTCCATACAGCGATGACAGAGAATTTAATTTGAATTAATAGGTTGGTGCAAAAATAATGACGTAATAATGTCGTTTTTTGACGTAACGTCAAAAAACGACATTATTACGTCATCATTTTTGCATCAACCTAATAACAGTATATATAAATAAACGTCATTTTCACTTGAGCTTCTGTAAAATTGTCGATGGAGATATTAGGAGATACCTAGGGTCTTAACGTTTTAATACAATATAGAGTTAATATCAACTGCGAGGTATACCTGGCTGGTAGTTGATTCTTATGTTTGTTATTTTTTAATTAACTTGAAGCTTAGAAGGAGGATAGTGTCCAGATTAGTCCAATAATTAAACTTACTTATGTTTAGACTAGCCCAATAATTAAGTTCAACTTTAAGTTAAGATTAGTCCAATAATTAAACCTACTTAAAATTAGTCGAATAAATAAGATTTTTAAATTCATATTACTCTAATAAATAAGCCTATTTTAAGTCTAGCCCAATAATTAAGCATACTTTAAGTTCATATTAATTAATTAATTAAGAATATTTTCAGTACAGATTATAACAGTAATTATGCCTATTTAAAGTCAAGATTAGTCCAATAATTAATCCTATTTTAAGTTCAGATTCGTCCGATGGAACATATTTTAATCATGAAACGTAGCTTGAGCTTAATAATTGCTAATTTATTAAGCATGAATGAAGGTCTGAATTTTTGAGGTAATTTTATTTTAAAGTAAAAACTTCACCTTTCTCCCTGCTCTTTATACTTAAAATCTTTGATTTATTATTACTACAGAATTCTAATTTATTTTTTGTACAGTAGAATGATTAACAAAATGTAAGTAGAACCTAAAAATTTTAAATTTTCTCAAAGTGTATGTAACATCAACTCAATCTATTCTTCCCAAGAACAACCTGACTATTGTGACCACGCTCCCCACAACAATGTTACCCACCCCCTCAACAATGTTACCCACCCCCTCAACTTATGTAAAAACAACTAAAATGTCTTTCATTAAGATTATATTTTAAGCATGAAATAAGATGGGTTTTTTATTCGTTTTGTTTAACAACACTTATCGGTAATTTCATGCCGAAATCTGAATATTTTCTTACGCATTTTTTATTTTATTATGGGAGATATTAATCTCTTAGTTGTACAAGCCTTACTAATTATTCTGTAGTTGGAGGGAAAGAGGTGGATTTATACCTTTCTCAAGAGTATTTTGCCCGTCAGTGAATATAACGAACCCAACCGTAATTGGAAGCTCTGTGATTTACAATTACAAGACATTATCCATTACACCAACCGCAAATCCAAGCTTGGAGCACCTGGTATTCCCAAGTGGTCACTCATCTAGGCACTGACCAGGTTGGAAGTTGCTTAACTTCTGTATTGTACGGGAACCGGCGTTTTAACATGATGTTACAGTATGGTGCAAGGGGTTACTGGGGATTAAAGACAATATCATATTTAGCCCAAACAAGATTGAAACGGGAGACTTTGCCTAGAATAACTAGACTCAGCTAGAGTTATTACTTACTTGTGAAAGTTTTACGTTGATCGGCGGCCTTCCCCAGAACTTTTATCGGAGGAATAGTCAATATTACCCAACCACGCTGGCCCATTGCGTGTTGGGAGAGGCATACGGTACCTTATCTTCCAAAGGTACTAACTAACATCTAGGTACTAACTGCTCTCAATGTTGCTCAACTTAATCGGAAATTGGTAAGAACCGTTGTTTCAAAGTGATATGTCCGTAAGCCAACTAAAATTGCCTATTAACCTTAGCTAAAAAGTGTACACCCAATATTCAAAATACTGTACATATATCTTTTTATATTATCAGATTCAGCAAATATTTCATGATGCTTTAGTTTTTGGTAAAATTAGTTGATTTGTTTTTTTTACAGCTTATCAACCCTCTGCAGGTTATTGAAAGCCAGAAAAATATTCAATTATCAATTGGTATTCATTTTGATAATCTACAAACAAATAACTCTGTGACTACTTCTTCCAAATGCATTGTACTTTTAGAAAGTTAGGAAGTGGGCGATCATGGCTCTCCACAATTTCCTAACCTTTGTGGCTATGAGCAATGTTTGTCTTTTGGTGATTTTTCTCATTCATTGTACTTCCATTTCTTTAAACAACCTTGTTAGGCATTTTGCTCGCCATTTCCCTCTCTCCTTCTTGCTTTCAGTAGATCCTGTGAGTGTCAATGTCTCCAAACTTCCTTTCCGTATTGTGTGTTCCAGAAATGTGAAGTGTCTCTTTCTCATTCCAATGTCTCCATTTTCTTTAACACTTGTTTGTTGCTCACATATTCCGTCTATGGAATTCTATAGATTTTTTTTCTGTAGAACCGCAAATCCTTGGTATTAAGTCTCCTCTTCAGTAAAAAACACTTTCCAGCTTTCATTGCTATATTTGAGGGTCGGTATTTCAAAGCAGTTCAGAATTCTTTTTTTTTGTTTCCAACGCTTGTTTCGTAATAATTTGCTTAGCTTCAAGTTGCTGTTAATTTTTGTTCTTATTAAAAATATTACTGGAACGTTTTTCATTATCACAGGCAGTGTAATCTATCCATATTATTCAATAATAAAATATTCTATAATAAAATATTGTATAATAAAAATATCTATAATAAAAATAAACTATAATAAAAATATTCGCAGTCAGTTTAACCTATCCATATTATTACAGTTATTTACACAAAAAGGAGACCTTTTTGACTTCATGGAGTTCAAATATTTTGATACAGAGTTTATACTGCCTAAATCAGAACATACACTTGCAATATCGTAGAGTGCTTCTGTTTAGTTAGACCCAGTTTATTTTCGATCGCCCGTTCATATGTAAGACGATTCAATTTACATTTTCCGAATGACTAATCTGGGCATTGGAAGTTAGAAAAGTTCTTGATAAATCGCCTACCATCTAATTCAATTTATCTTTGTTCAATATTGTGTGCATTGGCATTTTAAAGGATTATTTCCTTTCAAACTCATTCGATTATATATTATTAAAATGTTCAGAATTTTAATATAACCCCGTCTATGGCTGTGTTGCAATAGTCGTCTTCTTAAACTATCCAGACATATTTGTTGTTCGTGTTCAACATGTTGGCGCCTGCGTGTGTGAACCAAAAAGAATACAAAGACTAAACCAAAGAACAATGAAAGTTACATCAACAGTTATGCATAAGACTTGAAATACGTTTACATAAAAAAGCCTCGTTCAAGGATAGAGAGAAAAGTCTGTTCAAAGACTATATAAATGAAAGAGCCTACTTATCTGCTCGCAGGAGAAAGACAGTCATATCCTCTCGTCTTTATATTAAAATGGCCACGGTTCTCAACTCTCGACCGTCTGTTGCCTCTAACGACATCTGACTCCTTGATTTCAGTAGGTCGTTCGTTGAAAGATCCGACTTCTCTTGATTCTGAACTACAAAAGATCAACACAAGAAACAAAATATTGTCAAGTTATTGAGTAAAGGAAACACGTACAATGTTAGAAATTGGGAAAAGTTTAAACAGACATCACAGAAAAAAAACGAATCTGAAAACATCAGAAAGAAAAACAAAAATATTGACTTTTTATGCCACAAAAAACAAAACAAGATTAAATGAGGCAACATTTGAAGAAGTCGGTGCTGCGAATATAAAATCAATTGAAAGATACAGAGTTTTTTAAAATGGTTTTGTGATATCAACGAACACTCGTTTGGCAATTTTGTGATAGAGACGAATACTTGTTGTCACTTTCGTAATGCTCGTTATAGTAGAGACTTTGTAATCGCAGATACAACTATAGTAAGGCTGTTGAACAATACTGGTGGCAGATGCCTTCGAATAACACGCGCACTAATAGTACTATCTCGAATAATAATCCGTATAGTGAAATTGTATAGAGAATAGCGGTACGTATAGTAATAGAGGACAAGGTAGAAATGGTAATCTGAATGGTAATAGAGGATATAATAGAAATGACGATCAATTAGATTTTATGCGACTTCCTCCCTATGCGTTTCCTCTATGGTCACGTGGTCTACTTAATTCAATAATTCAAAATAGCTGGCCACTCGTATTCGAGGATACCCGTCTACTAGGGCGGCTAGCCAATCCCTATTGCAGATGCTTGCTCAGGCGCATTTGTGTTTACTCAATACCCACAGAGCCAACCTGCAATTTATACTGTTACTATGCTGAGCAGACCTTAGTTACAGTTTCTGTGAAAGAGCGTGTTGTCTAGCGTGATCAACAATTTGAACAAGGCCAGTATGCTCAAGCCCTCAGCCACGACGACTTGTAATTTTGTGCTAGAACAGCTATTGAGTTGTGTCTAACTAATTTCACTCACTTGTGTCAACCAATGGTTTGATTTTCAGGCACTTTTTTTCCCAGTCACTTTCCAAAGCTTCCGCACGCTGGGATCGATCCCTCCAGTCCGATGACATCAGGAAGTAAGATTTGAACCCGAGCCTCATAGTTAGAATGCGAACGTTCTAACCACGTGGGAATGAATGGATAAAAAGAAATGAATAAAAACAGGGAAACAAAACAAAAGACAACTTTAAGTAAGCATCACAAAAACAAAAAAATGAACTGTTAAGTAGAAATCGATCAATTTTTACAGATGAATATAGCGATACACTAGATAGACGTGATGGTAGTATTATACATTGGGAGACTCATGCATGTAACCAACCAACATGGCTTCAGAGTCAATAGGCACCAGATGGAATAATGTTTGCGACTATCATTGTAGGAACAAAAGTGATAGTTCTCTTCCAATGTGCGCTGATACAGTTCAGCTAAATATAGAACATTACTGTATGTTCTTAGACAATATATTTTTGGGCGTTACAGATTAAAGATTATTTTTAAGCTAAAGGGTATATTTATATAAAATAAGTTCTATCAACATTCTGCAAAGCTGACAGTTACTCGGTATGTCAATAATATATCAAAGACATGCATTAATGGAGTGCACAATTAGCTTCTCAGATATAAATGCAATAAAATACATGTCCATTAATAAAAGATATATACAGGGTGTATCAAAATACTTTTACGAACGTTGTAGGCGAGTTCTTCACACCACAACAAGGACAAAAGTCTTTGGAAACATTGTGGAGTTATTTTCGCAGTGGAGGCTTGTATCTGTACTAAATCGGTCCTAAATAGTTCGACGTACAAAACGTTAGGAACTTCATATAATAGTTATTACGCAGAGTAATCTTGTTGTTGTCTCTGAATACTTTCGTATTCGACTAACTGTCGACTACTGTCGTCAGACATCGACTGATCCTCGTTTTTCTTACTACTCCTACTTATATTAGGTGGGAGAGTCTATTAACTATAGAATAGGTGTGTTTCACTATAACGCCTCTCCTCCTAAAACTTTACTCCGTAGGAGTAAAACAGTTTTCTTTATTTTTTACAGGAAATATGAAGAAAAAAAAATTAGCAACATCGTAGCGTATCTCCTACGTTTTGGATCCATTTCTAAATGATCAGTTGCCTTTCTTTTTCTCCTGGATCGGCGTACTTCAGGTAAAATCGTTGCAGGCGTTGTTAGATCAATCGTATCGAAAATCACCTCCCTCGGCGTTTCTTCCGCGGAACCGCTGTCAACCACGTATGAAGAGCGTCGTCTTATTTGGTTATTGTGCCGTCTGCACGTGAATTTTCCGCCTTTCACCAAGTACGTCATATTGCCAATCCGCTTTTCTATTTTTTGGTACCTCCATAGCGTTACCAGAAACAACCTTCCGCTTTGAGCATCTTAAGGATGGGGTAACAGTTTCTGTAGATTCTTCTTGTGGTTCTATTTGTTCAGCCTCTAGCTTCCCTTTTATTGATGTGCTTCTTAACATTTTTTGTGGTGACTTCAGTTGACTTAAATCATTAAATAATACTGCATGTCCTTGGCTGCGGGTAACTCGCTCGCCAGGTTTTCTCGGTGTCGGCTTCATCTTTACTTTCTGGGGCTTTTTTTTTCACTTATACCGTCCGTGTTGCCCATTCACTATACTCAACTTTTTTGAGTAGACCAGTTTTCTCTAATCTGTTCAATTCTTCATCTTTCTGTTCAATTGAGACAAACGGCACATTCCTTTTCTTGTTGAATTGCGCCTGAGCTTTTTCTTTTAGCTGGAATTTTGCCTCCATCTTAGTACACATTCCCAACCCTGAAAAAAGACAGTAGGAAATGTTCCTTAAGTTTCTTTACTAATTTTTGGGCTTCGGTGTTTAAACTTTCTACCTTGTAACTGAAGGAATTTATCGGTATATCCCATAATTGGAATTCTGTTATCCAATTCGTACCAAATAAGTTCGTGGTATTTTCTATGACAAATAGTTTAGATTTTCGCGTTTTTTTTATTTAACGTGACGTTTGTAACAAATTCTCCAATAAATTGTATTTTTTCTTCCGTCACTGACCTCGCGATTCTCTTTGTCTTCATTAAAGTTGGTTTCCCCAACTTCTTCCACGTATGCAAATTTATGATAAATAGATCTGATCCAGTGTCAAGTTGCATTTTTATTTTTTATTACTTATTTCGACGGTAACAAATTTTCTGGTTATTCCATCTTTTACCTCGTTACACTTTAATTTTCTTATTTTATTGTCTTTATTTTTTGAACTGCAATGCGTGCTTTTATGACTCACTCTTTTACAGTAGAAACATTTTTTATTCCTAAAATCGCAATATCTGTACCAGTGTAGTTCACCGCAAGCAAAATATGGCTTCCGGAGTTTTTTTTTATTTTACTCTGGTATTTCACTTTTTGATTGATAATCCACAATTTTAGAATTCTTTTTGGTAGACTGACTTTCTTCTTTGTAGCGTATATTCCTTACATGCAAAACGCCAGACTTTTCTATCTTTTTTGAATCTTTCTTTACGCTAGCATATCTTGTGCTGTCTTCTGCCAATTTCTGTACCGTAATACTTGGATCTCTTTCCAATTTTGCCAGTATTAATTTACTCAACTTCCGATACCAGCCCCTGAACAAACACCAATCACTTAAAATTGTCTGCGCTTAACTCTACCAGTTTGAATTATTCACAATGCTTATTCACATTGGCTGCGTACGTTATATAGTCTTGTTCGTCATCATTCATCAGATTCAAACATTTCCACCTCTTGTGAAACAGAGATGTATTTTTACTAAATAATTCACTTAATATATTTACCACCTCGGTAAATGTCAACTCGCTAGTATTTTTTTTTTTGGTAAAATGTAGTTTACCAATTTTTTATGCTCAGCAGTTCCTAATTTGCTTAAAAGAAGCCTAACCTTCTTTCCTTCAGACCACGAGTGGCAGTCCTCGTTATACACGTCCATATATTTTTTATAATACCCCTCAAAAGTTATCTCTTCATCTGGACTGTACGTGGATATTTCAATTGAATTCCATATTGTATTCTCTGGGAAAGAATCATTTTGTAGATTTTTCTCTTTCCTCTTCTCAGTTATTTCCAGAATTTTGTTTCGAAACTCCCTATGCATCTGTTCCATTTTTTGTTAGAAATAAATTTGTCGATTGAAAGTTTCCTCCTGTAGCTGCATCTGGAATGTTTTTTGTTGCTCTAATATTGTCATCTGTTGTTCCGACTGGAACTTAAAGAATTCCCGGAATATATTTTTGCATTCCTCCATCTTCGCAAAAAGTTTACAGAATGCCTAAATACTGTAGAGGAGGGGGTCCTACGATTTTGCAATTCGTGACCTATTTGAGCAAACTGTATTATCGAGGGGAAAAATATTTCTTTTCTCAGATCAGAATACGATGATTTTTTCGTCACTAAGTTCACGTCTTGGTTTGCGAAAAACTTTGCCAAGTTTTTTTTTTTTTAAGTGTAAATGCGAGATTTTGTCGCCGAAGTTATTGTGGCGAGCGATTTTTTCTTTCTCCGTATGAGTGCGAATCCCTCGTCGCCAAAGTTGTTGTGGAGTTATTTTCGCAGTGGAGCCTTGTATTTGTACTAAATCGGTCCTAAATAGTTCAACATACAAAACGTTAGGAATTTAATATAATAGGTATTACGCAGAGTAATCTTGTTGTGGTCACTGACTACTTTCGTATTCGACTAACTGTCGACTACTGTCGTCCGACATCGACTGACCCTCGTTTCTCTTACTACTCCTACTACTACTACTCTTACTTAGGTGGGAGAGTCTATTAACTATAGAATAAGTATGTTTCACCATAACACATATTTCCGTAAATGCTCGTTTTTGAGTTTGTAAGTATAAAGTTTGCAAAAATAATATCGTTTTTTGACGTATTTTTTAACCTAATATAATCCAAGATAAAATTCAAAATTACCATAATTTGTAGTGCCACGGATCCAGTCTCAGCAACGCGACGATAAACAGCATCAAAATTTGGATGACTCGGCTGCCTTCGGCCTGGAAACACAATCTGATACAACTGTGCAACCTCGCGTCCATTACTATTCGTGCGGCCGTATGTAAAAGTCATATCTGCTTTCTCACGATATAAATATCCTGACATTTTTAAACGGAGCACTTCTCACTTAACTCAATACTTCACATGTTAAACGTTGAAGACTGACAAGCCAAAAATGTACACGAAAGACAAATGTAACGTAGTCCAATGGTAACACAGCACCATCTATCGTAAGCTTTCTTTAAACTTAATAACTAAAAACGAAGGAGTTGCGGGCATATGCTTATATAAACTTTTGTCTTTGTTTTGGTGCTAGGAATCCACCTCCAAAGTTTTAAAAGTATTGTTGATACACATTTCACCTCAAGCGCTGCAATAAAGCCACTAAGACGCAAAGAGTTACCGAGTGTTAGAAAATATGAGAAAAACACTATTAATGAAAGAGAGCAATAAAAGGACAAGAAGACAGAAGATAACGATTGACATTGCATTTAAATTTTTGAAGATCAAATTTGACTTGAAAGCATCAAGCTGGAAGACAATTCCATACGTGAGAAGTGTGACAGAAGAAACTATTAGCATAGAACTTAGGGTTACATCTAGTCATTTCAACTGTTAAATGATGAAACCTTGCTGCCAATCTAGTACTGCGCTTAAACTTATATAGTCTATGTACAATGGTGCAAAGTT
>OZ010585.1:28807033-28882033 GCA_963932145.1 Acanthosepion lycidas | reverse complement strand
ATGTTTGATATCTTGAACTCTTGTGAGTGCTAACCATTCAAGCAGACAAAGATGATGCAAAATATTTGAGTGCCTGAAGTTGCCATATCGGGAGAATTGGAAGAAATGTCTTAGTCAATTTCCATTAATGTTTGTCGTGTAGCATTCGCAAAATTACAAATCGTTTTATTCCTAATAAAACAAGTGATCTCCCTGTTTATTTTTTAGAAGCGTGAGTTTTCATTTTTATTGTGCTTTTTTTTTCTATTCAGGTTTTAGGGTTTTCTAAATATTGATATTGACAGTCTCATATCCTATCGTAATTATTATTATTATTATTTCTCGCCGTCTTTTTCAATGCTGTGTACTTAATCATTCGACTAGAAAGGCAAGTCACTCATCGCTGAACACTCATCTCTTGATTGATTTAATACCGGAGAGTAATAATCGAATTCAGCAACAACTGAAAAATGAACTGACATTGATGTGACATTCTGTTTGATTTAACCACTGAATACCTATCCCACCCGGCCGGCGGCAGGGTGATGTATAATTTTGCAATCTTCTCAATGGATTCTCACAAAAAATCTCATGAGATCAATTTGATTTATTCGATAAAAATAGAAGTATTTTTTAATTCAATATTAACGTTATTTTACAACATAGTGTATCTGCCCGCTGCTACCTCCGACCATTCGATCAAGTTTTAATTCATCGTCCTATAACCTTCTGAGAAAAGATAGTAGACATTTGCTCTTCGTTTGTGTGCTATGTGTTTTTATTACATGTTCGATCAGGACTCTTCACAACTTCCCATCATTTATTGCTCTAATGAAGTTTTCTTTAACATTCATCTTTTTCTTTTAGTTATACATCCACACAAATTAGGTATTTAATAATCTTATTTGAGGTACAGGAGGTACGGCTCGGATTGAGTTATCGGGAGAGCCGAGTTCGAATTCCAGTCAAATCCATTACATTCACTTACGTGCTAATAGCCTTGGGAAAGGTATGAATCCCCTTCTTCTCGCCCTAGCTATAGGTAAATAGCAAGTGCAGACCTTGGATGGCAACTGGTCTACCTCAGAAAGAAATAGCAAGCTATTGCGAGAAAAAAAATCTGCTTCGTCAGTCATGTATCGAAAGCCTGAGCGTCTATCACGCATGGCACATAACTGACTGATCAGAGGTACAAAATGTAATGAAAGTAACAAAATCTGACAAGATTGAAAGAGACAAAAAGTAACATGGCTACCGTAGTTGACAATACGAAATTAGAAATAAAAAAATGTGGCAAACTAAAATAAAAGAGATCATCGCTGCCTACTCGTCATCACTGGAGCGACAACATTTTATGCACATACGACGGTAAAAGAATCATGGGAAAGAATATACACGCTTATCAATAATATATTGATATACTGAACGGTATATTTTTATAAACTAAAACTGTACGAACAACCAGACCTTCTGATGAGTGAGTAGCCATAAATAGTTGCTCATTCTGTTGATAATTCATAGGTAATAAAGGAAAGAAATATGTAAATAGTCATGGTGGATTACATCCTAAATGTATTCTAAAATCCATGGCATTAACGACAAAGGTAACTAGTTTCTGAGTCATTGCTATCGTTCAGTCCAAACAATAATCCCTTCGGTATACATAAGTATGTACTGATTTAATGAAAATAATTCCAAAGACTTTTTAATGAAAGGATCTGATCTGCAGAGAACTCAGAGAGTGTCCCTCAGGTATTTCTTTCGTTAGCAATCTCAAGAAAAAAAAAAAAAGATTTTTCTAAAACTGTTTTGGTTCAGGCACTTTGCTATAAGATTTTTCTTCATTTGCTGTTACCACAAATCCATTAAAATAGTTTGAAGGCATCTGAATTTATATTTTATTCCTGAGTATTTCCAACAAGAATTTTAATAATAATTCACAAGAATAATTCGGCAAAGTTTGACAAATGTACTAACAAAATAACTTGTAGTATAAAGTAATAACAGTGTCAAGACAAAAGCAATTCGTTTGCGATATTCTTTTTTTCCAGATACCTTTGTTTGATGTGACATACTTAGCATCTATCATAACACTACAAACAGAAACTTCAACAGATTTCTAGTCATAGCAAAAATAATGGATACAGTTAAAGGAGAAAAGAACTACGTTTATTGGCAAAGCAAAAAAAGGAAAAAAATAATAAGGAAAGAAAGAATGAACTAACCGGTTATCGCTCCTCCCTCAAAAGAACTCGACTAAGGAAAGTAAAATTGTTGTGCACAACCGGCTAAAAAGAAAACATGAGATAAAAATACATGCATATCAATAATATATTGAGACAGGTATATTTGTATAAACAGATCACATTCAATTATAACAAACAATTGCTTCTGTTTACCTAAGTTAGTTTATCTTGAATTAACGAAAATAGTTCCAAGGACTTTTAAATGATTGCTGAAAACATGCTCTCTTGGAAGCACGATTCTGATTTTGTATTAGATCGGGTTATTCGCTGTTTTCCTCTTTTGTCTTGCCTTTACTATGCTCTGTATGTGTTAAATTCTCCAGATCTTCTTTTCTCATTAGATGGACCAGAAATGTTAGCTGTCTCTTAATAATTTTAAATATCAGTTCTTAATTTCTTTAAAACTTCCTCATAACACATAATCTGTCCATGATATGTTCAGCTTTCGTTGGTGGAACCACATCTCTGTTTCTTTTTTGCCCGTGAGGCGATTGCCCAGCATTCGTTGTGATATAGGAGATTAGCTTTTCGCACCTTATCACTCGTTCCTTGGTTTCTAAGAGCATTTCTTTAATACATTGCTTAGTTTATCTAAGTCATCTTTTGCTGTTCTAATGCACATTTAGATTTCTCTGATTAGCTTTCCGTTGTCTGCTTCTATGATAATCTATTATAATCTGTAATGGTCAGGAGTCTGTTCCGCAAAGTAACAGTTCTGTGGAACTTACTCCTTACCAGATCAACTTGAAAGAAATGAGGACGATTTTCAACCGTGGACAGGTGATGGCAAGTCTTCGCTGTGAAGGTGTATGCTAGTGGGTTTAGGGAATGTAACACATTAGTACATTTAATCTACTAATGCCAATAGAGTAATTAGAGGCCAGCAACGTTTCATATATGAGATAAAATTTTCAAAGAGGAAAGTAATTCACCAACATGACGGCGTAAATGCATTTGAACTCTATCATGGCTAGAGGGTGAGGATACTGCAACTTCAGATATAGCAACCATCCTTCATTCTTGGCCTGATCTGACTATTGTAAAGATAGAGCCTGGTGGCCGGAATTAGGTATTTTCTTGAGCGATACGACGAACGGACCACGATAGCACGAATACGTGAGATCTGTTTGGTTGCAGGGCGACTCTCACCGTTAACTCAACGCCGCTGACTCAACATCACCGATTCAAAATTACCAGCTCAACGACATGCAAACTATGGCTATTGCTTTTGTGTTTGTTTTCCTCGTGATTGAAGAATCTGGTAATGAGTCCAGTGTAACTTGAGATACATTTGCTAATATTTCACTTATTACTGCGCTTGGTTTTCAACAGTGTCTTCGGCACGACGTTTCAAGGCTGGGTACTTTAGCCACTTTTTAATTGGCCGCTGATGAATTGTGGGAATGCTTGTTTACTTCCTCTAAACTTGTATGAAGTATGAATCCTTGTATTGCGCTTAGAATTGTGCTAAACTTTCAATTACTCTACGATCTAACAGATGTGCACACTATGACAGCCAACCACAGTCGGCCAGTGGTGAGTCGGTGGTGTTGAGTCGGCGGTGTTGAGTCGGTGATGATGAAATGTTCCTTCCCGGTTGCATTTGAGGTCTGGAATGAGCTTTAGACTCAGTAGGCGTTCAGAGTTGAGCTTTGTTTTGTAGGTATTAAATGAAACAACCCAGTCTTTCCTCCATTGAGTTAGGTCAGAGGAGATATATGGTGGTGCATCTACATATATAATCACCAAATATCTGAGAATGTTCTTAGGCATATCGTTAATTTGAAGCAGACAAAGGGTAGGACCGAAGAAAGGGCCTTGATATACCTTAATATTAGTCCTACGTACCTCAAAGGACTGGCCATTAACAATAACTTTTATAGCTGGTGAGCTTTTCATCACTAGCGAGTTTGTGTTGCAATTTCTATGCCACACCTTGTCAAAGGCCTTCGAGATATCTAAGGTGATCGCTTCCGAGAAGTGTTTATCATCAAGCGCTTCCTTGATACTATGCGTAATGATAGTTAAGACATCAGCAATGGACCTAGAGGAAAAAAAAGATACTGTTTTTTTCTCAGGTGTTTTGTTGATGATAGCTTCAAAAGGTTTTCTGATGAGACTAAGGGGCTGAAGAGGCGATGTTGCGACGAGTACGAAAGTTCACCGTCATTACTGTACACAAGAGACATCTTTCAAACGTGTGGGAAACATTTTTCCTTCAGGCCACCGGTAAAAGATTGGATATATGTCTACCAAAGATTGGATATGCAAAGATTGGATATATGTCTACCCTACGGTTATTGAGAACAACCACAGGTATTTTATGCCGACCAGTAACCTTCTTAGAGTCAAGGTTTTAATAAGTCTGGAAGCTAAGATAGAGAGGTTCCGGGAAGTTAGGTAAGGAATGAGCCTTGTCTTCGAACTTAGGGTTAGAAGCAAAGTTCATTTCAAAGGCCTTAACTATATCTGGCCATTTATAGAGATGGGTGCTGTACTTAGTCTCTATTGAGAATCGCGTTAGGGATTTTCCAGAACTCGCAAGATCCAAGTCTTTTGTTTTCTAATTTGGCGTGAATTGCCCGTGTATAGCTAATCTTAGAATTTTTCAGGACTCGCTTGCAGTGATTACACGCAGTTCCGAATGAAGTTATTTGGCTTCATTTTTTGGTATTTTTTTGAGGGACAAAACTTTTTATACCGGAGAGAATGCATTTGGATGTGATGATACCTGTTATAAATTGTCGATTTTTTAAGAAAGCTGAGAGAAGTACTTTTGCAATGTAAGATCTGAAGCTGTCAGCTATGTATTGGTAGAGTGGTCTAGAAAATACATGACACATCTAACCTAGACATAGATCAATGAATTTTCTCGGTTATCCAATGGAGTTACCGCCACTGTGGAAAATTAATCATTGGCAAGAGATAAGAAAAAAGAGAGTTAACACGAATCCCAGCTGTACTGGGAAAGCGTGTAGGCTTGTTCACAATCTGAGTCAGCTCAAAAGGTAAGGAATCAGAAGAGTATTTTTCCTGTACTTCGGTTTTGTTAGAGTGGATATTTTGAAAACATTACAAATTTGAATACTTGCTGAGTGATGAACGGAGGCGATATTATCAATATTCTCTGTTCAAACGTTATAATTCCATTAACCCGAGGGTGATAGCCTGTTATGAAGAAGGGCATGCCTTGGATGAGGGTCATCTGCCCATTGCTGTAAAGAGAAGCGATAGTAGCGTGATCAAAATTTGTTATCATTTTAGTTACTCTTGTTAGCATCTTAAAATAAAAAAAAAAAAGGAAATTCGAAATATAAATAAAACACAGCGAAAACAAAGCGTAACAAAAAAAAATTGACCATTGTTTTAATGCTGCTGACATCAAATATTTGAAGAGATGCATAATATGTGGGTATGTGTTTGTGATAAAAGGCAGAAAGAAAATTACTGAAATTAATTCCGACGTGGATTCGTTTACGAATGAAGCCGCTCGGCTTTAGAGAGGACCATGCCTCTTCGAGCCAAGTGGCCTGGTGCTACAGAATCGCAAAGAACTGTATCAAATAATATACATCATATGACTTAAATACTTTCAACAGCAGTGACAACTAAAATGGATAGCACATGTAATTCGAAGAGAATATAATGACATAATAAAAATGTTGACATTCCACACTACTTCAAACAAAAGGTGAGGAAGAAACTCCGTCAGTACTAGAAAGAGCGATAACAGTTAGTGAATTTCAGAAATCCATTTTCCTAAAACAAATTGTTTTAATATAGATGTTTTATAAATTTCAATTGACAGCAGCACTGGCTGTTCGGTCAAAGAAAGCCAAATGTTTTCTTATAAGGAAACGGCTAATTCCTATTACCATTATCTCTGTTGACATGAATTGCCATGTTCACAGTGCGGAGGTTCGAAGGAAGAGGTATTTGTAAGTCTCCTCAAGAGGAATGTTACAAAAGGTTGAATTTGAAGTGCAAGAATTAAAGACGAAGATTACACAAGCCTCGTCGGCATTTTCACGTTTAGAGACGCCTCAGTTGCCACATGACGATCATGGAGCTAGAAAAAGATTCACCTGGAAAGATGGTCTATTAGGAATGGAACACATTACATTAAATGACATTGCCAGTCCAATAATTGGATTCAACGCTGGTTTTATACTAACACGTCACCGAGCTACTGTACTGCCAGGTGGCTACATATCTAAGAGGAAGTAACATCACACTTAGTAGTCATTTTAACCCCGTGGATAGGTGAATGCATATATGTATTTACTTAACCACGTGTAGATTTGAATATTGTAGTCTATGTCTACGGAATTTGGTGGCTCAATTAACATATCTTATGCAGCTGTAAGGTTTGACTTGGTTTGCAACCAGTCTAACGGAGAAAGAAATGACAACCTACCGCAGGAGAATCTTCTGCCTAGTTTGTCATAGCTTGAAAGAAACGTGATCGCCCAAGCATGTTTCCTGTATGACACTTAACTGATTGACTGATATCAGGGAAAATGCGGTTTCGGATTGAATATTACCCATAACTCTTTAACTACTTCCGGATATTTTTCATTGGTTGCAGTTTTCAATTGGTCTAATGGAGACGCGTAATTTCTGCAGCATGAAACACTGTCTAAATAAAAGCATGCGATGGTGCGCTGGTATGAATGTTTTCATTTAACTTAGATCCCACTAAAACAACATTAACTATTTTCATTTATGTTCTCTGCTTTCCATGAAATTTATTAGTACTGCCATTCTTACGATGGCCGTGTTTATGGACCCACCGAAATAGTTCACTTAACGGCTCTTCTCCACTCGTGTCCTATTATCCACTGTCTTTTAAACCGTACTGTTTCAGTCACACTTTGCATCGAAGTGTTTTCCGCTCTTTCCGTTTATATTTTCCGTCAAGCTTATCGCTGACCTTAGTCTGGCTTTCAGCCCCAAGACGTCGCAGCATCGCTTAAGTATCCTGTGTTTCTTACTTACGCACCGAGGATTCGCTTATTTCAAGACCGAGATAGGTCGTCATTATCGGGACAAATAAATTCGAAATACGGTCGTCTACGTCAGATGCTTGGTGTTTGTCAGTGGCATATGTACGTTAAAGAACGTTTGTTTTCGGTCCGTCTGCTGGTTGCCAGCCTATCTTTCCAACTGTTATTCTATTGGGTTGATGCAAAAATAATGTCGTTTTCTTACATATTAACATATGTGAGAAAACGACATTATTTTTGCCCCTAACCTAATATTAGTTCATTTCTATTCAATCTACAACCAGAGCAATCGTCGCCGTTCGTCGTCTTTGGTCGCCCCGTTGCCGTTCGTCACATAATAAAACCCTTTCTACTTTAGCTCAAAAAAAAAAAAAAATTACTTTCAGAATGAATTACTGATTCAACGTTTCTCCCCTTTTAATATTTTTATAGTGTGGCTCAAATTTAGCCGATTCTGATCTATTTTCTTAAAATCATTTCACCTAAAGCAAGACGATGATGCCAATAGGATGCAAGGTGGTTACAGGGATGAAATAGAATGAAAATAGTTTAGAGAAATGAATTGAGGAAAAGGACAATAAAAGAAAGGGTTTAAAAAGACAAAAGATGGCGATTGACGTTGCATTTAAATTTTTGAAGATTGTAGGTGTCAGGGAAACAAGAAATCGCGAGAGAACTCCACAGCCGAGAAGTGTGAGAAAAGAAACTATTAGAATAAAGCAGACGGTTTCATTTAGTTAGTTCAACAGTAAAAAGACAAGACCTAGTCAGCAATCTAGTAGAATGCAATCGAACCACCAAAGAGAAAAGCTAATCAGAATAATTGCTATGAAAATATTTCTAGAAAAGGCAGAGGGAAGTAACATAAAGGCGGTGAAAACGAGACTGAAGTCGAGATTCCAGGTTAGGATCGATTACATTACAGAACCTTTTTTGATTTTTTCAAGAACCTCGAGATGTATAGTAGGCGTAACAGACAATATAATGGAACGGTATTCAATGCACGGACGAATGGCAGATATATAAATGTGCAAGATGGATTCTGAGGAGATGAATTCTCTGGCACGACACACTGAACCAAGTTTCCTAGCAGTAGAACTAGTAATTGATTCAATATAATTAGTTCACCCCATTTCAGGACAAGCACCATGATATTGTAAAGGTAATGGTAATATAAGCTGTTTCCCTATAAGGAAAAAAAGTACCAGTCATTGACCGAGCAACTACTACTGCTTCCGGTTGAAATTTATAAAATCTTTTTTCTTAAAATATTTTTTTCAGGAAAATATGTTTCTCAAGTCCAGTAGATGTTATAGCTCTTTCCGGTATTGAAATAGTTTAGTATGATATTATTTTCCCTTTGGGTTACAAGTGTTATCCAGTTTAGTTGTTGCTGTTGTTGGTAGTCCTCAAGTGACGTTGGTTTTGAGATTTGGTACAGTTCTTTGCTTGTGATTCTAATTCCACATCCTGAATTTTTATCATGAGTTCAGGATAGGTGCCATCACTGTTTTCATTCCAATTATAAATCATAGTTTCGGTTTTGGAAAGTTTGATCTTGCGTCTTATTTCTTGGAACACTTGGTAAGAGGATGATGATTTTCTGCTCAAGACCATTCCTTTCCAAACTTTGAATATCTATGTCATCAACATATCTACATCATCATCAGTACATTGGCCTCAAGAAGGAAAGCAGAATCGTTGTTTTGTATTTGTAAGCTTTTTTAGGATGTAGTACAGAATTCTTGAATAGTCAGTGCCCATCTCATCACATCTATGTTTATAAATGCACAGTGTATAGTGCAGGGCTTTCCTCTTTGTTGTAACCCTGATGAAGTTTGAAATGTTTCCATATTGGGATATTCGCCAGACGTACGATTCTGTAGATCGATACATTTCCTCTCTTAGATCGATGCATTCAGTGGATTTCGAACTTAGAAAGCAATTTCTAGTGGATGAGAAAAGGAACCCTCTATTGATGTGGTCATATACTCTTGGGAGTTCGATAAAACTGGTTTCCAGTTTCCTATTAGAGAGGAAAGTAATTTCTTGGAATTGTTTAATGACATATGTCATCATTGTATCCCTCACCGGAACGAAAATAAACTGGGCCTTGAGGAGTTGACTTTCATAAAACGACGAGTGCTTAATTCATATAATGTTCATTGTCCACAGCATACCTAGTTACCTCCCCTTAGACGGTGTCCGTTACCCAAGCCATGACAGAGCGTGACTGACTCTACATATAAAAATGGTAATAAGCGCAACAATTTTTGTCCTTCACAACCATAAACACTAAATAATTACTCTATCATTAACAATACATTGATGATGACATTATGCTATGTAGAAAGTACTCAGAAACAAATACAACATGAGTCAATTCAGTGTTTTCCTCTCGACTTTTAAAAAACCACACAAAAAGTGTATCCGCGAATATGAAAGGACCCTATTGAGAATAAGTAGTCAGAACATGTCTAAAATATTTAACAAAAATCTGAATATATATATATATATATATATATATATATATATATATATATATATATATATATATATATAGTTTATGCAAACTTAGGTAATCCGTATGGGTAGACCCGAGGAGGATGATATCCGGAGAGCTCAATGTAAAATTCAGAGCAGATATGTTTGAATAAAAACAGACCACGTTAAGGTTCCATGTAATAAATTATTTCACCATAACCACTTTAACATATATATATATATATATATATATATATATATATATATATACATAATTATTTATTTAAAAATATGATTCCTCCGCTGCATAAGAGTTCTCATGTTTCAAAACAAGAGCTGAAAACTTCAATATAATACCAAGATCGGTTTCATCTTCCAGCGAAATTTTTGGAAATAAAAGCAAAAATACTAAAGAAAAATAAAATAAAATTGGTATGCTCTTTTAGGATGTAGTACAGAATTCTTGAATAGTCAGTGCCCATCTCATCACATCTATGTTTAGAAATGCGCAGTGCATAGTGCAGGGCTTCCCTTAAAAACAAAAATACTAAAGAACTTCGGATTATTTACCTAACGAGTTCTTTCCTATTTTCTATTTATTTGCACACACACACACACACACACACACACGCACACACAACCTTGGCTCGCTAAAACAATTACGACTGGGTAGTGAGTTCGATCATTCACTGGATGCACCCTAATTTCGACATTGTGCCACATTTAAGCTACGCTTGGAAAATCAATATATATATATATATATATAACGAAATGGACAGAGTCCGACAATTAATTTATTAAAGACATTTTTTATGTTTAACGTTCTTTTTATAGATACAAGTATTTAAGTAAATGCTCTGTTTATAATAAACAGTATTAAATAACATTTACTGGCCTGAATGTCCGAGAAATTTTCATAGAAAATATTCGTCCTTGGACAGGATTCGAACCTGCATACTATACGGAACCGATCGGCCACCAAGGATCGTTCGGTAGACAAGGTCGAATTTACTGCTTCAATCTTCCATGAATCTCGTACATTCATAATTGCTCATTGGTGTATCGAATGTAAACAAATGACGTCATATATTACGAAATGGACAGAGTCCGACAATTTATTTATTAAAGACATTTAAAAAGAACGTTAAACATAAAAAAATGTCTTTAATAAATAAATTGTCGGACTCTGTCCATTTCGTAATATATGACGTCATTTGTTTACATTCGATACACCAATGAGCAGTTATGAATGTACAAGATTCATGGAAGATTGAAGTTTATAAGCAGTAAATTCGACCTTGTCTAACGAAAGATCCTTGGTGGCCGATCGGTTAGGCACGGCAGGGTAAATGACGGTTCCGTATAGGATGCAGGTTCGAATCCTATCCGAGGAAAATTTCTCGGACATTCAGGCCGGTGTTATTTAATACTGTTTATTATAAACAGAGCATTTACTCAAATACTTGTATCTATAAAAAGAACGTTAAACATAAAAAATGTCTTTAATAAATATATATATATATGTGTGTGCGTGTATATATATATAACCACACGGACACTTTCTATTAGGTTGGTGCAAAAATAATGACGTAATGATGTCATTTTTTAACGTCAAAAAACGACATTATTACGTCATTATTTTTGCACCAACCTAATATTTCTCGTATGCACCAGGATTTTACACGTGAGCTCTTGAAAATTCAACTTTCACTTTATCCTTCTTTATTATATTATGACACATAAAGATTTATTTTATATTTTTCAACGGTTTGCAGATTTCCTTTAATCATTAAGCAAGGCCAATAGGCACTCAAGTCGAAGATACCTTGTATTTGGAAGGGAAAGACCGGGAATCGGGAGTTGTCTTAATATAAATAACACACCCATAACTGATAACCTGCTAAACTGCCATAGTCTCAAGGGTATCTGCAGCTCCACACCTTGTCAAGAACCCATCCAATTCATTAACTAGTTAAGGTAAGGTTAAAAGAAAATAATCTGTATTCGTTAATATTCTTAATTGGAATAAAAAATATTACCTTCTAGACATGGCGAAAAATTTGTATCAACCACTCAATGAGTATTTTTTCACGTCAAAAGATATTAGGTTGGTACAAAAATAATGTCGTTTTTTGACGTTAAAAATATTAGGTTGGTGCAAAAATAATGACGTAATAATGTCGTTTTTTGATGTTAAAAATTACGTCAAAAAACGACATTATTACGTCATTATTTTTGCGCCAATCTAATACGTCAAAAAACGACATTATTTTTGTACCAACCTAATATTCAGTCTACCGGAAGGAACTAATCGTCGAAGATAAAGTTCTTAAAAAAAAGGCATGATAGCCTGACAAAGCCCAACCGTCTTCAGGCTAGACCGTTTGCCAGCCAAGGCTACAGACTGTCCTGCTATTTATTATAAATTCATACCTTTTACTAACGTAAGTAAATATAATGAACTCGACTAGAACTTGAACTCGGCTCTCCGATTTCTCAATCCGACCTGCAATCCATTAATCCATCACAACCCCTAGGAAATAGATTAGGTTGGTGCGAAAATAATATCGTTTTTTGACGTATTTTTTAACGTCAAAAAACGATATTATTTTTGCACCAACCTAATATTTATATATGAATAGAACGAGATGGAGAGAGTACGTGAAAGAAATTTTTCGTAGACAAGAAAAATACAATAAACCACCTGACAGAAGTACCTTATCAAATATTTTAATGAAATTTATACATATTTAAACTATATCTATTGTTCGAATTATTGTCCTCATCTTTATTGTCTCATTTAAGACGTTTCGACCGTTGTACGTTTCGTCCATATTAAGGTGATATTTGTTGAAATTTCGTACGGAATCCTTTATTTAATACACGGGTCTAGATTGTTCTAATTCCACGTACGATGCCTTTGAATATCTCAATTTTAAGTTAATACGCTTCGATAAATTTTTGTTGCCTCCACTGAGGCCAGGGATTGAACTCACATCTATCTGCATGAAATATGTGTAGTGTCGGTGAATCTTAGATACAATGCGATCAATTGTAAACAGCCCATGTTTGCCAAATTCCTTATTTTCGTGGACTAAATAAAGGGTTCGTTTCGAAATTCCAACAAATGTCACCTGATGAAGACCGGAGCGTACAACGGCCGAAACGTCGGGAATGTGAAAATAAAGATGAGAACAAAAGTTCGAGATAGTGTAAATAGTTACTATACCTTATCTCAGAATTATACGTCACACATTATGAAATGGACAAAGTCCGACAATTATTTAAAGACATTTTTTATGTTTATACTTTCTTTTTATAGATACAGTATTTAAGTAAATGTCCTGTTTATAATAAACAATATTATTAACATTTACCGGCCTGAATGTCCGAGAAATTTTCATAGAAATGTCTTAAAATAATTGTCGGACTTTCACTAGCTAATAATGTGTGACGTCATTTGTTTACATTTGGATACGCATCGAGCAGACATAAATGTACATGAGGGAATCATGGAGAATTGTAGTTTTAAAACAGTGAAATTGACCTTGCTGACCGAAACGCTCCTCTGTGGCTCAATCGGTAAAAGCACGCCAGGCTATATGACGGTTCCGTATAGGATACAGGTTCGATTTCTCTCGGAGGACGCATAATTTCGATGAAAATTTCTCGGACATTCAGGCAGGTAAATGTCGTTAATACTGTTTATTATAAACAGAGCATTTGCTTACATATTTGTATCTATGATGACAACATATAAAAATAAAAAATGTCTTAAAAGAAATATATACGTAAAGAGGGAGATATAGAGAGATAAAGACAGAGAGAAAGATATTAAATATAATTGATAAGAGAATTATTCTAAATACCTTAAGAAAAGGATAACAAAACGGGATTAGTGTGAATTTCTGGTTATTCTGTGTGACTTTATCGACCTTTTCCTTAATCGTCTGCTCAAGGTGACATTTATCCAAAGAAATCATCCGGGAGTACGTGGCACATCGATGACCCTTTCAATCAATAATTTCTACTAAATATGAACTGATTTCGGATTCAAACTGATACATGTTCAAGACTGAGAACAGGACATCTCGTAATCAAGATAATTGCCGGACAAATGTGCAAAT
The DNA here is from genome assembly GCA_963932145.1 of Acanthosepion lycidas. Lineage (NCBI taxonomy): Eukaryota > Metazoa > Mollusca > Cephalopoda > Sepiida > Sepiidae > Acanthosepion > Acanthosepion lycidas. The sequence continues at coordinate 28,868,191 of OZ010585.1, read as the reverse complement.
GTTCTGCTAGGTCGCTAACAAAACCCACGACTAATCCGCAGAATGTGCTGGGCTCGACACTATCAGGGGAAGAATGGACCCATTAAGATTAGAATGTCACGTTGCCAGGCGGGATGCTTATGGCAATATTTGCTTAATTATTGATTAGAGCTGATACCACAGAGGACGAAATGCTATTGACATTAAAAATGGGCAGAGTTTGACATTTTCCATAACGCCTGTACTAAAAAAGTACCAAGAATTTGCCCTTAGATAAACTTAAATAATTAAGAGTAAAAGTAACGCCGAAAAGTATATTTGCACTTGTAAATATATTAGGTTGGTGCAAAAATAATGACTTAATCATGTCGTTTTTTGACGTATTTTTAACGTCAAAAAACGACATAATTACGTCATTATTTTTGCACCAACCTAATATATCGGTGGATAACAGACCCAGAAAAAAAACTGAAAGTACTCTTAGATAAGGTAGTAAAAAAGTAATAACGGACTTGTAACTGTCCGAAGACATAAGCTTGTCGGCAAAAGAGACGGCCAAATGTGTATGATTGTATTATACGTATTGGTAACGTTAAAAGCAAGTAATGAAATTAAAACGATCTTGCTAGTGTAATGACAGAAAATGGGTAAATATTGCACAGAAATCCGAAGATCCATTGGAACAACAAAAGATGTATTCCAGTTTTGAATTTTGTCAGAATAGATGTATTCCAATTCTCGAGTGCTGCAACAAGAAAACCGCTCTCTCAGGGTTGGGATCCCTGGGATAAGACGCTTTATCCCAACCAAAATGCGGAGAACAGATACTTCGCGTTGATACCACTGCGGAGACCGCGGTTGAAGTAATATCAGATTTTAAAGAATCAATCGTGGATTGCTTGTTTTGTTTAATATTTTTGGGGATTGTAGATTTCTTTTCAACTGGCAACAATGGGCTGTCTACAATTTGTCGCTTTGTATTACTCATTTACCGACATCAAACATATTTCACGGTTTACAGAAAAAACAAAAGATGAATTTGAGACATATTGTTTTATTTTTGTTACTCTACAGATTTAAAAAAAATAATAACATGAAAAACTGTAAAGTATATCGGAGAAGTACAATTTCATTGAATTGTGTGAGTGATACCTATACATAGACACACTAACACACACACACATACATATATATATATATATATATTGAACAATAAAAAATATTAAAAAATTAAAATCTTCAGACACACTGGGTTGTAGATTAATATTCTTTCGTTTTTTTTATTATTATTTCATTTAGATTCCTCGAATAGTTTCGGCCAAAATGGCCATCATCAGAAGAAGAAATATTTCTGCTTGCTGGTAGCAGTAAACTAAAGAAATAAATGTCTCTCTCTCTCTCACTCACTCTCTCTCTCTCTCTCTCTCTCTATATATATATATATATATATATATATATATATATATATATATATATATATGTGGGGGATAACAGCGAAATTGTCCAAATCGTGTAACAGCGTAATTGTCCATACCAGAAACTATTTAATATCTAAAAAAGCACAAAACTAATTTAGTTTCTTTTCTCCACGTTTTTAGATAAGACATTTAGCCATCTAGACACCATTTATATTAAGAACCACTGAAATCCTCTTTGAGTTTGAGAACAGGTTAAATCGTTTTGGTATCAGCCCCACTATCTTATCAAATGAGCGATTGTAAAAGGAAAAAGATCATTCAGGACTTCACTAACATGCATACTCCGGCTTCCATCTTCAAATTCATTCAACAATCACCCAGAGAACTGTGAAAAAGTTTTTTTAAAAAAAAAGAGCCAACAATAGAGTGGAAAACTGGATCAGGAGGTCACAATAGGAAGAGAGATAGTCATTTCAACTTAGAACCGAAGAGATCAATTATAAAAAAATCTAACTCAATCCATAGGACGTTTGGCAAGTGAGAAGTCAGTTTCCGTTATGGCAGTCCAAAGAGCTGCGAAAAAAAGACTTGAAAATGAAAACGTATGTGAAACCTGTGAGGCACCTTGTTACTCCAGGAAAGAAAGTTAGAAGGGCGCAGATAATCTTGAATAAGATGGAAAATGAATGATGCTGAAGTAACATATATATATATATATATATATATATATATATATATATATATATATATATATATGTGTGTGTGTGTGTGTGTGTGATATATATATATATATATATATATATATATATATATATATATATATATATATGTAATATACATATATGTAATATACATATATGTAATATATATATATGTAATATATATATATATATATATATATATATATATATATATATATATATATATATATATAAGTATGTATGTATGTATATATATAAAAAAAGAAAGAACAGTAAGATATATAATCCGGTGTTCTTAGTGATATTTTTTTTTTTACAAAACAGTGCTCAATGTAAATTTACAGAGCATAAGTATTATAAACTAACTGGTTTAAAATATGTTTTTTTCGCTACACATTAATAACCATGTTTCAAAATTGGAAGCTAAAAATTTTGTAATTAAATTAAAAAGATTAGTTCCATTTCATCTTCAAGCGAATATTGGAGTCCAATATTCGCTTGAAGATGAAATAGAACCAATATATATATATATATGTGTTTTTTTTTCAATTCTTTATAAGCTTCCGATCCTTAGCTGTGATCAATTAATGATGAACATGTCATTTTCGTTTATGATGGATTTTATCACGATTCTTCTGTTAAGCTTGGAGAGTAATTATACATTCTTATTGCACAATGTAAATTCCAATAGAGTTATAAAACCGGAAAAATTCCAGTAAGATATCTTTAATTATTTCTAAGATAAAACAGTTCAAAGCTTTATCTAACAATTGGACAATTGTGCTGTTACACGATAATTTTGCTGTTACCCTCGGTATATATATATATATATATATATATATATATATATATATATATATATATATATATATATATATATATGTAGAAACCTCAGGAAGCACCGTCCAGTGAATCGATGAATCAATATAATTATCAAATCCTCCTCATTAATATGTGTGTTTATCATCGCTTGAACCAGCTTCTAATGCTCCAGTTGGAGCGGCTTGGTGAGAGTAGTCGTGGCTCAGTCCTATGGTCAGTTGAGTTCCACCACGGAATGTGGGAGTGAGCGGCGCTTCTTAGAGTCTGATTTGCAGAATCTCTTCGTCACCGAGGCCCGGCGGAGCAGTTGGTATAGTGTTCGCTTGCCAACCTAACTGTCGGGGTTTCGATTCCCTCGGTAGTGGATGCGCACTGCTGATGAGTCCCAAATATAGGACGAAACGGCTTCCTGAGGTTTCTATCAGACTCGATGAATCAATCAATTAATATATATATATATATATATAAATAAAATGGTCACTACCGTCGATTTTGACGTATGATGATCCGACAGCTTAAGTTCCTCCATCGACCTGCATACTAGTCCATTTTCTGTGCAACAGCGAAGATATCGGGACAGAGCAACAGGAATATTTCCTGACGCTTTTCAACGTTGTCATTTGTCTCTTAGCTGGTTATTACGAGTGATTTATTATATCACATGGGCACAAATTTCTATCCAGGGCAACTGGCCCGAAGTTAGTATGAGGCACTTTGACAGATGAGACTCTTTAGTTGAGCTTTAAACCCGAATCACAGACGTCCATCAGTCCTTTACCCACTCTGAAAATGGCTGTACATGAGGACCTTAGGTATTCTGTCGTCACTCATCCTTGAAACATGACCAACCCAGCGAAGTTGTGACTTCCACCAATGTTGCATTTTGTGAGGAGATCAGCATTTAACTCCCTATCGTCAAAAGTATAACCACAGATGGTTCGTTGACATCGATTGATGATTGATATGGGAACTATATGTGGTCAAAATGGCTGCTCTATAAATCTATATTTATGTCTCCAATTTGATCTATTTATATATCTATTTCAGTTTCTTCATTATCTATCTCTGTCTCTTCATTATCTATCTATCTATCTATCTGTCTATCTATGGTAGTCTGTTTCTATCTATCTATCTATCTATCTACACTTTATAGCCATTTGAGCCGTCAACCATATTTGTATCTTTATTACTATAAATGTCTGTGAACATTGCTTGCGTGTTTGCCATAAGTCATATACAGAGAGTGGATGAAAGAAAGAAATTTATTATCATGTAGAAAGCGGGGCGCGGGTAAGGAGATGAAGAAAAAATTGCTCTCTCTTTCCATCCACCTCTCTTTCCACCTTCCTGTGATTGTGTACGTGCTTAATTATATTATCTTCATTTCAACTTTCCTCAAACAGACAATATTTTTAATGCTAAATGCAACTTCAATGTTTCATAATCTGAACATCCACTGGTTAATATATATATATATATATATATATATATATATATATATATATATATATATATGATTTAAAATACGATATATATATATGATTTAAAAATACGATCATATATATATATATGTATATATATATATATATATATATATATATATATATATATATCATGATTTAAAAATACGATATATATATATGATTTAAAATACGATATATATATATATATATATATATATATATATATATATATGTGTGTGTGTGTGTGTGTGTGTGTATGATTTAAAAATACGATTTCTTTATACAGTTAATTACTTTTATTTCAACTTTCTTCAAACAGACAATTCTTTAATGTTGAATAGCAACTTCAATAACTGCAAATAAATGTATTTTTAAAATATCTCTACTTTCACAAACTCTTCATGAAACTAAATGAAAGCAGTGACCAAACAAAGTTGACCCAACGGGTCACTGGTGGTATAGTATGGTCTAAATGTTCTTATAATGAAAGTCAATGTTTTCGCTCTGAAATTGGTATTAAAAACCGATAATGAAAAATAAATTACAGGATATTTTTATGTTCATGCTAATTCTACATTAGCCGAGTTTATAATATCTATTTTTTATTTTATTTAATATATTGATGTTTTATTTCATGATGCTTTCTTAATTTTATTATGGAAACAAAAAAAATAATCACAACATTAATTTTGTTTGTGAATAAATCAAAAAATATCTAAGCCACAGAAAACAAATTATTTGGTTGAATATTGCATATACTCAAAGAGAGTCTATTTATTCTACTTGTTAATATTGGCCTATTGACATTCTAGAGCATTTATAAATCTTTTAATCCTTAATTTTGTTAATTTCTTAATGTCCCTTTATATATAACTGCACTAGTTATTATTGTTTTGCCAGATTGATTCTATGCTTGTAAAATATTCAATGATGTCATTCTAATAATGAACAAAATTGTATTGTATAAATATCCCAAGCGGGATTTAATTTGATATATTTGAAATCTTTTTGACAGGAAATAATCAGCTAATCCTACACACACATACATACATGCACACACACACACACACACACACACACACATATATATATATATATATATATATATATGAAGAAATATAGTTTTGAGGTGTGCTATATTTATGGGATAAAGTGCTCAATATCAGAGATAGAGCATATGTAAATATAAAAATAAATAATTATATATATTATATATATATATAAGTGAATATTGAAGTCAACACTCAGAGGCGACAGGCTGTTTCATGCCAAAATAACCGCTAGAATGGATTAGCCACAATTCACCACAGACCCATATATACAAATAGTCGAGGAAAAATCCATCACTCACGGCCAGATGATTGCGTCTAGCATGAAACAGCCTGTTGCCTCTGAGTGTTGGCTTCAATATTCACTTATATATATATATATATATATATATATATATATATATATATATATATATATATATATATATATGTGTGTGTGTGTGTGTGTGTGTGTGTGTTTTAACATAAAAATATAGGTCCTTGCTAGATTAGATTATCGTTATATTTATTCTTTATATGTTTTTATTTGATTTGTAACCTGTAGTCGATATTATCTTTTTCAAATTTTCTCAATTACACAGCGGCCCTTTCAGTAAATGTCCTTCAATTTTAGTTTCCCCCGCCCCATCTCTTTCCCCCACCACTTCTTTCGTTTTCTCTCTCTCCCTCTTATTCTGATCTTTAACATGAGATCGTCTATGGTGCGTGTATGTCACCACGAAATGTATCTTTAATGTATTAGACATCTGACAACATTCATATTTCCCCCTTCCACTCACCTCTAGTTAAAAAAAACCTCTCTGTTAAGTTTTAATCTCCCACCTTCTCTCGTATGTTACCCTTCTCTTTAGCACTAACATTCGTCCCACACTCTCATACTTACATTCTCTCTAAATTCTATTTTTATTTCCGGAGTTGTTCTTTGCTGTTTTCTTTTTGAATTTGTAGGTCTGATGAATTGGATCGCATTTACGATTCCAATGGAATAAATTATGACCATGGAATATTAGTGTTTAAGCCTTTTTATTATATCCTTACTCTGTCCTGGACATTGAGTTCTACCTGGATTCTATCTCTTGGAATTTTTTATTCAAAAAATATACATGTATGTGTATGTACCTATGTATATTTATTTATATATTTTGCATATGTATGTGTACATTTACCACTAATATTATCAATACATATATATATATATATATATATATATATATATATATATATATATAGATAGATAGATAGATAGATAGATAAAATGAAAACTTATCTTAGCCGGCGAATTTCTTACTCTGATGGACTTTATCAAAGCAAATATAAGAGTTTTATTTTCCAGCAATTATTTATAAAAAGTGTGGCCTTCTTTAGAACGAATGATAAACTTATTAAACGAGGATGTAACGTACTTAGGTGGAGAATTCTTGAGAGTGCCACTATAGAATTGTTACAAAATATAAATCTGCGTCTCCTTTCCTAAAAGAAATGTTCCTTTCTCAACGCAACATGTATAACTATAATTTTTGAAAATTTAAATGAAAACGCCTAAATTCGAAGCATCCTATTATTTAAAATATATAATGCATAAATTAATATTAAACTAAAATAATATAAATAATAATTGCCATTATAAATATAATAAATATCAACAACAACTATAACAATAATTACAGACTGTCGTTTATTAGACATTAAATTATATCACTTAGCGTCCTCCATAAGTTACCTTCACTTTCAGTTGGCCTGAATTATATTTATGAGCGTTCTTAAACAATTCTGAGAATCTATGGATATTTTTGTTACTTTTGTTAAAAAATCCTTACTGAGCCGATCACTTTGTATGGAACACGACGCAATCATCATGTTTGCATCTATCTCTATAGCGAAAAACACTTCTAAATTGTCTAATGAGGAGTTTCTGACATACACCCTTGTGCAAATTGAAACAGAATGAATATTTCTTTTCTTATTTCCTTTTTTCCTATTTTTGCACTGAGACATGACCCAGTGCACATGCCAATATTTCGCATATACATTTCACGAAGTTGTTCTTTGCAGATTGGATTTAAATCAGAAGAGTTTCCAAGCCACTTAGTAGTACTTTGATTTACTCACTGGTAAAGGCTTGCCAGTGTGTTCGTGCAGCGTGACAATTTTCGTACGTTTCCTAGGAGTCTATCGCATACAATAGCCGTAAGACAACTAATCGACAGTCGAGGCAATAGTGTCTGGGCGTGATAAAAATCTAATGCAATCACGGATGGCGCAATATTTTTCTAGACCAAACAAATTTCATCATACACCCTGAAAATGGATTCATATTATTGCACACTACTGCAAATGACCGAATCTGAAGAAAAAAACATAGAAATCGTTTACATCCTTTCACTCCAGTGGTTTTAAAACTGACCGTATGTTGAAAGAAAAGAAAAAGCGGCTGTTTCAATTAATTTTCACAAGGGTGTATGTTGAGAACAGAAGAAACGCCTACAAAATGGAGTTGACTGAAAGAAAGTAAAAGAAAATACAAGAGATTAGTTATATAAGAAAGAAAAAAAAATCTTCCAAGACATGAATGAATATCACAAAACTGATTATACATATTCCAAAGAAATCTAGAAGTTCTATCAGGAATTTATTATCGGCGGAGGGGCACGATCTTAACCTAAGATACGTAGATGACACCGTGTTGATGTTATACCGAGAAAGAAAATTGCTGGGAATCCTAGAAAATTAGAAAAGACGAACCATCAATTGTAAAAAAAAAAAAAAATAAAATAAAAGAAATAAATAAACATGAACCTTGGTGACCGCAGTAAGACGTAGTATTAAACGGACTGTCTTTTCGCATGTCATTGCTATATTTAACTACCTTCACTCCACGGCAATGACTTTTTTTTAAAGATATATTTAGAATGAGAATAAAAACTAAACATCTGATGGAAGTGAATTCATAATATTTTTGTTCTTGGGAATTTACAACATATGATGTTCTATAGCAAAAACTTATCTATAATGCATTCCTATAGTAAATACATATGCAAAGAATTTCTATATTAAACAATTAGTAATTACGATTAACTTTCCTCTATGGCACTTAGATTTTTGAATTTAAGCGCAGTACTAGATTGGTTAGAAATCCTACCAGGATTTATTATTGGCGGCCACAATCTTGGCAATATAAGATATGCAGATGACATATTGCTGATAGGAAAGGAAAGGAAAGGAAAGAACAAACCTCCTATAGAAGGTAGCGGAGGGAATCGAGAAAAAAAAAGGACTAAGCCTAACTACAAGGAGACAGAATACATAGTCATCAGCCAAAAGATGAGCCCAAAATACAAATTACAACCAGGGGATACTAAATTCAAACAAGTACACAAATTTAAATATAGGAAAGAGGACGGAAAGTGTAACACTGAGATAGGAAAACGCATTGGGATAGCCAAAGTTACGTTCCAAAAATTAAGCAGAGTATGGTCAATCTCCTCAAAGATGTAGTAGAGACTTAAAGCAACAGAAATGTGGTTCTACAAAAAGATGCTGAGTATACCATGAACCAAATGTGAGAGCAACAATGGCGTTTTGGAGAGAATGGAAACAAAAAGGGAACTTTTACTTAACATCACGAACAGGCAGTGTAAATTTCTGGGGTACGAAATGAGGAAGGAGGACTTGGAAAATCTGATACTCATAGGACAGATTCAGGGAAAGCGGGACAGAGGAAAGCACCGCGTAACTTACTTGATGGGTTTGAGCAAATGGATGACAGAACAGGTTTTAGGAGAAATAACAAAACGTCAAAACATATTAAGACCAATAAGGAACAGGAAGATGTGGAGGGCCATGATCAATTACATCCAGAAGAAAACTAGATTGCTTTGATAATGCAATTATATCTGTGATATCTGTCCTATATGGCATTGAATACTGGACAATCCTCTCAAAGATGTAAAGGTAACGTGAGCTAACTGAAATATGCTGCTACAGAAGGATACTTAGGATAGAATGCGCCGAACATGTGCGCAACGACGAGGTGTTAGAGAAAAGGGAAACAAACACGAAATTTATATACTTATCATCAGGAAGCGAGAGTTGAGCGTTTGGAAAATTTAATACTCACAGGGGTGACTGAGGGACAAAGGAAAAAACAGTGCGTGTTGATGGGCTTGAGTAAATGTATGGTAAAACAGGGGTTAGAAGAAATAACAACATGTTAAAATTTATTAAGAGCTACAAGGGATAGGAAGATGTGGAGGTCTTGATCGCCTACGTCCTGAAGAGACACTACGCATACATAAGATCAGATTTATGACATCATTTTACAGTTGATATTGATAGATGTAACCGTGAGTTCTGTGAGAACAGTTTCTTCTCTCACATTTGTGCTATTCTCTTCCGGATACTTGCTTTCTAGGCAACTTTGATCTTCAAATATTTAAATGCAATGTCCATCGTTATCTTAATTCTTGTTCTTTTATTGTTCTCTCGCCTTCATAATGCTCCTTCTCATATTCTGTCACACTCAGTAACCCCCACCCCTTCGTCTTAGTGTCTTTATTGCCTTGCTTGGGGTGAAATGATACAAATATATCCCTAGGTAATTTCTAAACTAATGCTTCATAATTTAATGTTAACCAATGCTCACAAAAACGTGTTTTAAAACATGCCCCCAGTAACGGGTGGCAGGTAAGTGTAAATCTTACCACCCTTGACACATGTCTTGTTACAGACACTAATTAAAATGACATCTGACATGAAAGTTCTAACGAAGCAGCGGTGTATCTTTAAATTACTTGCTGCAGAAAAATGCTCCTGTTCAATGCTCACAAAAACGTGTTTTAAAACATGCCCCCAGTAACGGGTGGCAGGTAAGTGTAAATCTTACCACCCTTGACACATGTCTTGTTACAGACACTAATTAAAATGACATCTGACATGAAAGTTCTAACGAAGCAGCGGTGTATCTTTAAATTACTTGCTGCAGAAAAATGCTCCTGTTCACATTCATCGACGTTTGCTGAACGGTTATGAAGACCAAACAGAGGATGTAAGCACAGTTAAGCACTAATGAAATTCAGCAGTATTGGCAGCAATGTCTGCGAAAAAAAAAAAAAAAAAAAAAAAAAAAAAATGTGCGCAGCATATCTGTTGTCGCTTCTATGGAAATGAATAAGAGGCACTACTTTCTGGGCGCCTCTCGCATTAATTTTGTATCTTTTTGTTTCAATTCTCATTTCACAATCATACCTTTGATAGGACAGATAAAACATAATCCGGTGTTATTATTGTTTAGTGTTGTCCATAAAATTGGAATTTATTTATCTAAGTAGATTTGTATATTTGCCTTTATAAACTAAGTGCTTACGTTGTGTTAGTTCCAGGCTGATATCTACATGAAATTTTCCCGCCTGAGTCGGAGCGAAAAATATAATTCACATGACATAAAATTGATATGAAAATGTCTGTCTATTCTGAAATTTAAGCCTCTTATATTGACAAATATTAACAGAAGACAATTGAATCTATCTATCTATCTATCTATCTATCTATCTATCTATCTATCTATCTATCTATCTATCTATCTATCTATCTATTATCGTCTGTCCGTATCTATCTATCTATCTATCTATCTATCTATCTATCTATCTATCTATCTATCTATATATCTATCTATTCTCGTCTGTCCGTATCTATCTATCTATCTATCTATCTATCTATCTATCTATCTATATATCTATCTATCTATCTATCTATCTATCTATCTATCTATTCTCGTCTGTCCGTATCTATCTATCTATCTATCTATCTATCTATCTATCTATCTATCTATCTATCTCTCTCTCTATCTATCTATCTATCTATCTATCTATCTATCTATCTATCTATGTTCATACAATGCCAATACAGTGACAGGCGACAATCGAATGGAAGTTTTGTTCAATTCCAAGGGATATATTTGTTAATATTCACAGAGTAAACTCTAGGCGATTCTGCCCCGCTGTAGAAGGAGGACATTTTGAACATTTATAAATTAGAATTCAAATATAACGTTTAATATTAACGGGTTATAACAATAGCTCCTCCTCTCTCTATTTTTTGGAAAAGGTCAATCAACACACACTCAAAGCTATCAAGGAGGAGACAAATAATGATTTCTGTTAGGATTGCAAAGAGAAACAATATCGATCTCTTCAAAGTTTTTTTCTAATCGGTTGATAAAGCCACTAAGATACAGGGGTGTTATGAGAGTGAAAGACAAATCCTTATTAACGAAGAAAGACAATAAAAGATCGGATTAAAGCATTTAAATCTTCGAAGATGAAATTTTACTGGAAATAAAGAAGCCGGAAGAGAGTTCAACAGACGTGAAGTGCGAGAAAAAAAAAACTTTAGCGTAGAACGTGTGGTTACATTTCGCAATTTCAACAGTAAAACGATGAGCCATGGAGCCAATCTAGTACGGCGCTTAACTTCGTAAAGTCGAAGTTCGAAAGATGAATGCTCATCAGGACAGTTACCATGAAAATATAGAAAAGGTATATGGAAGGCTACCTTACAGCGTTAGGAATGTGACTGAAACGGAGATGCCATCTCAGGATCTGTATCATTGCAGATTCTTCTTTGGATTTTTACAAGAATCTCTAGATAATTAAAAGACAGAAGCATCAGACTAGATGTGGCAGTAATATATACATTTAGTACGTACTAACATACGATAATGTTCAACATTAAAGGCAGTCGAGTAACATGGATTGACCTTCACAAACTACTGCAAAAGATAAGCTCGATGAAAGAAAGGTAATGATCTGTGTGTGTGGTCGGATCACCAGAGTGTTAATTATTTAGTTTTTAAGGTACAGCGAAACACTAAATGCACCACTATACTTCTAGTAGCTACAAAGTTTCCACAAAGTTTTGATTCGAAAAGCGCCCTGTCCTGGTCAATATAAGACATGTTGTTCATCTTGTCAGCACGCACGGTTACATACAGCCATAATTACACGAAAAAAAATGTCATTAGGCTAGTCTGTTTAAGCCAAACGACCATATTGCACAAAGCGAATATTATGTTTTTTGATGACTCCTAAACGATTTGATGGTGGGGTTAGATTTCTCTCAAACTAGATTCAGGGATTGATTTAAGTGGATATTTAAAAAAATACAAGAAGGATTTGCTTTAATTTAATATTTCCAGACTGTTAGAATTTGAAAAAAACATTCAGAATACATATATTTTTAAATGACGAGAGGTTATAGAAAGGTTGGAGATATAAATCCACGAGTGGATAAATATGAACGAATTTAAGTGAATAAATAAATAAATAAATGAAAGAAAAGTTTACGCTGATGTAGAATTTGAGACAAATGCAGTTGAAACATGTTTTGGCAATCGGTCGCAAATGAGGATTATTGTTAGCTGATATATATATATATATATATATATATATATATATATATATATATATATATATATATATATATAATGTCTACTTTGGCTTCCGGGCTTAATCGTCGGAAAAAGATCAACATTCGACAATTCTTTGAAAGTTTGATTGTTTAGTGGGTAAAAATGTAAAAATTCTATTCACATTTAAAACGAAAAATAAAAGTTAATCAGAGGAAAATTAAAGATGGCCGAAAATGTACAGCTTGGAAATACAGTGAAATTAAATGACTGAATATTGTCACGATGAAAAGAAATTAAAAAAGAATAGAAAAATGAAAAATGCAGAAAAATAACAAATGTCTTTTTTTTCAGCTTTACTGAATGCCAAAGTCTAAATAAATGAAATTCATTTTTTCTTTTTGGCAAAATACTACTGCACTTGCAACCCTCTAAAAACCGCCTCGAGCATAATTTGTCGATGACTGGAACAAACTGTTTTCCTCATAAACATGTTTTTCTTAATGGAAATTCTGCAATTTTGATGCTGGGTGATGTTAGCCACACCCTTGCTGAGATCTTTTTTCTTGCTGATTCTGGCTGCGCATATCTTCAATTTCCCATTTCGTAAAAATAACACACACACACACATACACACACATATATATGCATAGAAAGTAATGGGATTTTATGATATGGAGTTTGGCAAATAGTTCGATTTTAGTGTGGTTATATAGCATTATGAGTGTTTATTGTTGGCTACATTTGTTTAAATATAGCTTTTTGTTTATGTTGTCATAACAACGAGCGTGAATTTTAAAAACAATTTGTCAATATTGGATGTTTCCTTCGGCTGAATAATGCTGGTTTTTCGACCTACTTTCCTCACAGCACTTTGTCTGTATCTCTCTATCACTATCTCTCTCTCCCTCTCTCTTTCTCTGTCTCTTCCTCTCTCTATATTTTAGTTTATTTAGACAGTAATCCTTCATTCATACATGTTTCATTAAAGAAGACAGACAAGATACTACGATTAAGTTTTTATTTAATTTTTCTTGTGTTCGAAAAGTGTTTTCTATTTTGGAGTGTGTAGAATCTGTCCAAATGTTCAGTAATTGGGTGTGTGGCTTTTGTGTATACTTTTACTGCTATAGAGATGTTCTATTTTCCGAACACATTTAGAACATTGTGGCTGTGTTCGTAGTAAATATAAAGTGTTGGCTTTTTAGCTTTTATCATCAAGGCGTTCATTATTTTTAATCTTTTTTTTACATATGGATGAGGTTATTATGTTTCTATTTTCTACTCTTATGTTTCGGATGGAGTCTGGTATGTGTGTGTGTGTGTGTGTGTTTAATTGGATTCTAATACAGCTATGGTCGGATAGGTGTATCTTAATGAGTCTGGATAGGCATGTAGTCGTGTGACCGATGTAATTATTTATGACTTCGGTTTGATCAGGAATGCACTTCCTTAAGGGTTATAGATAATGTTCGGATAATGAGGATTAGGTTACCTGTTTAAAAGTTTTAGTAGTAGATAATTAATTTGATTTTTTTGTTCGGGTCCATATATATATATATATATATATATATATATATATATGTATTAAGTAAGGTTCGAACTCAATAATCAGTCGTAATTGGTCTAGTGATACAAGCTTGCTTACCATTACACCGCATCAAAGAATTTCTCTGACTCTTTTTCTCCCTTTATCTTATATATATATATATATATATATATATATATATGCTTGTTTCATTAAAAACGACAGACAAGGTACTACGGTTAAGCATTTTATTTAATTTTTCTAGGTGTAACGTAAGACATCTGGATAAGCATGTAGTTGTGTAACCGATGTAATTATTTATGAGTCCGGTTTGATCAGGAACACAGTTCCTTAAGGGGCATTTGAACTCATAGATAATGTTCGTTCTTTGTAATTGTGACTTAGATGGTGTGTTGTTATTTTTGAGGATAAGGTTGGCTGACTTAAATTTTTATAATAGATAATGAATTTAATTTTATATTCGGGTCAATTGGAGTAGTATATTTCTTTATAATATGCCTTAGAGAAGATTCGTCTTGTTTGTATATAATATGCATTTGGTTTTTGTAATAAATGTGTATGTGATTTTTGGCTGTGTGTTCGCTATCGTTATTACTTGCTTTGGGGAGAAATAGTCTAATTTGGTGGTCTATAAGGTGGCTAGGGAAGCCGTTGTTGATTAGTGTTTGTTTAACAGACGTCTTACGTTATACCTATCTGATCCCAGCTCCATTAGAACCCATTTAAACATACACACAAATTTACCAGACTCCATTAGACACATACTAGTAGAAACACAAACTGCATCCACCTGCAAAAAAAGACTAAAAATAATGGAAGCTTTAATCAAGGCCACAATGTGCTAACCGTATTCGGAAATTAAAAACATCCTTACCACGCACTAAGACATACACAGAACGCACACACTCAGTTAAGCTGAAAAATCGAATCATCCTTGATAATGGCTACAGGTATAGGCGAAAGCTCTCAGAAATATAAAACATTTGGGCAGTTCTTACACACCCTTTGTCCAGAAAAGAAAGCTCTTGCCAGAACACAAGAAAAATTAAATAAAAAGCTTAACCGTAGTATCTTGTGGGTCGTTTTAAATGAAACATGCATAAACGAAAGATTGTTGCCTAAATATACAACTATATATATATATATATATATATATATATATATATATATATATATATATATATATATATATATATATATATATGGTCTGGTCATTGCATTTAGCATGAAACAGACTATCCTCTCTGGGTCTTGACTTTACATACGCTCCATCTCTGATATTGATCACTTTAACCCATAACTATAGCATGTTGTAATATATATATATATATATATATATATATATATATATATATATATATATAAGACGATAGCAAAACTGTAATGGTAGCCGACGCGTTTTGTCAAATGTGTACTTTTTCAAGGCAAGAAAACGAAATGAATTTATTAAACAAAGTAACCAATAATAAAACAAAATGTTCTTCTTACCTGGAAGAATTTAGAGAACGCAATTTTCATACTGTTAACTGAAAATTACGTCAAGTACTGTTACGTGTGGAGATAATGTCTGTGGCGGTACTTGACGCAATTTTCAGTTAGCGTTTTCAAAATCATTCCATTTGCCAAGGACATTTTGTTTTGTTATTATTAGTTACTTTGGTTAATAAATTCATTTCGTTTTTTTTTTGCCTTGAAAAAGTCCACATTCGACGTAACGCGTCGGCTACCATTACAGTTTTCCTATTGCCTTTTACATTTATAAATATTGTCTTTTTCTACAGGTTAACTCTGAGAAATTTTTCATATATATATATATATATATATATATATATATATATATATATATATCTTAGATCCAATGTTTCACCATGAGTTTTCTTATGAACCGATATTGTCAGGAAACACTTATATTCAGAATATATCATGCAACTTTTTATCTTATAATAATTATCCATATGAAAATATCTAGATGTTACTTTTGGGTGTGCCCGATTTTAATATGCAAACGCAATATAGACTACTATTTAGAATAATAACAAAATATACAAACCAGAGAAATATATATTTCATTAACACAATAACCTAGGTATCCGAATAAATTACTATTAATTATAACATTTAAGGCTGGAAAAATTGCATTTTAATTTGAAATGCCGTAAAAATTGCCACCCCCTCTTTATAACTGAATCATTAGCATGGTACATTTTATTCTGTTAAATGAGATGAATTTCCTGTTAATTAATTTAACTCTTATTCAAATTTTTTATCAAAATAGAGTGAGTTACATTGCATAAATACGAAATCAACAACCTGAGAAAAGAAATCGGTACATTTGAAGATATTTTCTGTTTATATGTTATTTTTATAGATACAAATATTTCAGTAAATGCTCTGTTTTCATAGAAAATATGGGCACTGTTTCACTAAAAGTATTGATACTTTTCTTTATCTGACCAACCCCGGAAATCTCTTTTGAAAATTTCGTCATGCCTTCTGTAATACGACAAAAACGTAACAGTGTTTGCCAATGGAGTTTGGGACCGCATCAGGCGTAAATGAAACTGTAATACTAGTCTCGATTGATTTCTGCTACATTCCTGTGAATATCCTAGCCTGATTTTTCAATATTCGTAGTGTGCGATTGCTGTTTTTCCAATAACTGTTTTTCCAATAACTGTTTTTCCAATAACTGTTTTACAACTATTTTAAGTCCTCCATTGTGTGCGTTTCTCAAATGTTTGGTTCACAATTTTTTTTCAAACGTGTGTTTCCAATTCTCGTCCTCACTGTTATAATGCTTTAGTTTCTTGTTAGTAATACTGTGAAGAAAATGTAACAAAAGATTAGTTAAGAAAAGATTTAATCCCATGAGGGACATCGATTAATAATACAACAATAAAAAATACCGGAGTTCAGTGTAGCAGCGTGTACGACTCAATGCTACTCAATGTGTGTACGACTCAATGCTACTCAATGTGTGTACGACTCAATGCTACTCAATGTGTGTACGACTCAATGCTACTCAATGTGTGTACGACTCAATGCTACGCTATGCGATCAATCTTCCTATGAGCAGACATACCACTCATAATGAATGGACGAGTATATGTTCAACAATTTTTGTAGAGGTCGGTTGTTTTTCTACGCAACAATCATAAAATAAATGGAAACTGTGGAGAGCAATGATCTCTTACACCGTGAAAGAACAGATTATTAAATATAATGTGTTTATAGTCGTTTGGTATTTTGGTATCATAGTAGCGTACATTTCATTTTTACGATGTATATTTCTTTTACAATTTTAGCTAAGTTCACCAAGTTTTAAAATAACTTTATTATTCTGTAGAATCTTTTTAAATCGTTTCACTCCAATCAATTCAATAAGTCACTAAGATTCATGCGGTTGCCGACTGTTAGATAATATGAAAGAAAAAAAAAATTATTAAGGAGAGAGAATTATAAAAGAACATGAATAAGACAGACAATAATGATTGAAGTTACATCTAAATTTTTGAAGACCAAAGTTGACTTGGAAGCAAGCGAGAAGTATGAGAGAAGAAAATGTTAGCATAGAACTTACGGCTACATCTAACAATTTCAGCTGTCAAACGATGAAATCTTGCTGCCAATCTAGTACTTTGCTTAAATTGATAAAACCTAGGTATCACAGAGGAAGATTCATCAGAATAATCACTAAGAATGTATTTATAGAAAAAACACAGGGAACTTCATTTACTGTAGGGAGAAAATGACTGAAACCAACATGCCAGGTCAGGACCAATAACATTGCAAATTCTTTTTTGAATTTTACCAAGAATTTCCAAATACAGAGTAATTGAAAATAACACCCTATTTTATGTATTATGGACTGTGCCATCTAATTATACTTTTTACAAGACGGGAGAGTGCAGCATATACAAAATAAGAAGTTACTTTTCATATATATTAGGTTGGGGCAAAAATAATATCGTTTTCTCACATAGTAACATATGTGAGAAAACGACATTATTTTTGCACCAACCAATATATAGCAGCAGCACTAAACCAGATGTGGTTTCAATATTCAAAACAAGGACGAATGGTAGACTTATAAATATGTAAAATATATTTTGGCGAGGAGAATTGTCGAGCACAACAAAGAACCAACTTTCTTGGCAACAGACTTAATTACTCATTCAATACATCTTTCCACTTCTCGCCTGCAGTCGCTCTCTCACAGACGTGCCGTCGCCTCCGTCTGTCTTTTTTACAAATACTTTCCCGGTAACTGTTGCGATGAGCTGCTTTCGCTGGATCCCAGACTTAATGAATTTAAGCGAGCTACTAGGCTGGTATCTCGGTCTCACCCTTTCACTGTCGAAACTTTTAAATGTAACCGTCTCTCCTACTCTAATAGCTTCATGTCTCGCACTTCTCGCCTGTGGAACTCCCTCCCCATTTCTTGTTTCCCTGATAACTATAATCTCCAACTATTCAAATGTAATGTCAATCGACGTCTCCAGATGCCTTGATCTATCCCCTATCCTTTTCTTCATCCTTTCCTCTATTACTCCTATTTACTCTCGCTCCAACTCTCTGTAAGCCCTTGTGTGTTAGAGGCTTCCCGCCTTGCTTGGGTTGAAAAGCTTAAAAAACACAACAAAAAACAACCCCCCCCAAAAAAAAACAAAAAAAAAAAATTCATTTCAGTGATAAACGTTATTCCGAGAAGGGACATTAAGTCACTCTGGAGATTAACATAATCCATACTGATAAAAGGCGATAAGGGTTTACTCAGACGATTAAAATAGTAGCTGTTTTCTTTTATTTATTCTTATTTATTTTTAAGCCTTTACTTCATACTGAGAAATTCTGTTTTTTATTTATTTAAATAATTTTATAAACTATATTATTATATTTTGATATGACAGTTGAAAAACTTTCTGATTTTTGTTTTTGTAAGCATTTTAATGTTTAATCTATTTAATTAGATTTTAAAGATTAAATTTTAACAATTAAAATGTTCATTTTTTTATTTTTGAAATTTAATCGCAATTTTCAAACTGAATTTTGAGAAATCTGTCGTTAAACATATTTCTTGTTTATATACATTTAGATGTACTTGGAGCTGGTAGGGACTTTGGAGTTAAAATGACTATTTTCTTTGTTCTGTATTCGCCTTTTAATCAATGTAGTAATTTCTAGCAAAGAGCGTTATTATTCTTTCAACAGAATCTGTTGATATTAATATTGTGTAAATTCATATGAGTTATTTCCAGCTGTTTATAAAGCCGTGGATTTTTACAGATTGAATTTATGCTAATATCAAATGGCAAACATTAAATATCTTAATGAGGCTTAACCTTTAGGGAGGAAGATTTCTTTTCGAGAAATTACGATTTTAATTGGATAATTTAAAACAAATTGAGACAAAAAATGTACATTGAGGAATATATTTTTAGTAAGAAATGTCAATATAATTTAATGAAGAAAGAAATATTAATCCATGCTGTTACACCAAGAGGTTATTTGTGGTTTGAATAGGAATCAACTCACAATCGCCTAGAGAATAAAGCGGGCAGTATTGTTATTTTTAGCTTAGACGTAAATTCTTTACAAAGATTTTTAACCTTACAAAAATTGGGGTTATGACATCCAGGCTTTTTATGTAATCGTAAACTAAACAAATTCTAACAAACGCTATTAGCACCTCAACAATTTAAATTTTGTCATATTTTTTAGACTCGAGCAGAGATATTGCATCAAGTTTTACCAAAAGCTTATTGATACTCAAGCTCAGACAATCTAGAAGATTCAGCAGGCCTTTGGCGGTGATGCCATGGGGGGAAAACATTTCGAGTACTACAAGCGCTTCAAATATGGGCCGAGTGGAGAGTGAAACACATGCAGGCAGGCCATCCACAAGCCGTAACAAAGAGTCGAGTGAGAAGGTTTGTTGAATCGTGATGGAAGACCGTCATGTAACAATCAAGGAAATTGCTCATGACGTTGAAATAATCACAGGATCAGAGAATTCACTTTTAACGGAGGATTTGTCCATTCGGAGATTGTCGGAGATTGTCGGAGAAATTCATCTTCAAGGTGTTGGCGGGGCACAATGAGGACGAATTTCGGGAGAGCACAGATCCTGTTGAAGAAGTGGTATGCTGTTCTTGACTAGGAATGCTTGGTGAAATCTCATTTGATGCGTTCGGTCCTTATGTGAAAATGAAAATCCGACAAGCGTGCAATACAGGTCTGTACTCTAGGCGTCATAGGCAACAGAATGTCTGTAACGGACGATTCTGTTGCCTACCTGATATTATTAAACTAGTCTGATTGAACATTATCAGTGAATTGCCAATGTGATTCTCACAAGCTGCCCTATACTTGTAGCCGTTTGTCAAAACTAAAGTTTTATATGCCGTGTCCTTTCATGGTGTAAAGATTTTAGCTCTCTACAATTCCCTTTGCAACTCATAGCAATGTCATAATTTTGATATACCTCTCTCCTTGTTCAATCCTCCATTTGCATAAGATTTCCATAACCAGAATTCCCTAACTTCATGACGAATGTCAATTGGTCCCGAAACTCACGCAGCTTACGGGCGGTAAAATTTTCAGGAAGGTTGGCGTTACTTCCCACCTAATAGATTCTGACACTGTGGCATTAGTTTTGGCGGTAAAAATAAACGCACCTCGTATATTTACCATTATCTTTTCGCGTGATCAGTCTTTTAATTTCGTTTAACTTAATTGACTTCTTGCTACACGAATTTCGCCTGCCATATGCCACTTTCTCTCAAGCTCAGTGTAACTGTTGCTGGTTATAATATCTTTTATAAACATGCATATATTTTATATACAATAGGTGTCTCTCGATTCGTTAGAACACGTATGTAATCAAGTAGACTATAAATTATTCTTTCTAGGATTTGACCAATCAGCTGCTTTGTGACAACCAACAGTAAAATCTGATGCGAGACTGACAACGCTATCCAGAAGTATATGTGACGTCGTCCCCTGGTCGCAGCGCCAACCGTGTCGTTGTATCCCAGTCTACCACGGCACCAACGATGACGTCCTACTTTGATTCCCCGTCCGCCTACCCACGTTGTGATTTGATCTAGGCGGAGGAAATCAGTCATCGGGGCCGTACTGCAAACCGAGTCCAACGGGGGTGATACCACAAAAATACGCATAAAAGGCAATAAAATGAAAACTCAAAAGTTCAAAGTATCAAAGAAAAAGGTAACAAAATTTATGTCTAGTTGTTCGATACATAGGACTGCATCTATCTCCCGACCCGTTCTATGGATTGTGACACGTCGTTTTCCGCTAAGCAAGTTTTAACACTTCAAGTCGTCTGCTCTCTAAGAAATTGGTGTGAAACACCAATTTGCTTGTTTTGTTTCCTGTACATTCTTTTGTTAGACATTTTCATGACGGTCGTCTTCCAGTATAGAATCCAGAGGTTGGCAGTGAATATTTCGGAGACAGTGGGAAAGCGTAGTTCAGGTTCGCAGTCGATATAGTAGCAAAGTAGCAGAGCGTAGTTCTTCCTTTTATCATCTTCGCCTGTTAAGGTGGCACTGGTACTTCTGTAGGGTAAACAAAGATGGCCGCCTTTATACACGACGGATACAAATGTTCTGCGGCTTCTGACTGGTTAAACTTCTATTGGTAGACTATAAAGGAAGTTAATTCATTTTTGGATTGTCTCACTAGTTATATATGTGTATTACGTCAAGGCCCTCGTTAGCAAAAGCGGCATTCTGACCGGTGACATGGAGGTACAAGTGACCGTGAACAGGGAAAACTTCCAAGAGATCCCAAACACCTTGGTGTGCCGCAAAAGAAGAATGCTGGTCGTGGTGGAGGGGAGGAAGGCATGCTGTTGGGCGTGTGGTGCGTCAGGACACATGTCCAAGGAGTGCCCTGGCAAAAATAAAGTCATGCCGATGCCCCCTCCAGCAGCAGCAACAACAACAGTAGTGGTCGAAAAACCATCCGGAAAACCTCCCCAAGAAGCCTGGAAAGAGGTGGATAAGGGGCGGAAAAATACGACTGTTTCAGCCCCGCAGGAAACGCCCCCTAAAAAACAGCTCGAAAAGAGGCCAAAAGAAGGACAAGCTTCAAAGGAGCTAAAAAAACAGAAAAAACAAGAGCAGCAGCAGCAACAGCTCCAGCAACAGCAACAGAAACAAAACAGCGACATGGAGGTGGAGGAAGTGCCTCCCAAACGGGCTGCCTCCTTGAAAAGGAACCGAGAGGAAGACGAGGAGGAAGAAGAACAACATGTTGAACAACAAGTAGAACAAGCAGAACGAATACACAGACTAATTGGTCATATTAGTGAAGATAGGGGCAGGGAGAAAAACAGAGTTACATCCGCCCCCTCTTCACCAGTGAAAAAAGAGAAAAACACTTCTGCAGATAGGAGTCTCCCTCCCTCCCTGTCTCGATATCCACTCCCGCCTACCACCCCCACACCCCCGCACACACCTACTCCTACTGCATCAGACCCTCCAATTCCCCAATCACCCCTACCTACTCCAACCTCTTCGTCCACTCCCACTCCACCACCCCCAGATAGGGGAAAAAAGAAGAAAATGATCTTCGGCAAGGTCGAGGAAATCTGTAGAACAGAGAAAGGGGAGATAGACAAAAACCTCTCCTCTCCCAAGAGAGCATTACTGGGGCCTCTAATTAAACTGTCATCTGTTGATGGTAAATCAGTGGAGGACCCCAGAAATTTTCCTGGTGCCCCGGGAGTTGTCGGACTGATCCGGGATACCGGCAGGCACTTGAAAGTCTGGACCCATCTCTTCGAGGCCAGAGAAGCCTTCCCAGAGATAAGGATGGTGGAGACTGGGTCGCAAGATCTTAAAAAAATCCATTTGTTCTGTTCAGGGAGGGCCCCCGTACGTCTCCACCCATCATTATATAGGGCCCTAAAACTAAATTACCCCACGGACGTCGGCGGGATTGTCACAGAAGGACGGATAACGTCAGAGTTAGGCGTGGGGAGCCTGGGACAATCCGTCGGGGTCCTTTCACCCGCAGATTTCCGTCCGGTATGTGAATAGGTTTATTGCACTTCTTCTTTTCTTTCTTTGCAGGCTTAGAAGATGTCTATTAAGATAGCAACTTTGAATGTGAGGGGCTTAAGGGATCGGGGTAAGGCTGCTCGCCTGCTCCGGGACCTTCTGTCCCTGGATGTGGATGTTGCCGCGATCGAGGAGACCCACTTTGTTTGCAGTTCCGATGCGTGTGTGCTGGACGATGACTTTGTCGTCTATTCAGCATATGGGGACCGTTCTGCCAGAGGAGTTTCTTTGCTTGTCAGGCGTACTCTTGATGCGAAGGTGGACCTTGTGCATACCGATGCTGAGGGCCGGTTGATCGTGGCCGATATTGCCGTGAAAAATGGTTTGTTCCGAGTCGTTGCGGTTTATGC
The DNA here is from genome assembly GCA_963932145.1 of Acanthosepion lycidas. Taxonomy (NCBI): domain Eukaryota; kingdom Metazoa; phylum Mollusca; class Cephalopoda; order Sepiida; family Sepiidae; genus Acanthosepion; species Acanthosepion lycidas. The sequence goes on along the minus strand of OZ010585.1, from coordinate 28,844,369 downwards.
GCCCAACGACCGGGAGGAGCGGGTCTCGTTTTTTCGGCGGTTGGGGCCGTTCCTAGTGGATTCAACGCGCCTAGTTTTAATGGGGGACTGGAATGCCATCCTGGACCCCAAGTTAGACAGGGGGAGGGGAGCTAGCGGGAGAAGGGGCGATCGTAGCCTGGTTGATCTGATCGACGATTATGGTCTCGTCGATAGATACCGGGTCGATCATCCCGGGGGGAAAATGTGGACGTGGGCTCTTAATTGGCCTTTTGACAAGGTAGTTAGCTACCTTGACAGAATGTTAGTTAGAAGAGCCGACATAGATCTGTTAGATTGCCCTACGTTCCACTGGGTAGGCTACTCGGACCACAAACTCGTTTGTGCCCGGGTGGCGTTAGACTGTAGGCCTAGAATGGCTGGGTACTGGAAGTTCAATCTGTCCTTACTGGACAGGGAGGACTTTCGGGAACAGCTAATTAGACTAGTGCAGCGGGAGCTAGTGGGGGCGGTTATCGGGAATAAGTGGTGGGAACTCCTTAAATGTAGGATTAGGTCCTTCACCACTAATTTCAGCAAACGGCTCGCTCTAGATAGAGCTGATAAGGTGAAGACGCTTAAAGCTAGTTACACCGGGGCGGTGGCTGGGGGTCATCCCCTAGAGATAGCCTTAGCTAAGGAGGCCCTGGATCGTTCGAATAGCAAGCGGTACATGGGCCAGGTAATTAGACATAAGTTAAGCAAGATGTCTTCCGAAGCTGTGAACTTGGGCGCAGATCTGCGCAGGGAAGAGGTCCGTCGAGGTGGCGATCGTTACATTCGTGAAGTCGAATCCCCGGAGGGGCGTACTCTTCGGGCCACTGACGACATGTGCGAGGCGTTTCGGCGCCATTTCGAGAGCCGGTTTACCAAGGAGCCTGGTCTCCGTGAGGAGGAGTTTCGTAGCTATTTGGCTGACTTTCCTCGGCTTTCGCCGACTGAAGCGGCTAGCTGCGAGGGAGAGATCACGGAGGGCGAAGTCTAGGCGGTTTTTAAGAAGGTCGGCAGAGGCAAGTCGCCGGGTCTGGATGGTTTGCCCTATGAATTGTACTTGAGGCTGTCGCACATCTTTGTTCCGATTTTGACTGCAGTGTTCAACAACTGGTTTCGGTCGGGGTCCATCCCCAATCGGATCACCAGGGGCGTGATCACTCTGTTGAAAAAGGGCAAAGGTGGTGGGGGGAAACTAGATGACTACAGGCCCATAATTCTGCTAAACACAGAGTTAAAGATTATGGCCAAGATCCTGCAGGAGCGTTTGCAGTCAGTTGCCGAGTCTCTGTTGGGACCTGAGCAGACTTGTTCTGTGAGGGGCCGAACAATTCAGAGCAACCTGCATCTGATCCGCACGATCATAGAGGGTGTAAAAGACGACGAGCAAGCCGCGCTGATCAATTTGGATCAGTCCAAGGCATTTGATAGGGTCGACCATCGCTACCTTGCTACTGTCCTGCAGGCCGCTGGATTCGCACCCAACTTCTGCCGCTGGATTAGCCTCCTGTATCGCTCCCCAGTGCTGTGGTACAGGTGAACAGAAGGTTGTCGGACGCTTTCGTGCTGTCTAGGTCGGTTCGTCAGGGTTGTCCACTGTCGCCTTTCCTTTATGCTTTGGCGTTGGAGCCTCTCCTTCGCCGGCTGAAGGACGAGACCGGCAGTCCGGCCCTACGCGGAATCGCCGTTCCTGGAGGGGCTCGAGCCAGGGTTTCCGCGTTCGCCGATGACGTATCTGCTTTCGTGTCGTCCCGGGACGACATCGAGGCGGTACAGAAGGCGCTTGATCGGTACGAGAAGGTGACAGGGGCCAAGATAAACCGCGACAAGTCTTCCGGCTTGCGGTTAGGTGCCTGGAAGGGGGTCGCTCTTCCGGGCCGCTTCGGTTGGACGGATGGACCTGTCCGCATTCTTGGAGTGTGGTTTGGACCGGACCTCCAGCTGGAGAAGAATTGGTCTGAAGTACTTGCAAGGGTCGATTCTGCCGGCAAGACTTGGAATCGACGGCGGTTGTCCGTGAAGGGCAGGGCGGAGGTGTGTGCTACATACATTTTCCCCCTGATTCTTTATCGATTGTCTGTACTTCCTCTCTGTGAGACCCATTGGAAGGCACTCGAGCGATCGCTATCCTCCATTTTATGGAGGGGACGCGTGAACAGGGTCGACAGACGAGTCTGCACTAAACGTCCGTGTCATGGGGGGCTGGGAATGCCGCACCTTTTCAGTCACATCCGTGCCTCTAGGTTGGCTTTCCTACGCCGCGCATTGACTGGGAGAGATCCGATTCTGGAGGGGATTGTTAGGGACGCCTTCCCTAGCCTTACCATCAGTCCCCCCATCTCGAGGGTTGAGCGCCGTCGTAAACCCCGGGACGAGTCGGATTTCATCCGCGAGTGTCGGTCGGCCTTGAAGGCCATTCCCCGGTCCAGTGACCTTTCACGGCGTAGGAAGGTCTTCTATCGTGGATTAGTGGAGGGGCCCGTGAAGGATTCCCTACGTGATACGCTCGGCTTGTCGGAGGAGGAGTATCGCTCCTACTGGTCTTGGGCGCCAGCGGCGGATTACCTCAGTAACCCTGGCGATTGGCTCGCAATCGGCTGCCTCTCAACGACAAGGCTTTCATATGGGGTTTGGCGGATTTGCCAGACTGTGAACGGTGTGGTCTTGGCTTAGAATAAACGGCTTCGCACGCCTTCTACCATTGCCCCCGGGTCCGCCCCTTATGGGACCATGTCGGCGAGCTGACGGCTCGTCTCGCTCCCGAACAGCTTGTGTCCATTGATCGCGCATACGCGTGTGACAATGTGTCGCCCCCGTATTCCGGGGTGAAACGAATGGTGTTTCTGACGCTGCTGGCCACGGCTCGAATGGTGATTTGGACGTCGCGAAAGGAGGAAGTCTTGCGGGGCAACCGTCTTTCTCATCAGCATCTGATCCAATTCTTTGAGCATCAGCTCAAGATGAAGATTAGATCTGATAGAAAACGGTTGCATTCGACAGTCTTTAGCGAAAGGTGTGTAAAAGAGGCGAGCTTGGTTCGTGTGACCGGGGCTAGCCTTGATTTTCTCTTCTAGGTCAACCTATTGCACATCGGGGTGGCTTTCTGTGGAACCCTCCCCCTGGTTAGGTTAGACAAGCTTAAGTGTACCTAGGTAATGTGAGTAAGTGTTGTTCCTGGCCTGTAACCCGGCTATTCTTTGGTTATGATCCAAGTCGAGATTCCCAACCTCCCCAGTTTGTTTTAACCCTCCTTTTCATCTCGACGGGGTCAGCTTTATATTTTCCCATTCCCGCATAATATTTTATCTTTTTTCCCCACTCCCTTAGCGAGAGAGCTTCTTGATTCTGTCCCCTGGGCAGAATACAGCGGCCTCTCTATTTTGAGGGTTGGACGGCTCCCTACTAACATCTGTTATGTTTAGTTTGTATTTTGTGTCTATATTTATTTGATTATTGGGTTCATCTCCCTCCCCTCTCATTCTATCATTATTAAAATTTTATGTATTTTATGTATTATCATCAAATTTTTATGGTGTGGGGCGCGTTTTTGCTAGGTTCCCCTTGAGAGGATGCGGTATTATGGTGGTTGGAGGATTGTTTGGTGACGGACGAGTTCTTGTGGTGAATGGGTAAATTGTAATGTATGAATGGGTCGTGAATCTGATTAGCTAGGTATAGGATAGTTAGTTTGGACCAGCCTTTACCCCTCCCCTTCATCGGCCACGTGCCACAATTATGTATAAAAACATAATAAATCCACTAGTTATATATGTGTATATACCCAAAAAACCGTAACATCTTTAACCATTTCATCCCAAGTAAGATGAGAATGCCACAAGCACGTGTGGGGGTTACAGGGATTGAAAGTGAGAGAAAAAACTGAGACTAGGGAGAATTGAGGAAAGAACAAAAGATAAACGAGATTCAAGAAGACAGAAGATGGCGATTGGAATTGAATTTATATTTTGAAGATTGTAGTTATCAGAGAAGCAAGTAAAGGGAAGGGTGATCCACAGACGAGAAGTAGAAGAAAAGAAACTGCTGGGCTAGAAGCAGCGGTTGCATTTAGCTATTTCAACAGTAAAGGTTGTTACGTAGATTCCAATCTAATAGCATGCTTAAATTCATGTAGTCAAGGTACCAGGGAGAAAACCTCGTCAGAGCCGTTGCCATGAAAATATTTCTAGAAAAGACCGAGGGAAGCCACGTCATATCGGTGAGAAAGTGACTGAAGTCGAGATGACTGGTTAGGATCGATTACATTGCAGATCCCTCTTTGGATTTTGCCAAGAACGTCGAGATTAATAGCAGGAGCACCAGACCAGATATGGCAATAATATTCAATGCACGGGAGAATGGTAGATTTGGAAATGTGCAAGGTAGTCTCTGACGAGAAAAACCTTCTGGCACGACACAGTGATCCAAATTTCTTTGTAGTAGATGCAGCAATTGATTCAATGTAGTCATTCCACTTCAAGTCAGTTGAAAACGTGAGACCTAGAAAGCGCAATGTGCTGCTCTCCTGGAGTCTAACATCAGCCATGATGATGGGAGACAAAAAAATGCTCTATGGTTAAATTAGAGCGATTTTGTTTTGGAGGTGTTAAAATTTACAATCCATTTCTTGCCCCAGTTAACCACTAATTGCCAATCCTTTTCAAGAGCACCATCAAGATATATATTGTCAGTTCTGACGTATTTACTATTTAGTAAATGGTAGTGCCATCTGCATAATGCCTACTTGGGAACTGATGACATCGCGGAGATCACTGAAAAATATCAGAAACAAAGTAGGACCCAGTATAGAGCCTTGGTGGACACCCGCGTTTGGGTAAAACGATCTAGAAGCGAGCCTGTTCAAAACGACCTCCATTTCATGATTTGATAGGAATTTTACTGCAGTATGCGTGTGATGTCCCGCGGAAGGTCGAGTGTTACGATGAGTCAGCATGAACAACGGAATTTGACGAAACAATTTTGAATTCGGTTAATACTGCTTATGGTCATTGGGAAAGGCACGAACCTCCATATCTGCCGCTACTTTGACAAAATGTTCCGTCACTCGTATGACCCGGAGATTGAGGAAGAATAGTTTGGTTGAGTGAGTATTTGGACAAACGATGCTTCCATGAATGCATTATCTTCCCAGACAGTAAGAGCAAAAAGCTGTTACCTTCTTAATCAATCATGACAGTATCTGCGCATGCGTTAAATCATGCTGCTATTATTCGTTGTCAAGATGACAGAGGAAGTCATTTGAAATGTGTAGGATCAGTAAACATTCAATTTGTAGAGCTTCTCTATTCCTAGTTAAGTTTTGATTGAAAAGATACGAAGTGATATAAATTAGAGTGAAATGTTGCTTTCGTTCTTTCGTTCTTTCCTTATTTTCGTATTTTTCCGTATTCTTTCCTAAATTCTTCCTTCCTTTCTTTTATTTTCTTTCTTTTGGTTCGTTCGTTCTTTCCTTCTATGCGGATGTCGGATTGAACGGACGTGTTTTTTCATTGCTCAAAGAAAGCGTTTCATATTTTAAAAGGGAGAACGTTATTTTGATTATAGTGAACTTCTTCTTTCTTTCATTTTTCATTCATTCTTTCCGAATTTCTTTCTGTATTAATTTCTTCTTTCTTTTGTTATTTTTCTTTCTTTCTTTCTTTCTTTCTTTCTTTTTTTTTCTTTTTATCTTTCTTTCTTTCTTTCTTTCTTTCTTTCTTTCTGTATTAATTTCTACTTTCTTTTGTTATTTTTCTTTCTTTCTTTCTTTCTTTCTTTTTTCCTTTCTTTCCGTATTTCTTTCTGTATTAATTTCTTCTTTCTTTTGTTATTTTTCTTTCTTTCTTTCTTTCTTTCTTTCTTTCTGTATTAATTTCTTCTTTCTTTTGTTATTTTTCTTTCTTTCTTTCTTTCTTTCTTTCTTTTTTTCTTTTGCTCGTTCATTTTTTCGTTCTTTCCGTATTTCTTTCTGAATTACTTCCTTCATTCTTTTTTGTCCTCTTCTTTTCGTTCGTTCGTTCTTTCTTTTTTCATTCTTTCTTTCTGTATTTCATTTGGTATGACTTCATTCTTTCTTTTTTCTCTTGTTCTCTTTCTTTCCTTCCTTCTCTCGTTCCTTCCTTCTCTCGTTCGTTCGTTATTTCTTTATTTTGTTCTTTCCCTATCTCTCTCACTATTCTTTTTTATCACTCCACACCTATCCCTCACCCAAATGAGTTCCACCCCAGTAGTATTATCATACTCGTTTTGCAAACCAGTTTCCTACTACAGAGAGTTTGATCTTCAATATTTCCTCTGTTATGGTGGCCTTATACCAAACTTCTAGCCTTTTTATTTTTATTTTTCTATCTGCTTTGAAATGCTGATCATTCAGACAAGCGTTATCTGAAACACAATTCACGTCGCGAATCAAATTCATCAAATATTCGATTGGTGGAAGGTTTTCCCAAAACAAATAGAACCTAAATCCTTTTTCTGTTTATGAAACTCAAGGCAATCCTATCGGATTTAAAACTGCATTCAAAAACGTCATAAAACCAATTATGGTAATTAAAAGAAATTTAAGAAATAAAAATATTTGATGATGAATTTAAAAAATAGGATTCGTGTTTATTAAAATAATCGCTTTTCATCGGGCACACAGTTTAGATTTTTATAGTATTTAATAACTAGCATAATTTAAACTGACAGATACCCGTAGCTGTACACGACTAAACAAATAAGCATGTGGATTTAAATCTACATTTTAGAAAAATGTTAATATACGAATAGTTCGAGGAATGTTTGTTCATAGAGTTGGGATAAAAAAGGCAGTTATAGTAGCGAACATATCCATCGTAAAAAAAAAAATGAGGAAGAAAAGAACAGTAACAAAGTACAATTAACTAGTAAATTTAGTAAAATAAAATAGATGTGCAGTTAATAAAGAAATATTTAAATTGCTGCACTTGTTATATTTTGGTATCCCCAATTTGTAATTTGCATGTTGGTCTCATCTTGCTGGTAACAACCGTATATTATATCAATTGATATTTAGTCCTTTCTTCTCGGTTTCCTTCGCACTTAATAAAATAAAAGGAATCTCTGAAGATTGTGTAATGACAAAAGTACGCAGGCCTAGGCTTTAAGAAAGCTTTATTCACCTGATAATACAAGGTTCGCGTGTAGTGTCCTTTTATAGTCCCAGTAAACAGAAATAGCTCTCTCAAAGAGGAGAGTAACAAAACAAAGGGAGACCACTCTTGATTATTCCTATCACAATGATTCTCTACACACTGAAGGAAAAAAGCATTAAATATTGTCTTTTTATTTGTTTGGTATTTTAATAACATACTAACAGTTCATTTTTTTACAATGCATTTGTTCTTTGAATCTTTTGCTAAGGAACATGGTCGCCAAGTTTTAAACTAATTTTTATCATTCTTTAGATATTTTAAAAAAATATATTTTACCCACAGTAATGCAAGAAAACCACTAAGACCACTAAAAGTTATTGAGTGTTAGAGAATATGAAAGGAAAACATTATTAAGGAGAATAAAAGAACACGAAGAAGACAGTAGATAACGATTGCAATTGCATTTAATTTTTTGAAGATCCAACTTGCCTGGGGAGAAGCTGGAAGAAGGTTCCACATGTGTGAAGCACAATAGAAGAAACTCTTAGCAGAGAAATTGTAATTACATCTAGCTATGAAAACAAAAAAAAATGATGAGACCTTGCTGCGATAGTTCGAGGACTGGATGTTCAGATAATTGTGATAAAAAGGAAGTTTTAGTAGCGAAAATGCTTCATCGAGAATAAAGAAAATAAAGAACAAAAGTTCCATTAAAAACTAGAGTATACTAATAATGAAATAAAATAAAAAAAGTTCAATTAATTGAAAAAACAACCAAAAATAAAACTGGATGAAATTTTAATTAATAATCAAAATGATTGATTTAGAAAATAACAGTAAGAGAAATTCAAACTAGTAATAAAATAATAGCGAAAATTTTACATCTAAAAATTAAAAATATTAAGACAAAAGTAGAACTAGTAATTATCATAGTAAAAATTCTTCATTGAAGAGAACAGAAAGAAGAACTCAATAAAAAACTGTAGTAAATAGTATTAAAATAATAGTACAATTATTTCATTAAAAAAAAGACTGAACGAAATAAAAATGCAAATGCTTCATTTAAAAAGCGATGATAAAATGATGGAGTAAAACTAATAATAAAATAATAATACAGAAAAACGCAGCTCAGGTGTGGCACAAGGCCATAAATGTGGGACACCAAACAAGGATCGAACTCATTACTCAGTCGTATCTAATCTAACGAGACAAGCCCGATAGGTAATACACCTCGACGAAGAGCGCCAGCGATAACGTATATGACATATTTATTTATCAATTAAAAGCGACAATTGATGCCCACTGAGAACTGAACGCACTACTCTACCATAAAAGTCAAACAGACTAGTTGCATAACCATTACAGCATGTGCAGTCAATAATTTGTCATTTACCAAACCTAGCTTGGTTTAATCAATTATATCACAATTATCTGAACATCCAGTCCTTTGGTCACCCGGTGTGAATGAAACTCACTAATCAGTAGTAATGGTCAAGTAGACTACCTCATTAAACATTACATCTTGCCACAACGCCCTAGTTTGACACACTGCTCATCAGGGTCATATAGGTGTGTGTGTGTGGGGGGGGCTCTCCATTAGAATTTTTAATCATAGACTCCAAACAAATTTCATATTTGAAATATGGCAACATTTAAATATTCAAAAGCATTATAATATGACTATATTAAAGTTAAAATATTTGAATGCCCCGATGGAATTTGGTATAAATGTGGAGTAATGTATAGTGGCTCGGACTGCGGTATCGGAGAGCCGAGTTCGAATTCCACTTATTAGTCTTGGGAAAGCTGTGGATCCTCTTAATGTTCCCTCAGCCTTGGGTAAATATCAGGACAGACTGGGTTGCCTTGGGTGTCAGCCAGTGTAGAAGAACGTAACCGAATTCAACCTGGCCTGGAGAGGCTTGGGCTCCGTCAGACTATCTTGCCAAGAAACACTTCTACTGCGGATGTAGTACACGTTTTGCCACTACGACCCAACAGGTCACGAGATTCGTGATCGATAAAACTCATAGAAAATAAAATAAAGCAGTAAATTATCCAGTGGTATATAAGGAACGTTTAAAAATACGTTAATATTCAAAATTACATTAAAAATGTTTAAATGTTTTCGAATGATAAGTCAATTGGATCTTATTAATTTATTGAGACACCACTCAAATATATACATAGGGAGTTTCAAAAATCATTTTACAAACATTGGGTGCCGGTCATACCCAGCAAAACAAAGACAAAAGTCAATATGAACATATGTCCGCAAAAGCTAAATTATTTATTTAGTTATTTAAGTTATTAAGTTTACCGAAATGTTTACAATAGAGTGACCTGCGCTGTTATGTAGACTAGGTAACGTTTGTCATTTGTGTACATTTGAGGCTTATCTGGCTTCAACGTTTAACGTGTGTAGTAGTGAGTTAACTTAGAAGTATTCCGTTTAATAACGGCAGGATATTTATATCGTCAGCAGGCAGATAATATTTTTGCATCCGGCCGAGCGAATGGTAATGGATGCGAGGCTGCACGGCTGTATCAGATTGCGTTTCCAAACCGAAGGCCGCCGAGACATTCAGCCTTTGCTTTTCTGTTGTTTATCGTTGAGTTTCTGAGACAGGAACCGTTGCGCCACAAACTATGAAGCGAGGAAGACCGATACCCGCTCGCAACGCATGGCTACGAAGAACACGTTTTGCAGGCTGCAGTTGATGATCCAGGTATCAGCACACATCAAGTGATCCTTGCATGTCGTACATCTCATAGATCCTGTATACGTATCATTTTACAACGTGTGCAGGGTCTTTCGCCCTCTGGTCTTTCGCCCTCTGGTCATTCGCCCTCTGGTCATTCGCCCTCTGGTCATTCGCCATGGGAGAACATTTGCCGATGATTCATTGCACAGATTTTCAGTAACTGGGGTCCTTTTTGATAAAAAAAACAAAAACAAAAACAAAACAAACCAAAAAACAAACAAACAAAAAAACAACAGCAACAAAAACAACAGCAACAAAAACTGATGATTTAAATTGCCACAGATCTGCTTTTAATTAATAAAACAAATTTCGAGATTGAAATTTAATTTCTTGAAAATTCATGAAATTAAATGTTACCATATTTTTAAAAAAATCCAAAAATAATTTCATTCATTTTTGAATAAGTCCAGATATGTTCATTGTAATCTGACAATTATTTGATATTTCCAAGAATTTGCAAATCAATGTGTTTTTTACCTGAAAGAAAAAAAAAATGAGCAAAAACACTAATCGTAAATATTACGTCGACCGCTGACGTAAAAAAAAAAAAATTGAGATACTTAGCCAAAATTTCAAACGTGCTAGAAAGGACTAAAATATAAAAATAAAATAATTGAAAAATATTTTGGTCTTTCCTCTTCATAATAACAAACATGTTGACGATCAAAATTTGCTTTTATTAAGTTTTGCGGGGGGGGGCACATTTTTCATCATGCCTAGCTATTTTTTCAGCAAACAAGTGGAGGCACCTAATTTAAAATGAACAATGTCTGCTGAAAGCTGTCTTTCCGGAACCATGGGTAATGAGACACATATACACACCCACACACGCACAAACACACACACACGTTAAAGTCTGATTTAGTTTTATGCATCGAAAGCAGATGTCCAGCAAGAGAAAAGTTAAAAAGTAATGGCTAAAAGCTTTAGCCGAAGCAAGAGAATGTACAAAACATTCGGACAATTTCTGCATAATTTATATCCAGGAAATAAGAACAGAAGGACAATTAAACAAAAACGTAACCACAGTACTACATTTTCAGTCATTTTTTATGAAATCTGCATACACACAAACAGACATAGACACACAGACACAGACACAGACACACACACACACACAGACACACACACATACACACACACACACACACACACACATATATATATATATATATATATAGTTAAGTTATAAGGAACTTGTTTAACTGACACTCTCAACCCCCTTTATTAAATTTCAAAAATTACACTACCCACCAATTTCTAATCCCATTTTTCGTCTCAATTCGTTGTTGGAAGTTTTACCTGATGATCCTGAATCCTTAAAAAAGGATTTAGGTGAAATAAATTATCGTAAATGTACCTTAAAGTGGTTTGTTTTTCATTACATATATATATATATATATATATATATATATATATATATATATATATATATATATATTATCAATACCCAAATCAGCTACTCAGAGTTACATGTAGCAACAATTATCAGTTGGAACTACCGAACGACACAATCATTTAACATATAGTCCAGTAGCGGCAGGTAACTCCTACCCTGGATGTTTATTTTTAATCAAATATTTTTATTCTTATGTCGGCATGCGTTCATAATTTCACTTCTTTTATTCAACAGTTGTGCCTCCATTCTCTGCAGGATTATCAGTTTTCCATCAGGCACCAATCGCACCTTTTACTCCGTTGTGTTGTCTGGATTTGACCTGTCTTTCCCATGTGAAGTTCGGTGCCTCCTTTCCGCTGTCAATGGCGTTCCAATTGGAGTTAGAAAACGCAGGCCCACCTTTGTATTTGCTTTTGGTTAGACTCATTTTCTGATTGTAGCACATCTTTTATCCAAACTCGACAGCAATTAGTTTCGCCACCACTGATTGCCTTAGCTTTATAGACAACATCCCTTGCCAAACATGCTCCGTTCAGAAAGCATTCACGTTATATTTATATAAATATTATATTTCATTATATTAGGCACCGTCAAAAATTGGTACGCTTAAGTTTTAAATGTATTTTTCATAAAGAAAAAATACTTTTTGAAGCTTTCCCCTAGATTCAATTGAAAGCTAAAGGATTAATTTTTTTTAATTCCAGAAAGAAATACTGTGGCGTATTTCAAATAGAAATTTGAGCGATTTTAGTAAAATATACATTTCGTGAAAATCGCAAATTTAAAGTAAAATTAATCTGTTCTGAAACAAATATCACTCACTGATAGCATTCAATTTTCTAGACAAATATTTCTTGACATCGGGGTCTTGTCTTCACATCTCCATCGATAATTCGATGGCTGAATGTGTAGACTGGTTTAGTATGATGCACCAGAGTTGACATAATTTTACGAATTCTAAGTAAGAACGTTTTTTTTTGTTTCTTATGATAATTTAAAATACTATAAAATTTCTTACACTACTGAATTACTTCTATAATGATATTTCATTATTTAATAAGTAAGATAATAATAAATAATTTTAATAATTATTTACAATTACGTTAAGTTATTACCTTTTTAATTCAATAACTGAGATAATAATTAATAAAATTATTATTGTATTAATAATTAAATTATCTCAGTTATTAATTGTATGAATTCATAAATGAGTAAATTTTATTATCTCAATTTAATTTTTAATTTATTAACTAAAGTGAGATAAATTAATAACTATCTTACTCTCAATTATTACATTTTTAAATTGATAACCGAGATAATATAATTAAAATTATCTGTTAATAAATTAAAAAAATAATTATTAACTCAGTCTCAGTTATTAAATTTTTAACTCACTGAGATAATATATAAATATTTCTTATTATTAATCGCTATTCTTTGATGGTTATGAATTGTTATTTTATTTAACTCGCAAAAAGAAAAGAAACTTAAAAAACTAAAAGCAAATAAAATTATTTTACTTGACTAAGTAAAAAAACTAATAAATAAAACGAATTATGGATGGCAACATGTAAAATATACACACTATATAAAGTAAGATGAATACATAGCAAAATTAAAAATATTTTGTGATATAGGAAAAAACCTTAGAAATCATCCCTTCAAGATTTCAAAAGAAGCCTGTTGAAAGGTAGGGACAATGAAACCCGGAAGTGAAATGAAAGTATTGCCTGCAGCCGAAAACCTTTATGTTAAGGAGTTTTCTCTAAGGGTGATGAGCCTTGAAACACGTGACCTTTTAACCATAATATCACTTACGATACACTATACTAAAAAAATATAACATTTTGACACAAAAAATATCTTTAATTAAGGTAAAACGTTTTGGGAGTATGAATTGTATTAAGATTTAATTTTCGCATAGTAAATATAGTTTTCAATTAATAACTTAATAACGTACTTCTGTTTGGAAAAAAAATTGTAACATTTGTTAAACTTAAAGAAAAGTGAAAACAATTCTTAAAAAATTAAAGAAAAATGCAAACAATTCTTGTAAAAATTCATTATTCATCGAGTTTTTCTGTAGATAATCAATGTCCTTATTTATAAAAGCAAATAAAAGCTTATCTAATTAGATAATTAGATAGTTTTATTGCAGTTTTTATTTTACGATTTGGAGCCAATTTTTTAAAAAGTTGGGAGTAGTTGTGCAAAAAAAAAAAAAAAAAAAAAAATGTGATTTATTTTCCTCCAGGGAGTTCTGCTTATAGGTAATATAAAACAATTTCCGTACTCTTTTAAATTCTAGAAAATTTTGTGAAATTAAGCTACCGGTGTGTGTGTGTGGGGGGGGGTATAACAAATGTAAAAAAGATATTTTAACAAGATTTTCTAAAATTAAAATTTCAAAAATAAAGTCATTAACTTTTGAATAAGTCATGAAAGTTACATTAAAATAAGACAATTATTTGATTTTTGAAAGAATTTCCAAAATAATGTGTTTTTCACTAGAAACTGTTACACTAAAAATGTCCATTACAACAACTCTTACAAATTTGAAAAAAAATAACGAAATTTTTTACCGAAATTTAGAACATGTTAAAAAAGAGGATATTTAAAAAAATAAAAACATAATTTAAAAAAATACTTTGTTATTTCCTATTAATAATAACATAAACATTTTCACGTTAAAATTTTGTTTTTATTAAGTTTGGGGCCTTTTATTATCATGCCATTAGCGAATTATTGGAGGTATCTACATTATATTTCTATTTTGATTTACTATAGTTTTTTCTATGCTGTCGGTGCAACTATAGCTTACTTTCAGATTATTTCTGCTATTTCAACCTCGGTGAATTAGCGAAGCGCTTATCAACAAATCAATAAGTTTTAGAAATATTTTCAGAATGTTTAAATGTTAATATTGTATGGATGATTGAACCATATAACTTTCCTTGTTCTTTTCATGCTGTGATTTTTTATTTTCTTGTGTCTGTCATCGCAACTCCACACTCAAATTTTAAGCGAAAGGTGTGCTTGCTCTGGCTCCATGCCTTTTGACATGCTACAGCAGCATCATTGAAGATATCTTCATTAGCGCATTTTGTTGATGTAACGTGCAAAAAGCAGCGAAAAAAATTCATGCCTATAGACACAACCGTCTTAATACACAAAATGTCTTTGAGAATGATTTATGAAAACTGAAAAGTCTCAAAAGAGACTGGACAATTTATGTTCAAATTCTGTCTGGAAATCAGAAAGATCCTCCAAACCGCAGGAAAATGAAAAGAACATATATTACAGACGAAAGGTCTCAAAAGAAGCTAGACAAATTATGTTCAAATCCACCTAGAAACCAGAAAGTTGGTCTGAACCGTAGGAAAATTAAGAAAAACATATATTAAAGCCGAAAGGTCTCAAAAGACACTGGAGAATTTATGTTCAAATTCTGCCTGGAAACCAGAAAGATGGTTCGAACCGTAGGAAAATTAAAAGAAAATATATTAAAGAACTTTAAGCAAATCTGCATAAAGTATATAGCATTGCATAGTACCTGAAATTGCGAGTCAGTGCTTATAAAATGTTTTCTTGCTTTCATGAATTTCATTGAATGCATGTAAATCTTTGATTAAAAAAGGTAAGTCATATTTATATTTCAGCTATTACTGTCAATTTCCTCCACAAAAAAAGAAAGAAATCTGCTATCGCAGGGTAATGTTTATTTCAAAAGATTAATTAAATTTCCTTGAAAATCAATAAAAAATATGACTCATTTCATTCTGACGTACAAGTCTTATAACACATGACAGATTTCCGTTTGATAATGTTGCTAATGATACGCAAAATAACGCATTTTTTTCTATTATTTTACTGTTTATTTAATAATTTGACATCTGTCGTCTATAGAAAATACTCTTGGATTTCTTCATTGAAATGTTTCTGAACTGTTTCGTGCACTAGTTTCCATTTCTTTACAGACTTCAAATAATTTGTTCGTATTAAAATATATTTTTCTCACCGATTCCTGCATCCGGTATTAGAAATGATCTTGACAGAAAAGAAAGCGACCAGGCTCTTTCAATTTTCCATTCCTTCGTGAAATAAAAAAAATATTTTCATTTAAAAATAAAATATTCTTTTTTAATATTTAAAAAAGTTACTATCGCCAGTAATTTATCATGATATAATCATGGCGTTATTTTAAATTGACACCTTTATTTTGCAATATACTTGAACTACAATAATAAATTATAATTTTGGGAGGTGAAAATTATACTGAAATACGTTGGAAAGTTTTCAAGGTTTATCGCAAATCAAGGAAATTCTCAAATGATATTAGAAAAAGAATATTATTTTTATATGTACATTTTTCATTTATAGATATAAAGCTCTTCGTAATGTATGAGCTGTACTTGTGAGTACAATTTTTTTGAATTTCTTTAAGGCATGGCTTACCAGGAATCGCTTTAATGAGACTATCGGAAGCTTTTTTTTCACCCCATCCGCGGCCTCCAACTAAAACTGGGATTATTGATGTCCTCATGTGCCATATTTTTATGATTTCCATTTCAAGATTCTTGTATTTTAATATATTTTTTGAAGATTTTCAAAGGTTCATTAAAATCTGCAGAGACTGCCTTGTAAATAAGAAAACACTTTCTGTTTTTGTGGGCTCTGATCACGATGTCTGGGCGATTAGATTTGATTGTTCTGTCTGTGCATATTGTAAAGTCCCATAAAATTATTACATGTCCTATCTCTGTAAACGGGTCAAGGTGAGGTTTATTATTATTATTACTACTACTACTACTATTATTATTATTATTATTATTACTACTACTACTACTACTACTACTACTACTACTACTACTACTACTACTACTATTATTATTATTATTATTATTATTATTATTATTATTATTATTCTTTGATTTCTGGCGTTTACACATTTCTTTCCGGGTCCTGCCTAGGGACCTAAGGTTAGAAATGGCATCATGACACTTTCCACTGACAAAAAAAAAAAAATACATAGATAAAGCCTTTCGTAAAATGTGGCTTGTACTTGTCAGAACAATTTTTTGTATCTCCTTGAGTCATAAACTTCCAGGAATCCCTTCAATTAGTCTATTGCAATCTTTTCCAACCAGTCCTAGGGCTCCAACTACAACAGGGATTGTTGATGTTCCCATATGCCACATTTTCGAGATTTCTATTTCAAGGTCCTTGTATTTTGACTACATTTTGAATATCTTCAAAAATACATTGCAGTCAGCAGAGACTGTCATATCAATAAGGAGACACTTCTTTTTTTGTGGTCATTAATAACAATATCTGGGCGGTTGACCTTGATTGTTCTGCCAGTGTGTATTGTGTAGTCCCATAGAATTGTAACAGGTCCTATCTCCGTAACAGGTTCTGGGTGGTGTTCATACCATTTCCTTTCAGTTTCCTTCCCGTAGAAGTTGCAGATTTTCCAGTGCAGATATTGGCCCACTCTGCCATGCTGGATTTTATATTCAGTGGGTGCCAATATCGTGCAACCTGATACAAGATGATCAATCGTTTCTGGATATTTATCACAGAATCTGCATTTTGAGCTGACACAATATTTTAGTATATGTGCTTGATAATTCCTAGTTAGCAAGCATTGGTCCTGTGCAGCAAGGATAAAACCTTCAATTTCAGTTTTCAACCCTGCACTACGTAGCCACTGATGGGTACGGGTTTTGTCTACGTTATCTTGTTTGGTACGGGCAGAGTATTGGCCATGAAGCGGTTTATCCTGCCATCGCTTCTGTATCTGGTCGGTTGCATTCGTCTTTGTTGTCTTTTTTAAGTATATTTAATGATTAACAGAATCTTTTATATATGACCTTAGATAAAGGAAGATTTTTCTTTGAATTCGATTGAGTATATTTTATTGATAAAGTTGTAAATGAATGAATTAATAGGTCAAACCATCACTTCTGTATAAACGTTTAGGAATCTATGCATCATCTGGGTGATTTACCCTGCCGCCAAATGAATTTAATTATAGATAGAGTAGGATAGAGAAGTAAATGTTTTGGAACGTTTAACGGCATTATGCATTCCCCAAGTAAAACAAAGGTATGAAAACCGTACAATGTTACACTGTTTCGATACTTCCTTATACATAACAGCCGCTTTGTACGCACCAATAAACTAGATACAAGAATTTAAAGACGAGGGAAACGTGTACTATCTCTACATGGTCATCTTGTCTGATGAAAAGCATCACAGCAAAACGATTTGACAAACTTGAATTGTGGAAACAGAAATTTGCGCAATATGGAATTTGCGCAATATGGAATTTGAACAATATGGACTTTGAACACAATTACTATTCCGATAATGAGACGAACACCAGAGCTGATTGAAAAGAATGCTAATACACACATGAAGATTGACCGGGGAAACCTTTTGATTATTTGAGACTGAAAAGGTTGAATTTATGAAGACGGCTCAAATACTGAGCCGTCTTTGGTATGACGATAAACTACATCAGCTTTCTGGGTAAGACGATAAACTACGTCCAACAGCAAGGCCTATGATCAGGAGGTTTTGAGGAACGTGGAACCACCTCTCAATTGCTGGTGTTTCCAGGTTCACCCTGACCCGGGGTGGTAGCATCTGTTAGGGTCCCAGCTATTGGCAAATAGTTAACCCCGAAACTGGGGTAAAAACACTATGAAAGTGTAAAAATAGGTTTTAATACCAGAAATACTTTGTAAAATATTATTACCAGAAATAAATCTTTGAAGAAAAAAGTATTACTGGAAATAGATTTTTGACAAAACAAAAATATTACCTGACAAAAGTTATCGGCATTAAATGACCCATTGAGGTTGATATGCCGTAAAACAAAACAAAACAAGCCAAACGAAATCAAATACTGAGCTGAATTCTCTCTGTACAAGATACTCAATAACTTTCTAAGTAAAAACTTCTTTACCTAAGGTCACAAATAAAAGGTTCTGCCAAACAGCAACTCTGGAAAAAAATGGAAATAATAAAGACTAAATGTGCCTCATTATTAACATGGCAGTCCCTGCCAACTGCAATGTATTAGGTTGGTGCCAAAATAATGAAACGTTTTTTGACGTTAAAAATACGTCAAAAAACGTCATTACTTTTGCACCAACCTAATATCTTTGAAGGTCTTCAAATAAACTATTAAAA
The DNA here is from genome assembly GCA_963932145.1 of Acanthosepion lycidas. Taxonomy (NCBI): domain Eukaryota; kingdom Metazoa; phylum Mollusca; class Cephalopoda; order Sepiida; family Sepiidae; genus Acanthosepion; species Acanthosepion lycidas. The sequence continues at coordinate 28,825,884 of OZ010585.1, read as the reverse complement.
TACAAGGACCTTGAAATCGAAATCTCAAAATGTGGCGCATGAGGACATTAATAATTCCAGTTGTAGTTGGACCCCTCGGATTGATTGAAAAAGATTCCAACAGACTCATTGAAGGAATCCCTGGTAACTCCTGCTTTAGAGAAATACAAAAAAACAAAATTGTACCCACAAATACAGCTCACACCTTACAAAGGGTTTTATCTAGGTAAAATATATGCGATTCTTTTTCAAAACTGCTCAGTAGAAAATGCCACGATGCCATTTCTGAACTTAGGTCTCTTCTGGGGACCCGGAAAGAAATGAGAATACAGCAGAAATCAAAGGATATAAAACAACAACAACAACAATAATAATAATAATTGGTAGATGTATCCTATTCGTCACTACTATCATAAATATTAGAATTCCAGGACTAATCTTTGTCTTTTGCACATGAAAATAATACCTCCAACGATCAAAATGAATGTAGCAATTTTTTCTAGTCGTTTTACCCTCAAGGAGACAATGTCCCTAAGACGCAGGGGATTACAAGGAGTGAAAGTGAAAGAGAACGAGAAGACTGAAAATGGAAACGATTGATGAAAGGACCAAAAAGGAACAGGGTTCAAGTAGACGGAAGGTGGTGATCGACATTACATTTAAATCTTTGAACATTGTAATTATAAAAGAAGCAAGAAATCGGTAGTGAGTTCCACAGATGAGATGTGCTAGAAAAGAAACTGTCAGAGTAGAATTGGTGGTTGTATTTAGCGAGTCTGACAATAAAACCATATGACCAATTGCCAATCTAGTAGCATGTTTAAATTCATGTAGTCGTTGGCACCAGTGAAATAACCTCATCAAAAGCATTTGCCATGAAAATATTTGGAGAAAAGACAGAGGGAAGCCACGTTACGCTGGGGAAAAATTGACTGAAGTCGTGATGCCTGGTCAGAATCGATTACATTAGAGATCCGTCTTTAGATTTTGTCAAGAATCTTGATATATACAGCTCCAGACCATATATGGCAACAGTATTCAATGCAAGGATGAACGGTAGAATTATAAATGTGCAAGATGGATTCTGACGATAACAATTTTCTTGGATAAAACTAAGCAATATATAATTGTTATCTGTAAGGATTCCTCATATATCGTCTTGGTTTCAGTTTGAACTGACGTCGTCTTTTTCTTATATATTGTGAACATTTTGCATGAAGTTCATATTTTCTTAATTTCAGAGAAAACCAAATTTTCGAACATATTTCCGCGTAATTTTCACATGCCGACATTATAGTTTATAATTATCTTTCAAGTATACTCTCAGTATAAAATCACGCCAATGAGATATCTTAAAATTGTAGATATTTTTAAAAAAAATGAGGAATATTTTAATTTCAAATGACATTTTTTGTTTCACGAAAGAACGGAAAATGGAAAGAGCTCGATAAATTTTCGTTTTTGTCAAGATAATTTCTACGGTGATTCCGGAATCGAGGTGAATTCGAATTTATTACGAGCTAATTTATTTGACGACTCTACTGATATTGAAATTGGTTCACGAAACAGCCCAGAAATGTTTCACTGAAAAAATACAAGAGTATTTTCTCTAGGCAATAGATGTCAAATTATTAAATAAGCAGTTAAAAATTGAAATAAAAATGTGTTATTTTGCGCATGCAATTTTTGTAACATTATCAACCGAAAAAAAACAAAAACAAACGGGGGAAAACATTTAATGTGTTGTTCGGTTTGTATTAAAGAATGAAATAGATTATGTTTTTGACTGATTTTCATGTAAAGTTAATTAATCTTACAAACAATACTACCTTGCAATAGCAGATTTCTTTCATTTTTGGCTGAAATATAAAGGTGACTTCACTTTTTTTTAATAAAAGATTTAGATTCGTCCAATGAATTTCACGAAATCAAGAATAACATTTTATAAGCACTCACTTGCAATTTCCTTGTTCTATACAACGCTATATAATTTATGCGGATTTGCTTGAATACTAATGAAAGTTCTTTAAGATTGTTTTTTTTTAATATTCCTACGGTTCGGACCATCTTTCTGGTTTTCAGGCAGAATTTGAACACAAATTGTCCAGTGTCTTTTGAGGCCATTCAGCTTTCATAAATCATTGTCAAATAAATTTTGTGTATTAAGAGGGCTGTGTCTATAGTCATGAATTGATTTTGATAGCTTGTTACATCTTCTCACATTGATGGGGCTTAAGGGTGTTTCATTTGATATATCGGGCCAGTTTGTAGGTCTCGTATCCATGATTTTTATTTTAACTGCGGAATATAATCATCAGTTCTTTTTCTTGATAGAATAAAATTTTATTAATTTTGGCTTTCTTTTCATCTTTTAAATTTGTAGCAATTATGCTAAATGTTATTGTATATTTATTACTTATTCTATATTTTATACTATATTATTTTGTGTTATTGATAATATACCCTTTGTACCCGTATAAACGGGTTCAGGGTCGGTTTACCTCCCCGAAAGAGACTCCGCCCTTCGGCGTAGCCTCGTTCGGGTTCCTCCACGCTCGAAGTCAGTTCAAAAGATCAGCCGGTCAGCCGGTCGTCCGACTTCAGACTGAACGGTAGGTATTCACCCCCCCCACACACACGAGGGCATCGTGTGATACAAGGCTGGTTAAACGTTGGATTTCCGAGCCCGTGGTCTCGGCCAAAAATATGCCCGTACGTGGCGTAGGGCCGGCCTCCTCCTCGCACGAGTGCACACTTCTCAGAGATGGGAAATGTTTTCGGACATCTTCTTTCCAAAAGGTACCCACCTCATCCAATCCGCGACACATTCGGTCTAGAAAGGTAATGCGAAGCATATATTGACGAATCTCAATGCTAGGCATACCCAGACCGCCCTCAGAGGGATGAAGGCAACATATCTCGCGAGATATCATAGGGGCTTTGTCTCTCCACAAGAAAGATAACAAGGTCCGTACTAATGACATTAGTCTGGCATACGGGAGTGGAAGCATAGAGAGTCGGTACAGGAGAATCAGATATATGTGTGAAACACATAACTCCGCCCTTCCCTTCAGGGAAAGTCTCCTCCGAGACCACAGATTAACCGCGATCTCGGCCTTCCCTTGAACCTCCGACCAATTCATTTCCAACTGGACATCAGGACCGAACCAGACGCCGAGTATCATGATCGGCCCATCTGTCCAGAGGAAAGGTCCGGGAAGAGATACTCCCTTCCACGCATCCAACAGCAAGCCCACAGACTTATCGCGGTTGATCTTGGCCCCTGTCACCATCTCATATCCACTGATCTCTTTGCTGACTTCGTCAATCTCGGCTCTGCTCGACACAAGAACCGAAACGTCGTCAGCATAGGCAGAATACCTGGCTGAGGTGGAAGCCCCAGGCAGGGAAATTCCGCGCAGGACCGGATTCGCCTTTAACTTGCGAAGGAATGGTTCCAACGGAAGAACGTAAAGCAGAGGCGAGAGCGGACAACCTTGACGAATGGAGCGAGACAATACGAAAGGCTTCGATCTTACCCCATTCACTTCCACCAGCGCACCGGGGGTTGCATACAAAAGCCGGATCCAGGAGCGAAAGTCGGCTCCGAAACCGGCCGCCGAAAGGGCAGCCTCCAAAAATCGATGGTCAACCCTATCGAAGGCCTTGGACTGATCTAAATTAATCAGCGCGGCGGCACTGTCGACTTGTTCTAAGATCAAGCGTACCATATGAAGGTTATCCTGAATAGTCCTGCCCTTCACAGCACAAGTCTTTTCAGGGCCAATCAGACTAGACAGGACAAGCTGCAAACGGTTGGCTAAGATCTTCGCCAAAATCTTTAAGTCAGTATTTAACATCGTTAAAGGGCGAAAGTTCCCTAACCCATCCCCACCGTCCTTGTCCTTACGCAGCAACTTGATCACACCCCTGGTGAAGGGTTGAGGTAAAGACCCCTGCTTCATCCAGTGGTTGAAAATCAGTTCCAGCAAAGGAACAAAATCGTGCGACAACCTCAAGTAAACTTTGTAGGGAAGACCATCTAATCCCGGAGACGTATCCAGGCCAACCTGCTTCAGCGCTTCCGAGATTTCCGACTCTGTAATGGGACCCTCGCACCTAGCCACTTCAGCTGTCTTGAGGCAGGGAAAGTCAGCTAAATAGGCGTCGAACTGAGCAGAGCTCAGACCGGGCTCCCTGGTGAAAAGATCCTGAAACTAATCCCGATAGACCTCACATATGCCCGCGTTTGTAGTCACGGTTCGCTTATCCGGCAATGTGACGCACGCTATATGTCGCCTAGTTTCGTTTCGATTCTCCTCTGCACGCAGTTCAGCGGCCATATTCGTTGCCTCAGAAGACATTCTTTTTAACCTAGCCCTAACTACCACAGCTTGATCCTTCTTGATAAGCAAGGACGACAAAACTCCGCCTTAGCTAAAGCTATATCCCCACTAACACGGGATTTCACAGTCCGATCAACTTTATTTTCTAAACCGTTTGCGCCGCTAATCTATCTAGATTGAGTCGACGACTAGAATCGGCAGCAAACGTTCGAATTTTAGATTTAAAATTGTCCTACCAGGCTTTTCCCACAACCGCACCCGTCAATTCCCTGGGTATCATTATTAACAGCTTAACCCTGATCACCAAAAAGTGAACAGTTCAATTTCCAGTAACCAGCCAATCTAACCTTAGGCTTATCTAAGTTTACACGGACCCGGACAAGCCTATGATCCGTATAAACGATGTAATGGAAACTTGGACCCCCGAGAGCCCTAGATCGACTCTCCTAACTAAGACTCGGTCCAGGTAACTCGCAAGCGTCCCAGGAGCCGAGTTGCTACTAGTTGTCCAAGTCCATGCAATCTCGAGTGTGTTCATTCTGGAACTTATCGACAAGATCAAACCCATCGATAAAGTCTCGAAATGGTTTCACATCCGGGTTGTTAGTACCCTGTTTTTACCCTATACGATCTATATCGGGGTCAAAGACGGCATTCCAATCCCCCGCTAAAACTACTCGACGAGACGTCGTCAAGAATGGCACGATCTGCCGAAACAAAGCAGGCCGCTCGGAATGGGTATTGGGCGCATAAACCCCAATGAGACGTAGAACCTTATCCTTTATGCTAACATCAAGCACGCAAAGTCTGCTCGCCGGATCCGCCAAGACAAGGGTACAAGCAGCCTTCAAAGACCTGCTCACTAGCCAAGAGACACCCCTCGAACGACCATCAAAACATGCTGAATAAAGGGCGAACTCCTTAGACAGTATGTCCTCACGATCATGAGAAGAAAAACGGGTCTCTTGCATACAACATACATTCACCCCGAGGCGCTGAAGGTCACGAGAGAGCCTCGCCCTGCGAGACTCGAACCTCAGGCCCCGGACATTCAAACTAGCTAACCAGAGTGACATTGTTAAATCGAATTAGGGTTGTCCTTCAGGATAGAACATGGCTGGGGTGAGGACACCGACAGCTTGTCCCATCAAACCAGACATCATCTCAGTATCGAGAGTATCATTCTGAGACAAGCCACCGATGTCCGCGGGATAAGTCAGCTTAAGTGCCCTATAAAGGGATGGGTGAACAAAAAGAGGGACCCTCCCTTTACATTGCTTTGTTTCATCTAGGTTTTCTTCCACAAGAACGGCAGTTGGGGGCACCACTTTCAAGGAGGCCTTTGCCTCCTCTATCATGCCCCAAATCTCCCGCGTACCCGGGCCAGTTCTGACGACGGTTAGCAGAGTTCGGGCCTTCTTAAAATTTTCCGGCACCTCTACATCAACACCATTGATGTGCCGGAAATTCCACAATATTTTTAAGGGCTTCGGGTTTTTTGTTTGCCCGAACACCCTTTCGGCCTGTTCCCGGGATACGCGGCAGACGTCTTCCCCTGGGAGATATGGTGGTTTAATTTTCTTTTTTTTTCTCCGTAGCAACCTGCGATTCTGGGATTCTGAACCTTTTCTTCTGTGGGGACTGAATGGGTGTCGAAATGGTCGTGTCTTTAGGTGTAGTGGAGGGTGTCATGCCAGAGGGCGTCCTCACAGGTGAGGGTTTTGATGAATGAAAAGTTTTAGTTAGTGAGTTTGACAGTGATTTTGGTGGAAGTGGTTTCGTAAATGTGTTTTTATTTGATGAAGGGGAAGACGGGACAGAGGATAGGGGGCCCGGTGCCCCCAGCGATTTTTGATTTTTACCCCGCTTTAGTATTTTTATGTCTAAAATTTTCTCCCAGCTAGGCTCATTTAGTTTTTGGGCTTCTGATGCGTTTTTATCATAAGACGCCGAGGTGTCGCCCTCCGAGCTGGTAGAGGGAATGGGGCTGTAGGTGCCATTGTCCCTGTGGTCCTGATGGGACTGAGGAACCGCTGTTTGGGTCTTCCCCTTGCCCCTAACTACGAGGCGCCATTCCCCCTCATTCTTCTCCTTATCCACACTTGTGGAAGGCGTCGGTTTAGGGGGTAATGTGGGTACGGACCCAACCGAGGGATTTTCCGCAACGGTCCGCCTCCCAGCTAGGCCCACTACAGGCGCCGCGGATTTTACCTTCTCGGCCAAGGGGGATTTTGGTCGCCCTCCCATTGCACCAGAGGAAGGGATCGGTGCTCGCACCGAGGCCAGCGCAACCGACTGTTGTGGGGGCTGAGGGGGATTTTTGTCCCTGCCCCAGTGTACGCGCTTGAGTCCCCACATTAATCCGACCATGTGTCACATCTCATTCTCGTGGGGGAATGGGTAAATACCAGAACTACATTGTATGACCAAAATAGTTGAACTAAAAGATTGCTTCATCGATGTAAACTACTACACCTTACCAGGCGGTGGTGCAATGATTTCTGTGGGTATAGTAGGCAGTAAACTAATGTCCATTCAAATTCGATATTGATGTCAATATAAATGCATGTAATTATTGTAATGTCTTTGAAAGACGTTTATGTTTTTGTGTTACATGTCCAAAAATAAAATGCTTGAAACTAGAATATACGTATGAAATTCAACACGTATTCACATTGGGAAAATCGGATAATTAATAATCTTATTATATTTCAGAGATTGGCACCTGCTTCTCGATAATTTAATCCAGCAGAGGAATGTGTGTTCCATCATTAAAAGAGATGTATTAGGTTGGTGCAAAAATAATGTCGTTTTCTCGCATATGTTACTATGTGAGAAAACGACATTATTTTTGCACCAACCTAATATATGTAAATGAAAAAAAAATATTCATGCAAAGGAGATCTCTGGAAAGCAATAAAAATTACCGCAAGTAATGTTAATACAGGATGGGTGAGAGCAACTTGCTTATTTGGAATATCAATTAAAACACAAGTAATGCAGGTATACATGTAATTCTTTGAACTGCAACTAGTTCAACATTTAAATTTTATTTTTTACCAGTTTTAAAGATGATATCAGTAAGATGGCGTCCATTCTTCTCTATACACTTAGTCAATGTTTTGGGGTGACCTTGCTGTTCGTGGGAGGCCAGGTTTCTTTTTCTTTACATCACCCGTTTCCCTGAAGTTGTTTACCGATGAAACAATCGACTGCCGGCCAGGAACACGACCACGGAGGGAAATATTGAAATGTCTACGGAATGCCCGTTGCGTTGCGACGATTGAGGGACCGCTTGAAAAAAAAAATGTCTCAACAGCGAAAGCGCGTTCCAACTTCGTCGACTCCATGATGCTCACTGGGGTTCCTGAAAAATAAACAAAAAAAAAATAACGCATCTTAAGAACCAAACTTTAAGCCCCATCCTCTCAAATAAGTCTATCCCTAGCATCCTTGGAGCAACCATCGCTTTAGGGCGCCAAATTTAAATAAGCAAGTTGCTCTGCCCCAACCTGTATAATGAATATATGAAAAACTGATGAAGGTTAGAGAACATGAAGCAACGCTTATTAATACGAACAATTATAAAACTGATTTATTCGAAAATATAAGATATTATTTTAATAAAATATTTCTTTCTATGGTCAATAGCTTTTGGTTTTACAACGTCCCACTGATGTTTGCTTAATAACTCTTGACATACAGGAAACATTATCATCACTATGTTACATCAGAATAGATATAGACTGGAATTGACATGAAAATATTCTAAAAACGTTGACAATATAGATTGTTTGATAGAGGAAATATTCTACTTTGTTTTTAATAATTCGGGTTTGAACTTGTTACGGAAATAGGTTGAAAACTTACAAAGAAGGAAAAGAATTCTATAGTATAAGAACATTTTCTATAGACTATCAGCATGGCCCGGCGTTGCCCGTGCTTGATTCAAAAATCGTACGACTCATACAGCAATTGCTATCACTTGACTTAAAATATGTTTGCTCTTCCTTGCCTTTAAAGGGGTTCCCTTTGCCGTGCTGATGTTGCTACATGCCTTCTCACACTATGAATTTTTTCTAAGCTCTATACTAAACATTAAATATGTTACGAATAAAGAACTAAACAAAATGAACACAAAACGATCAGCTTTAAAAAAGAACTCGTAACTGGAAAAACCGAATGAAAAAAGAATGTTAACAACAAATACTTTTTCAACCCAACCCAGTTCTGCGGAATCAGAATCAACGTTGAGTTTATGCAAGCGAATGAACCAATTGGAGTATAGTGCCATGCAGATTTGAATTTTTCCCACTTGTGACGAATACAGCTATCGATTTTTTTTGCATGCTATTTAACATTCGTGTCAGTCAGCTGTTGGCTCTCACACTGGCCAATAGAATCTTCCTGGCTATTTGTGGCAGCCAGCTATTGGCTCTCACTCTGGCCAGTAGAAAATGGCCGCAAACTACATGAAAACTGCCGAAATCGATTACTTCCACTATCAATGGGAGTTGGGAAATGCAAAGTCAGTCTAGCCCTTCCAGCTAACTTGGAGCATGTGCATGTAAATTTTGGTGCAAATCCGTCGAAAATTGCGGCCGTGCATTCGTTAACACACACACACACACACACACACACACACACACACACACACACACACACACATCCTGAATTTTATAGATAGAGATATGAAAGCAATCAAATTAAAAAAAATATCTGAATCCGACACGGAGAAACGTGTAATTTGGACAAAGATGTGCATATAAACTGGTTTATCAACAATAATTTTAATGATGAATGTAGAGCTACATTGTATGGCCGAAATAGTTGATGGTTTTATCCATGGATATAGACAAGAAATACGATGTTTTGGGAGGTGGTGCAATGATTTGGGTTAGTATTATAGGCAGCAAACATATATAAGTCCTTTTAAATTTGATGATTGTGTCAATATTCATTTTCTATTCAGTCGAACAAGTTCGCGCATTCATGTGTCTACCACGCCAAACATTACGGTGCTGCATCAAGGTCAGGTCATTAGGTTAGCATTCTGTGTCATAAAATAGTCCTGGGTAAGACGATAAACTACGTGCAACAGCAAGGCCTCTGATCAGGAGGTCTTGAGGAGCGTGGAACCACCTCTTCATTGTTTGTGTTCCCAGGTCCATCCTGACACGGGGTGGTAGAACCTGTTTGGGTTCCAGCTATGGGAAAATCGTTAACACCCAAACTTGTGTAAAAATAGGTTTTAATACTAGAAATACTTTGTAATAAAAAAAATTATTACCGGCAATAATTTTTGAAGGAAAAATCATTATCAGCAATACTTAAAAAAAAAGTACAAGCAGTACAAACAGCTATACATTCTTTGATAAAAATATTACCAGCTAAAGATTTCTTCAAGGAAAAATATTTTGAAGAAAAACATATTACCAGCAATAAAAATTTTGTCGGCATTAAATAACCCATTGAGGTTGATATGCCGTAAAATAAAATAAACCAAAACCAAACATAGTTGATCACTGTATGGGATTACTGGGCGGCCGGCCTATCTTGTGACATGCTAAGTTCTCCATTCACTCATAATGTCTTGTTTTACTCATCAGCATTGTCCTGAAAAGCGCATACTGCGTTTAAGTAAGATTGTAGAAATATCAGTGATGGGTTTATAGAGATGTGATATAGTTGAATGCTGTCTCCGAGAGAAGTTAAGTATTGTAGATCATGTTCATCATAGTCTATGAATATAGAATACAGCGCAGTATGTAATCTGTTCAATGAAACAACGTTAAAGATTAACACTCACGAGTCAGACACTCTACTGAATCTAACTATATCGCCAATACTACCAGCAGCTGTTCCGTAATTCTTCAGTCTTCGATATCAGAGGTTAGCAGTGAATATTCGTAAAGAAAAAACATGGCCGCCTTTATACACATCGCATTGAATATTTTAAGCCTTCTGATTGGTTAACCCTTCTATTGGTGAACTATAAAATGAATCAGTTCATTTTAGCTGCCTCACTAGTACACCAGGATACCCCAAAACTGTAAGTTCTATCAAGCTTTCCACTAATGGTTTTAGTTAATGTCCAAGCAGTGGCAACATATTATCACCGCTTCTATAGTAGCTCGAAAGTATCTCCGCTTGTGGTTGTCTGGTAGATCAGCTTCCCAGATTACATCGATTTTATTCAAGGCGGTCCAGGCTTTAGCTGTACGGATTTTCACATCTTTTTCAGTGGAATTTATTTCGCTTCCTCCTCAAGGATGCATTCCAAAAGCTGGGCAGAGTATTCCGGGACAGGAGGATTTCTTTGGTAATGAAGAAATGAATACTGAGCTGTTATGTGACATCGTTCTTTCTTTACGGCAGTGAATGTTGGACGATTTCCTTAAAGATGAAGAAGAGACTCGAGATGCGGTTCCACAGAAAGATGCTAAGGATATATGGACGTAGTGTGTGAGCAACGATGGGGTCATAGAGAGGATGCAAACAAGGAGAAGGGTTTTATTTAACGTTAGGAAGAGGCAGCAGAAGTTCCTGTGACACATTAATAAGGAAGGAGGGCCTAGAGAATTTGATACCTACGGGTCGAATAGAGGAAAAAAACGCATGACATACCTATCGGCCTTAAGCAAGTGGATGACAGAACGTGGTCTGGGGAGCTGGCAGAGGGAAAGAACTTGTTGAGAGTTGCAAGTGATGGAGGGAGCCGTGATTGCTTACGTCCTGAAAGGACACGGCACATACAAATAAAGATTTGGAGGATTTTATTGGTTCTCCCAAGACAGTTAGTATCCTGCATTGCTGGTTGAAGATAATGAATTCAGTTTTAGAGACGTTGATATAGAGTTCAGCATCGTTAGCATCATTTTCTAGATGATGTAGGAGAACTGTGGCATTGGTAATGGCGTCTGTAGTGATAGCTAGGTCATCTGCATTGTCAATATTGGTCAGTTATTTTAAACGTAGTGAATTATGGAACTGATATCTCCCGGAAAGGAATATTTTAGAGCGAAGTAGCTAAGTGGTTTTGGCTACTATAACCAAGTAGAATACGGTAGCAGTAATCAACAGGTACACGTCGTAGTCGCAGGTAAGAAGTCTAGATCAATGGCGTAGTCCAATGGGCGTCGTTATAGACTTAGCTCTCAGACTAAGGCTCTCTGACTCTCCTACACGTCCGTCGGTATTTATGACGGACACCAGCCAATCATATTCCAGTGAGGGGGACACACAGGTGTACGCCTAATCCATTATATCAGGAACTTTCTCTGAAAAGCATGTTTTTACATAAAACATAGTTTGAGAAAAATAAAAGACAAGTGGATTGTAAGTGGATTTTACAGAGGAAAATATAAGAGGCTGGTGTTGCGAATGTAAACAGAAAGAGAAAATATTGATTCATTATTTTAAGAACATTGTGAATAAGTTACTTGTATACAAAATTTGACTCCTCAATGTAATTTGCGATGAGTTAAATAAATTTATAGTTGGCCATTCGTAATCGAGGATACTCGTCTACTAGGGCGACAAGCCAATCTCTGTTGCAGACACTTGCTCAAGCGCATTTATGTTTATTTAATACCCACAGAGCCCACCTATGGCCTATACTGCAACTACACTGAGAAGACCTTAGTTGTAGTTTCTGGGAAATAGCGTGTTATCTAGTGTGATCAACAATTTGGACATGGCCGGCACGTTCAAGCCCTCGGCCACGATGACTTGTGACTTCGTGCTAGCAAAGCTATTGACGTTCCCAAGGGTTCTGTCTACCCAATTCCACTCACAAGGGATGGGTCAACCTGTGGTATGGTTTTCAGGCACTTTTCAAAGGTGCTGCACGCTGGGATCGACCCTCCACTCTGCTAATATCAGGAAGTCTCCTTCCTGACAAATCGACAATGGTGAAATTCGAACCCGAATCTCATGGCTAGAATGCGAACATTGTTCCCACTCGGTCACCTAAATAAATTCGAAATATGAATAACGCTCGATTTCCGCTGAGATAAATTGACAGATGCCCCCATTGTTATAAGCGATGTCGAGACACAGAGAGAAATGTAGATAGGAATCGAGATGCGGCCATTAGACAAGATTGACACAAGCCATGCGACATACCATTAAATTCTTCTTGCTTTTCAAGTGCATTATTTTATTGACCTGACCAAAGGAGTTCCGCCTTTTCAGTTCATGTAAATTTCATGATTGGTTCACTCGGTGCTTTTGTGACGGAAAACCCGACATTTTTCTTGTTGCCAGGAAATCGGATTTTAAAATGGTCTCCAGAGCGGTATCTCATTTTTATTTGAATCTGTGAATGTCAGTATTGGTAGTGAGGGAAGGGTGTAAGAACTACTGCCATAGATCGTTTCACGGAAGTAGAGAAGAGTGATTGGTTAATAGGCAGTCGAAGCCAGCTCTCATTCGTCAGGTGACAAGATCAGAAGAGGAAACACAAATGCACGAAAGAATTCATAAGAGAATTATATATATATATATATATATATATATATATATATATATATATATATATATATATATATATATATATATATATATATATATATATATATATATATATATGGTTACAGATGCTAGAATTATCCTTCACTGAGACAACATTTTTTTTCTGAATTCTCCTATCTTAATAATGAACGTGCGCCTAGTGTAATGGACAGTGGCTCGGGGCGATAAAACGGAGAGCCGAGTTCGAAATCCAGTTGAGCTCGTCGCATTCAGTTTTGCGCAAATAACCTTGTCCTGCTCAGGTATGGGTTCAATAGTTTATAAAATATTAACCCAGAAAAAAATTTCATAGTTTAAAATATATGTTGACTTTAAATTACCCGCAAAGATAGATAAGCCACAAAAAGTAAATCGATCAACTCTATCTGATAATTGCGTGGGAAGACAAAAGTATTTTTTAATTCAAGAGATTATCGATAATTCCTTATCTTGGATTAGCATGCTGCAAAGCCTACTGCTTATGTTAATATGTTGCGGAAGTGTAGGTTATTAGGAAAAATATGTATATATCAGAAGGTATCACTTGTGTTGGTTTGACTGCGTGAATAAAATATCATCTCCACAAACATTTAATTTTGAGTATCGCACAAGGCTATCAAATCCAAAACACAAAACAATGATATGTTTTCTAGAAATAAAACATTTCTATATCAACAATATACAAAACTTAAAAATGAATTTACTCAGGTAATTTAAACTGAGTAGCAAATTGTTACAAAGTGTATGCTAAGTAGCATTTATAATTAGTAATATAGCAGGAGCTATTTACCTTTAACTTGAAATTCTTTTGATTAAAAGAAAATATTTTTATCTGAACTCGCAGAGATAAGATTTCAGTTCAAGAAATAATAGTAAGTTTCAATGGAAAGAATGTTCTTCGATAAGGTGCTGTAGGCTGAAATACGGTGTAAGATAAGTTTAAAGAAACTTGTTGATTGAGAGATAATATTGAATGAAAGATAATGTAAGCTTCACTTGAATATCGAAAAATTGAATTAACTTGCCGCTTAAACTTTTCAAGTGAGATGACAATGACTAAGAGAATTCTGGAAATCCTAGAATGTGTTGAATTTTAACTTATAGCTACAGAATATTTTGAAGTAATATTTCTTCTTGATGAATATTGACAATTGGCGAAAGTTGTATTCTCTTGGACAGCATGTTTGCTGCTGGAGAAAATCTCACAGTTAGAAGTTGAATGGTTTCTGTGGTGCTTGTAGTTAAAAGGAGTGAATAAGATTAGTTAAGAGATGTGCAATGTTCCTACGTACATGTCTGCGCGTGTGTGTGTCCGTATGTCATAGCGTCTTCATAACGTTTTCCCTTAAAGGGACAAACGCGACCTTTTCACAGAACTACACCTGTGTGTGAGAGAGAAGGCAAAAGAGAAGGAGTTGAAAACGTGGCTAGTATTTATAATGATCTATGTCACGTGATAGGCTCGAAACACATACACAGATTTTTGGTGGTAAATTAATTTTAATCGTGCGGACGTAGTAGAAAACATGATATTTGCATTAATTGATCAAACAAGAGTGAGAGAAATATCAAGGCTTTGTGATACACTTTTTTACGGATTTTGTCGATCGCAGTACTGTTACGTAAGAAATGTATTGGAATTTTTTTAACCAATGGAATTAGATCACAAATAAAATATAAAATTGAAGTAGAACATCCAGAACACAACTGAGTCTTCAATTATTTATATGTTAGGAATTTTTGTATATTTACGCCCTACACATTAGTGAACACTTTTTTTATATATTTGTTAGCATTGTCTAACTATAAGTGTTTTTAAATCTCTCACTGTCTGTTTGTATGTACGTATGTATGTCTCTGTCTGTCTGTCTGTCTCCTCTCTCTCTCTCTCTATATATATATATATATATATATATATATATATATATATATATATATATATATATAAGTGAACATTGAAGTCAACAGTCAGAGGCGATAGGCTGTTTCATGCAAAAGCAGACAAAACTAGAAAAGCAATAATAAAGATTTTCAAAAATAACGGATTTGAGATAGATATAAACTAATCTAAAATACATTTTCTAGATGTTTCCTTCAACCTAAGAAAGGGCTCATATAAAACATACAGAAGACCTAATGATAAACTACTGTACATACACACATCTTCCAATCATTCGTCTTCAATAATTAAGCAGATAGCAAAATCGATTAATCGCAGGCTTTCCGACAATTGTTCCAATGAAACCATATTTAACGAAGCTAAGAAAGACTATGAAACAGCGCTAAAAGATAGTGGATTCCCGCCAACACTCACATACTCCCTACAGAATACCAAAAAGGCCAACAGGAAGAGAAATATCATACGGTTCGACACACCGTACAGCAAAAACGTAAAAGCAAACGTAGGTAAAATATTCTTCAAATTCCTAAACAAACACTTCTCGGAATCAAGAACTCTACACAAAATATTCAATAAAAACACTGTAAAAATCAGCTGTAGTCGCATTGAGGACATGGCACAAATAATAACAAAGCACAACAGGAAAACCATCAACAAACTACCCAAAACAAATTAAACTCACGTGTAACTGTAGAAGAAAGAATGAATGTCCCTTAAACGTTAATTGCTTATAAGACAATGTAATATACGAAGCTACTGTAAAATCACCAGATAATGATTAAAAAGTATATATAGTAGTAACTGAAGGACTCTGGAAACAAAGAAGACATTTTTCACAAATAGTAAATACATGAACAGCACAATGCTTTCTAAGTATGTCTGGGGAATTAAAAACAAAACGCAAATCACACCAAAATATAATGGAAAATGAGGAAAAGTTCATCAGCCTAAAAAATCAATCCAAAATCTGCAAACTTTGCCTGGAGTAAAAAAAAAAAAAAGGTATTATTCCCTTCTCAGACCAAAAGAAAAGGTCATCTCAAAAGCAGACATGAAAACAAATTTTTACTACGTTACTTAAAAATCGAAAACTGAAAATAATAAATAAGATAAACAAAATAATATTAAAAAAAATTAAATAAATTAACCCAAGCAAATACTAAACAAGTTAACAAACCACTACCGTTAGAATAGACGAAATAGAACAAATAAAAATAAAAAATAAATAGAAGTAAAAATAATCAACCCAAATAAATAAAGTAAATGATAAATAAATTAACAAACCAAAAGCCGTTAGAATAGATTACAACAATCAATTCAAAAATTGGACGTGAAAATAGCTATAACTGTTATATAACGATAAAAAATCGAAAACCGTATAGAGTAAATAAAAATATATTAAATAAAAAATAAGCAAATAAATAAGAAAAAAATTAATCTCAATAAATAAATGAATTAACAAATCGCTCGTGCTAAAATAACCGTTAGAACTACTAAAAACTAAAAACTATTACTACATAAATAAGCAAAACAAGTAAAATAATCAATCCAAATAAATAAATAATTAAAAACTGTCCTCCGCCAAAATAGCAATAGACTATGGCAATCAATCCAAAAATTGGATGAATAAATAGCTTTATCTTCCCAGAAGAACAAAACAAAATATTAAATAAGCGACCTAAAGAAATACACCGACTATTTTTTACAACGTTAATAAAATATACAATAAAATAATGAAAATAAAAACAAGTAAAACAAATTAACCCAAATGAATAAATAAACATGACACTCCCGCCAAAATAACCGCCAGAATGGATTACCCACAATGCACCACTGATCCATATGTATAAATAGTCGAGAAAAATCCAACACTCACGGACTAACGATTGCGTCTACCATGAAACAGCCTGTCGCCTCTGAGTGTTGACTTCAATGTTCACTTTTATATTTATATTTGCATACTCTCTATTTCTTATATTGAGCACTTTATCCCATAAATATAGCACACTTTAAAACTATATTTCTGTGTGTGTGTGTGTGTATATATATATATATATATATATATATATATATATATATATATATATATATATATATATGTTGTGGGCTATCCCACATGACTTTACTAAAATAAGAACCTTTAGGGGACACTCCTTAAGACTAAAACAGGTAATAATATTCTCACTCATTCTCTTTTTTATTTTAAAGCTCTGACAATAAAATGTAGTCGCACATAGGGACAAAAAGTGGCCCCACTGGAGCACTTCCATTTTTAATGTCTTACTTTTTTCTCGTCATTTTTTGTACTCTTTCACACACCTATCTCGTAGGTCTACACAAACTTCACACAAACTTCACACAAACTTCACACATTCTCTTATTAAAGCACTTAATGGAACGCGTATTTAAATGTTTTCTTCTTTTATTTCAATTTTAATACTTTTGTTAATACAAGCATTGTATTTTGTTCTATATATTTTTTCTGTTTCCCATTTATTACTCTGACTCACATTCGAGTCCGCAATAATTTTTACGGGAAAGTAATACCAGAAGACACATGTTTTTTGCATAAACACAAAAAACATACCCGCAACAATATATAAGAAAGTGGAAATTTTTTTTCGTGTGACACGTTTCGTCCTTTAAGGCTTCATCGGACTAAATTTGTTTTCTTTGATGCGACTACACATGCGCACGAACGAGAGACGCTAGGAATTTTAAATTTAAAATTTTTTTCTTTTATGATGTATTTTGGGCATAATCTCGCCGATATCATTTAGATTCCTTTTGTTTTTGTTTCTAACAATTTTTTATTAGATATACGATACCGCAGTAGTAGAGGATAAGCCAATAACGGTGAAATGGAGTGCACCCAGTGCAAATTTACTATGGATGATCTAGCGATTAAAGCACTTTCTAAGCATTTTCATTTTATTGAATTGTTTTCTCCTTTAATTAGAACATTTTTTATATCAAAATTGTGGTCATTCCCGTTAAAATGATGCGTTTAGTCTGATCATTTGTAAAATGTCCCTTTTATGTTCATATAAAAATCTATTTAAAATTCTTCATGTTTCTCCGATGTATTCTTTGTGGCAATCATTATACGCAATAGAACAAATCCTACCTCTATGTTTTAGCTTATTGTTTTGTATAGATCGAGTATTTTATTTTTGTTGTGACAAATTTTATGCTAAGTTTAGATAAAATCTTTTCGATTATAATTGTGACAGAGTGAATGAGTAGAACAATATATTTTTGGATTAGTTCGGTTTCTCAGGAGAGGGTTGCTTTTCTATTTTGGAATATTTAACGAGCTTTATTTTTGGCATTAAATATCAAAAAACGTATTGTAGGAGCTTGCAAGTTTTTCTTCATGTAATTATTGAGTGCTGCAAACTCATAGGCCGATGATGAAGGACAAAACGCGTCACACAAAAATTTTACACATTGTCATACATATTTCACCAAAAACTTTTATTGATAGATGAAAATTTATACATCGTAATCACACACACACACACACACACACACACACACACACACACACACACACACACACACACATATATATATATATATATATATACATGTCCAATTGTAAAACAACGAAGAATAAAATTGCAACCTTCAAAACATTAATTTAAAATAAAGCTCAATACAAGAATAGAGCAATAAATATATATTATTATCTCTTACATTAGAACATGTAAGCAACTACTACAAAACTATACATTTTGTTTCGACGTTTAATAAAACGTGTCATCATGAAGTGATGTTTCATACATTGCAATTTTAAATAAAATCGTTTATCACCGTCATTGTTAAATACATGATGAGACGTTTTAATGTAACAGTGTATAACACACGGACACACACACACACATATATATATATATATATGTATACACACACACACACACACACACACACATATATATATATATATATATATATATATATATATATATATATATATGTGAGATTTAAACCAAAGTTCATGAACGTGCGCGTGTAAAAAAAGTAAAACTCATGAATGTGTGCGTATACACAACGGATTAAAAAAGACGCGAAGAAAAATGTAAATAAACTTATTTAAACAACAGACCCCC